>JASNQO010000019.1:0-311042 GCA_030378425.1 Periconia sp. TS-2 | reverse complement strand
CTTGACCAGCTGGGGGAAGATTTACCGATCACAAAAGAAGTACTAAATGCGGCCGCAGAAAATTTGAGTACGGGCGACAAAGTCTTAGAGGTCCTTCTTGACCAGCGGCGAGAGGACATCGTTAGAATTGTAGGGCAGATGGAAAAACGGACGAATCATTTTGAGAAGCTTACTTCAACGTGTTGCAGAGTGAGAATCGGTAACAGCTGGAGATACATTAAGCACGGATCCAAGGCTTGACATTTTCAATGCCACATCCATAGAAATAGAAGAGCAACTCGCATGAAGAACATGGTTTTATAATGGTCCTACTCAGAGTGCTAGAATACTTTCACGCGCACCTACCTTCTCTTTTATGTTTCTTATAGAAGACAGTACGAAAAGTAAAGCAGGTAAAAAATTGTCATGCGGTATAAGCACGCCGCCCTTTGATCAGTAGATTGAATGGCATTGAGTTTGACTGCATCATCGAGGCATATTAGGCTGCAGGGAGCCATTATATGGCGCCCCATGAAACTACTACAAGACATTACACATTAAGTCAATTTGTGCATAATATAATATGATACAATATCCTGGAAATCTAATGTGGTGTAATTTAAGCGGGCTAGCTCTGCATGCTAAGATGTATGTTCTATAATCTCGGGCGATATATTACAAATCCCCAATAACCTCTAGAGACGTGTATAAATCTCTGCTCTGACTAGCCGGCTGCCAAGATACTCCAAAGCTCAAAAATATTGAGTAATCAATGTAAAGTAGAGGTGCAATACTAAAGTAGTCTTAAATGCCACGAACAAGTCGACCAACAGCATTGCTAAGATAATTACAGATTCCCTTTCTTTTACATATTAGTTTCTTAGGTTTAAGTACCCAGAAAACAATAATGTATAAGTTTTGACGCTGTAAAGTCTGAGGTTCAGGTAAAGGGGACCTGAAGATTTTCTTTGCAAGGAAGGTCTCTCGCTCCGCAAGGAGTGACAAGGTTGGCCGTTCAGATGAAGATTAGTCGGTAATCTTATATTCATGAGCTCCTCTGCATAAAGTCAAAATCCGCCATATTCAACATAAACTCCATGTTCTCGCATCTATCGATAATCTCCATATACTCAAGAAGATTCGGTAGATTTCCAGTATGTCGATGATATGCTACATTCCTGGCAGCTAAACCATACAAGTTCGCATCGCGAAGACCATCCGGTGAATATAGTATGGCTTCTAATTCCTCGATCGTGATAAGCCGACTCGTCAGAATCTCTACGAGACTATAACAAACGTATTGGACGCTTTCTTCAGGAAGACCCAGGGCTATTGCGGCTTGGTACAATTGGAGATCTACTATGAAGTCTTCCTCTTCTTGGATGATGGGGATGCAGAAAGGCTCCTGGATGATGGCTAGAATCTTAGCTAGAGCGGTGCGATCAACGTGGTCGTCGATATAGAAGTTCGTGTCGCACGTTGTGTCATAGCCCAGTTGCTTACATGCGCTCTTGGATACCTCGATGAGAGGGAAGAACGGAACTTTGCCGACGAATTCGTAGACATCATCGATCAGACTGCACTCCTCCTTTTTCCCACTGTATTCTTTGATGCCACGGAGAACCTCGGCGACTTTGTTTCCAGCTTTATGCTTGCAGAATACTTTTACTTGAGGCGCGGATAGTCCAGGCTCACGGAGGTTGATTCCTGCGGATAATGCCATTTCATCGAAACATTCGTTGAAGTTCTCAATTTTCGAAGCCCAGAGACGGCCTGCCTCTCCTGATTCCATAGTTCGCATATGTCGGTAGCTTTGGGAAGGATCGGGTTGTGGCGCTAGGTAGATGGTATTTGGATGAAGGAGACGTTGCTGAAATAGATTCCAAGCTATTTAGCACACAATTTTTGAGACATCTGACATTGTTTGCTAACAAAGGGTTTGACCTGAGACATCTGCTTCACCGATTCAGCAGATCAAACCCTCAAAGGTCTTCGTTTCAAAAGGTGTAGGGTTGGGAGATGAGATTGCGAACCACCAACATCGGAGATGTTCAGAGCACTTCCAGAAGCAGTCAAACAGTGGCACAGTTTACATATTCGTCTTTCTGTATAGCCATACTAGTTGGCCTACAGACTGGATTTGTTTGACTTTCTACCTTGATTGGCACTTGGTAAAAGGAAAAGACAGGAATTCCTAGAGTAAAAGAAAACTTGGTCATCCTGGCCTAAAATTTACATATCTAGTCTTCATTGAAGCTCTAGGGGGCTCATACTGTGATCGTTTAGATTTTCAGTCACGCACCAAAAATTATGACGTTTAGTAACGTGTGACAAAAAGAAGGATAAGCGAGATCTCTGTTTTTAGTTTTATATTTTTCGCTTCAAGTTCAAAGATTTCGTCTTGCGAAAACCCCTAGTTGACTTAGGATCGGGATGTTTAGTCTCTCATGCGCCGCTGGAGGTCACAATTTTGGGGTCAGGCCGAGTAATGTTTAGAGTCGGATAACGCAAATTGCAGTTTCCATGTTGGATAACACAACGGGATTTTTGTCTGAGACAGCAAGACCGATTATGACTGCAGAGACATTTAACTTACATTTCAACTAGATTTATGAGCTTGTATCACATATAACAGAGCAACAGCAGAAAATAGCCAGAGAAAGGTATGCATATTCATTAGGAGCCTGGAGAGGTTACAAGTCCTCTGACAAGGAGTCTCCAAGCATATATATCAGTACCCCGCTAGCGTATCTCAGAATACAGAAATCGAAGATGGCGACTTATTTTGATCCTAATTGACGCATATACGTCTTCGAGTCAACGCTCTCATCCTTCTCAACCTCAACCCATTCCTTCTCCCGAATCTCACTCGGAACATTAGCCCTCGCTTCATTGACCTCAACCTCCGAGAGTTCTTCGATGCGCTCATTGTTGTCATTAAAGTACAGCCTGGCTAGAGCCATAGCGGCGAGGAACTTCATGCAGTGCATAGGGGTGGCCATCTTGTTGGGTTGTTCCTGGCTTGTACAATGAAGTTGAAGAACTGGTCAATTATGTTTGTGTTGTGTATTTTGAGGGAAGACAAAGGGATAGTGGAAGTCTATGGTATGGATTTGTATAGTGTAATTTATACAATATAAGACCGAGTGTATTGGTTGGATGCATTGTATCGGGACAATACAATGTAGACAGGCTACAGTAGCGTTACCGATTCACAGCAGGTTTGGTACACTCCCTTGCACAATCGGCTTGCTGCTTCCCTCGAAACACAGGATTGTTACTCAGTTTTCTTTTGTCTCACCATATTTATCGTACATAGTATATGGACTGTGTAACTAGAGTCTAGCTCCTAGAGACCGCCTACATATGGATGAGGCGGGGTGAAGGAGTGCACCTGGTGTACAAAGTGTGAGAAGAGGAGTACTACAGAAGGGTTCAGGGCAGTATAGATACGACAATTGCATTTTGATCATCAAGCAATTCACCAATCCTAATCAGGGTTTTTTCGTGAAGCTATGTGAGGATTTTTATTTATCCAGGTTACTAAGCTTCCTGCTTAGTGACCCAGCTTTTGCTTCATTACATAACAATGTACCCTTGCAAGCGTGTCATCATGCATTCAAGCTCAAGATTGATCTGAGCAGAGAAACCACGGCATAGACTAATAGGCCGATGTTGTCGAGGGATAAATTGGTGATGGGAAAGCTTGAATATACGAAGATGTCAACGGAACGAACGAGTTCGTGTGCGTTGCATTCGCCTGACCGGACGATGTGAGATTTGCAGTGACCTGCTTCTCACCCGTTGCGATATCCCAGCGGTACAAAGTGCGATTGAAGTAGGCTAGTGCAGCGACAGCTAATTATTTCCCCGTTAGCATAAGACTTTACCGCATGATTGGGAGAAGTTTGAGTTTGAAGAAGAGATTGGGAAGATGACTCACGTTGATAATAAGGAATCTCATGGCCCGACTCGTAGATGCGCGCAAAGCTAAAGTTGCCATACTGGCGTACCTCGCCGTATTCAGTACCGTCTACGATCATGGGCTCATATCCTGCACTGCCGAACTCCTTTTTATGAGTATAGTCGACTTCAAGACTGATGGCCTGGCCACCAAACCAGTTGCCTGAGCCTATTAGCACATTTTGAATAGTAAATGCAAATGGTTTGTCTTACAGATGTAGTCAGCATCTCCGTACGCCAAACTGACACGCACATCCTGGTCTAGCAGGTACTCCAAATCGAGTCTGAAGTTCGGGAAAATGAAGTCTCCAGTATTCTGGAAGGCATAGTAGACTCCATTGTTACCCGAGTAGTTGAGAGTAACGCCAAGAGCCTCCTGCACTTCTCCCAGGTTGAGATAATCCGGGTAATTAGAAGGTGGCGTCGGGTCCTCATACGGGTGGCGGATATCATAAACACCGCGCCCACTGTAGAAATAGTAGGGAGATTCGACATTGTCGCGGCACATGTCCTCCGCTTCGTTGCAGACCTGCATCATTCCCGGAGTCAACTCGGCCTCAGTGATCGGGCGATCTACGTGATAGTAGCTGATGTTGCCCTCGGCACTAGCTCGACAGAGAGCGATCTGATAAAGGCACCCGTTATACATGTTGTTTGCAAATTTGGCGTACGAATAGACGGTGTCATTGTATGCCTTGATGCCATAGGTATTATTGACGGCAAACTCGGGATAATACTCGGCTTGGACAGATTCATCGATGATGCCATTGATTATACCGAGTGAGTTGAACTTGAGCGGATAACCAGGCATGCTCCCGTTCTGGATTTTCAGGTTTTGGTTGTAGAAATAGGAGTAAAAGGCAGGACCGTAGTGACCTCCATACGATTCTGTGAAGAGGTTGAATTCCCTCGCAGGACTCAGGGGCCCAAGCTTCGCATCGAACTTTGGAATGGTAGCCAGCAGCGCTTGAAACACGTGCTACTCATTTTGGGCACGGTTAGCGAATGTCTTAAATGCGATTGTATCTCGAAACTCACCCAGGTCGCGACGGCGGCAAGATCAGTGGTGTCAATGGTACCAGTGTTAAGTGGTTCCGAAAGTGGCCATCGGCCGGTTGCAGGCCACTCGCTCGAATTGTAATGGAAGTCTTCAGACCACGCGTTGAAGCTGCCAACACCTTGCTTTTGGTAACTGAAACCCACTCCGACAGGCTGGGAGATGTACAGCATATTAGATACATTATTCCAGCTGTAAGGGTTGTATACCGCCGTCAGGTTATCATCGATCATGCAAGGTCCGTTCTCTTCGAACAAGCCGATTAGCGAGTCCGAGCCGGGCCCGCCATTAAGCCAGAGTGTGAAGGGGTCTTCTGCTGGATTGTTCCGAGACTCGAAGAACCAGTAGAACACGTGAACCTATGGAATGTTAAACAGAACTGGTAAGACGGAATGGTACATACATTTGGTGTAAGGTCGACATATCCAGAGTAGCTATTCACGCCTGGAGTAGTTTCGCAAATGCCAGGATTCTTGTATCGAATAGTGACATTGTTCGGAGCCGTGGCAGTCTTGTAGTCGTGAACCTCCTTTGGCAGGTACAAATGGTCGCTTCGCTTGCTCCATTGCTTCTTAGAGACAGCATTGGCCTGCAGCACAAGGGACGAGAGCGCCAGTAACGGCGTGGCTACCGACTTGGCGAGCATAGTGATAGGTTAGGGCGCCTGGAGACTGTGGGAGGTTAGAACATGTGGAAGACGACATCCCTTGGCATATTTAAGCAACCTTGGAAAAGCTTGTCGCGCAAGCTTACTGAGGTCACTATCTCGAGTTCGGTGGGGTTGTCGTATAGAGGCTGGGTTTGCGTATGCACCAGGGTTTTGCTCCTGCCTTGACAGGCTTAGTCGCTTCCATCATCACCAGAGCCAGGCTACATGCAGCATTCAATATGGCCGAGCTCCCCGCATGACGTATTTTTGCCGGTGATAAGAGGAACCGTTTGATCGAAACTCTCAGGAACACGTTACTAGCTTCCTAAAAAGCTGTAGGGTGGCGGGAGCAGTGCTTATGTGGCTTGAGACAGCGTCCGCGCTCGACTCGGTGTTTGACGCAGCAGAGCTCAAAGAGACTGTGCTAGCAGACGGGATTCCGCGGTAATTCAGTGCTACTCGACAATCGCACCCAATTGTACAAAAACAGTGTTCGGGCGTCAAACGAGGGATTTTCCGGTTATGTACGCCATCATACTGGGAGTAAACCTGGATTGTTTACGAAATCCTTTTGGGTAAAAGCATAAGAGTCGTCAGCAAAATCACGACATGGGCTGGGTTCGTCTTGTCATAATATGGAGCTTGTTGCGCATCATTCAGAATAAGAATGGCAAAGGAAGCTTCCCAATTCTCTTTCTACGCTTTGTAATCAGCAGAAGTGCATCAATGCACAGACCTACTCTACGCTTATCAAACCTGAAGATATTGCTGGAGAAGTCGTAGTGCTCTCCCCGCAATCGCACTTTACGATTGTCTCTCCCTGATAATGAGAATGAGTGCGCAAGCTTTTGATTGACAGAGCCGCAAAAGATGCCGGCAAAACCGTCTTTTTGGACGCGAGAAGACCAGCAAGGGTTTTCATAGCTACTATATAGTCGAGAGCTTGCATGCCGACTATGTGATGTTCAGTGTCCAGAAGTCCGTCAACTATTCCCCTAGCTCGATGTACTTATGACAACTTCAGCCCCTCTCCAAGCATGACACCATACCAGCACATTCCTAAAAATCCTACGAGATTGACCAAGCTGCTAACACCATGAAGCACACCAAACTGTTTGTTCAACTTCTGCATCTCCTCGCTATGCGGGCCCTTGTCATAACTTTTCTTGCCGTCCCGCGTTTCCTGATGCTTTCTCAATGCCATTATCCTCGTTGTCTCCGGCCCAACGTAGATCCAATTTATCAGGCCGGTCACCAGCATCGTAGTTATCAGAGTGAAAGCTAGACGGTCCGGGCTTGACTGCGAGTGCTGCGAAGGGAGGAGCGCCGACGGACCAGACGGGTATGTGAGGACCATGAGAGCCGGACATATGGTTTGGAGGGTGAAGTATGCGGGAAATGTGTTTTTCTGGAGAGTGGAGAATTGAGGGCGGGGGAGGACGCGGAAGGCGATGATGCCGCCGATGAAGGATTGGAAGAGCGTGGAGCCTAGCAGAGTACCGTAGCTGTGGTAGCGTAAGCAATTGTACTACAGAATAGCGTGGTACTTTTTGAGTAGCGTTACCTTAAGAGGTGATACCCAGCTGGATTCTTGAACGACGAGAGCGATGCCATCTTGGCGACTGCGTAGGACGGCCGGAGATTAAGTTGTGGAAAGCTCCGTGGGACAGAGAGGACAAAAGTGACGATAATTGGCGTAGAGGTGATTGATTTCCAAGAACAGCTATTCAGATGGTATCGGGAGAAAGGTGACACCGTACACGCTACTTTCCGCGGATGAGACAACCTCGGTCGATGATGCGTTCATGGCACGCGGCGGCGATCCTTGTATCACGCTAGTCCATGCCACGTTAGCCACAACGACTTCACTTCTGGAACGCTGGAGCTCGAAATTCGAGAATCTCGAAATAGATTTTTCGCGGTTGGAACTCGAATTCCAAGACACTCGAATTAACGACTTACTAATAAACCTGAGGTTCTCATATGTGGAAGTATCTCCTGAATGGTAATTCTGGGGTTCGCCTGGGGTCCAGAGAGCATTGTCTCCGTTGAGACACGACACTTCCCCCTCGGATCAGTAGTTTTGTTGCAGAGTATTGCCTCAGTTGAGCTAAGATACTTCCCTCTCCATTTACTTAGTTTATAGTCACACGAAATACTAACAACACACCGTACAAAAGCACGACTGCAGAAAGAATCCGGTCGCTTCTTCGCAGACTCAAAGCAGCACATCGCAAAACGCACAATAAAAGAAGATTGCTCGACATGTATTCCAATACGAACTTTCCCCCCCCCCCCCCCCCATCTCCAGCCCACTTTGTTGCAGTTCCGTACAAAACCACCAGCAACCATCCACCTGAACAAGCACACACCGTACCAACCAAAAGCCACACCTTCTTACACAGCGCTAACCCAAATCCCGTTAACCCCGCCGCCTCCCTACACCGTCCCACCCCACATGCCACGAAAATACGGTACCTCCCATGTGGTACAACGCACTATTTCCCATCCGACCTCCCAATTGCAGGCCCCCCCTTTGCCTACTATACTTTCCGCAACGCTCTACCGAAGAAATTCCATGCTCCTCCCCTCCCTCCTCACCCTCCAGCATCCCCCCTCCCACACCCTCACCCCAGAAGACATCTACTCAACGACGCTCGGCACGCTCTTCCCCGACGACTGCGCGAACCAGCACGGCGACGCGAACCCGCTGACGCGCATCGTCTACCGGCCGTCCAACGGGAAGTATGCGCCAGTCGAGCTGCGCACCGCCGATGTAAACGGCGAGGAGCAGAGGCGGAAATTTGCGCATTATCTTTGGAATGCGGGCGTGCTTTTGGGCGAGTTGGTTGCGGGGAGGGAGGTGGCGGGAGGGGAGTGGGAGGGGGATACGGAAGAGGAGAGGGAGGAGGGGAGGTGGTATGGTGGGGAGTGGTGGACTGGTATTGAGGAGGAAAGGAAGTGGAGTGTTAGGGGGGAAAAGGTTATAGAACTTGGTGCAGGTTCGTTGGGCTGAGTCTGTTGGGAGATATTTCGATAAGAGAGGGCTGATGCGTTGATCGCAGGAGTCGGATTGGGCGGTATAATGAGTGTGCTTGCTGGGGCTGAAGAGGTAACTCGCAAATCTCTACATTTCGACTTGATTGATTTATAAAGGTGCTAATGCATGTTTGTATAGGTCGCCATCACAGATTATCCCGCGCCCCCAATCCTCGACACGATAACTAAGAACGTTGATAAAAATCTAGACGCTTCGATTCGTCACAAAGCCACCATCTACGGCCACACATGGGCCAACTTTACCTCTGACTTTGCAAAGACGCATGCCCATCAATATTCCCGCATCCTGGCAGCTGATTGCCTATGGATGCCCCATGAGCACGAAAACCTCGCGCTTTCTATGCTTCATTTCCTGTCTGATTCTCCAGACGCAAGAGTGTTTGTGATAGCGGGTTTCCATACAGGACGTGCGAAGGTGGCGCCGTTCTTCGAGGAGACGGTACCTGAGGTTGGGTTGGAGGTTGAGGACATCTACGAGATGAACGCGGAGGGGGTGCGGCGGCCGTGGGCGGCTGAGCGAGACGGCGGAAGGGAGGATATCGGCGAGCGCAAGAAGTGGTTGATCCTTGCAAGATTACGTCGTCGAGTACCGTCATGAAGTCGTTGTTTATGATCTCTGACGAGCAATGTAAATACTTCGAAACCCATTCGAGCTCACCTCCTCTTGAAACACAAAGTACACACACTCGTCCCCGTCTTCCCTCCAAACATAAAACTTGGGTACTTCACACTCCCCTCGTACGCAAACTCACTCCCTTCTCCCACAAACCACCCTTTCAACTCCTCCGCCGTCCAATTACAACTCGTAATCAGAAATAATCCCCCTTTCTTGACCAACGGTAGCACCCTCTCCCTGTAACCTTCGCAAATCCGTCGACCGTGTGCATCCTTTTCCTGCGAGAGGCAGATGGCGTCGAATGTGCCCTTGTCGAGAACGACGTCGAAGCCGGATGAGAGCCACGGGCCTGGCGCGGCGGAGAGTATATCCCACTCTGAGAAGGCTATGTCTGCATATTCGGTGCCTTTAGACGTGCAGATTTCTTTTGCGAGACTGATGCTGTTTGTGGAGTAGTCTACGCCTACCATACCACCTTCCCACCCATCTTCTCTCAGCGCAAATAGCAAGTGTCCATTGCCCGTACCGAGATCGAGAAATCGCGTCGGCGGTGTTGTTGCTTCGCTCGAAGTTTCGTCGTCCTCCTCAGTCGCCTCTTTGTGTAGTACGCCCTCGTCGGAAAGGTTCTCGAGGAAGGAGAGCATGCGTTCCTCAGCACCCGCGTCGCTGAACCATATCGTACCTTCGTCGTCGGCGTTGGAGGCGAAGTTTGCACGTTCGGTGGTGTAGGCCGCATCCCAGTAGGCGCGCGTACCCAACTCGGAGGGGTCGAGGTGTGTGGGTTGCGTCATTGTGGGCGGTAACTTGATTAATCGAATGGAAGATGGAAAAGTTGAAGTTTTGGAGGGGTAGCTTTTGGACCCTGGACTAGCCGTTTTCCGCGGACCGACAGGGGTGGTAAGCGAGCGACAAAGTGGGGTGACGTAGCTGAAACGTGCATTTGTGACATTTGGCTTGACTTCCACGTGTGAGAGCTCCAAGCTCCATTCTACCGCCGATCTTTGCGTTCTTGTCACAGAGCCTCTACCTTAACACGCAGTCAACAGCTGCATATCGCGTCTCCCAATGGCAGACCAACCTTCCGGAGACGCGGGACCCGTCCTCCCACTCGCCTTCCTCTCCTTCCTCTCCTGCTACGGTCTCTACCTTTCCTATAACAACATCACTCGCCTCCGAGAGTACGAGGCAACCTCCGAGAAAGCAGCAAAATGGTCGAACACTGCAGCAGAACGCCTGCACAAGACGCGGACGACGCAAACGAGCGGGACAGTCAGCGTAGGCCACCCTTCCCTCTACGGACACCCAGCTCATATCAGCCTGGAACTGACAACTTATACAGCTCCTCGTGTCAGCACTAACGTCCTTCGCTCTCCTCTTCGATCCAAAAAATAACAAGGGCATCCTCCTCGGCGTAGCAATTCTCAACGTTGCCGCACTCTTCGCTTCGCGTTCCCACATGGGCAAATTCTGGAACGACAAAGAGCAAACGCAGGTCCCATTTGTCGAGAAATTCAACGAGGCGATCAAAGGGAGTGAGAGTGTGGTGAGCGTGCTGGGACTGTTGTGTTTTGGATGGCTGGATGGCGGACTTATGTGGTTGTTTGGCTGGGATAGTGGGCTGGGGGCGAATCTGTTCTTCGGGGCGAGTGTGAGCTTGTGGGCGGCCCTTACTTTGGATCTCTAAAGGCCAAAGGGAGGCTCTGTTAAGTCTTATGACCAGGCTTCATAGGTATAGATAACGACTGGCATATGATGAGATAATTTTCGAAAGGCCGTAATCATGCATTTGGTATCTTCTCAGGACATATCTTCCAGCTCCCTAGCGACTCTTGCACTATCCGCTTCATACACCCAATCCTCGATGCGCGCACCCACATCTCCTACCAAACGTTCATACGCGTCGCCCACGAAGAATAGGGTTGTGTGCGCACCGACTTCATCGACATCCTTCATGAAAACACGAACCCATGTCGGATCCTTGTTCCCGTATGCGTCTTTCGGTGGAAGCATGCAAAACTTCTTGAGCCGTTTCTTTTTGGCCGGTGCCTCGGTGTCTTGCGAAGACCCTGCCGTCTCAGTGGTTGCAAGCGAATAGGTCGACTCGTTATATGAGGACGGGGGATTAGAAGTAGTGTAAGATGCTTGGTCCTCGGGTGCAGCGTGGTTCATGATGGCGCTGCGCGAGAAGTCGTAGTTTCCGTATGGACTGCTTCCCTGTGAAGCATGTGATTGGCCCGTTGTTCCGATCTGCATTGCTCCGAAGCCATCCTCAAGTCCGTCTGACTCATGGCCGCTATCTATCTTATGGGTAGCAGGCTGTTCGCGCTTCCGCTCTTTCTCCTTCTGCTTCTTCCACTTCTCCTCTAGCTGTGATCTCTCATTGATGACCTTGTTGCGTGCTTTAACTGCTCGCTGATATTCCTTGAGTGCTTGTTCATGCTCTTTCTCAGCTGCCTTTCTCTGAGCTTTGTCGGGGAAATCCGCGAGGTCGACGAACGGGGGCTCTTGTGGTATGGGAGGTATTTCCGGCAATTCAGGTCCAGTTTCGGCTCCGGTTGGAAAGCTGTGAAACGATGATTCGGCTGCTGGGCTCGTAGCGGATGGCGGCATCTGCGGCGTGACGGGCACTACCTCACTCCCCATCTGTTGCTCAACGGATATTCGAGGAGTGTCCGTGGAGGGCCTTGGCGTAGTATCTAATTTTAGTTGTGACGTTGAAGCCAGTGCTGACTTGTTCTCCTGGTCTGGCACTCCCCTACTGGCCGGCCGTGAAGGGGATGGCGACTTTGGGGATTTCGGTTTCTTAGGTCGTCCGGGGCTCACTGTGTAGTAATTTACGAAGCGAACACGCGGTAGGGAGGGCGCTTCTGGGTTCGCGGACTTTCTCTTTTTCTCATCATCTTCTTCCAGGGCCCGTAATCGTGCATACCGGGCTCTGAGGCCGCGATAGTCTGCCATTGCTGAGCCAAACTCGAAGTGGGACTGCACAAGGCCTTTTGCTTCTTTCACGATGCCATTCGAATGCTTGTTCAACCAGTGCAGCGTATTTTCCCATCCCTTTCGCACTGGAAGGTGCACATCATTGTAGAATGATGGATTGAAATTTGGGTCTGATGGTTTTGGATTGAATAGAGTGTTCATCCGGCTGGGTTTCTTTCCGGCCGACCCAGGCACTCCGTCAGGGTCCTCGGGCGTCGGCCAGGGTTTGAAAATACTCCCCAGTCCAGCTTTCACAATTCCAGGATGCATGCCCATGAATGGAACGTCGAAGTTGATAGTACCGATAATCCGGTGGCGGAATAGCATAGCAATATCTGCAGCAATGAGGCCTCCCATGGAATGCGCGAGCAAGATGACATCCGTTGATGAATCTTCGTGAGGAGTAAGCCTAGGAAATATTAGCACAATTCTTGGGTAATCACTACGGTGATATTCTCGGTCATGTCGTACCATTTCGAAAAATCGTCCCTTGCAACGTCCAGGGCATATCGAGATCGGTACTTGGGATAGATCTTGGTGTGAACGACATGAGTCTCTGCGAGGGTAATGGTCACTAGATTATGGACATGTGCCGGGAAGTTGCGGAAGCTGGTCTCATCGCCCATGAAGCCATGGATGTAGACGAGGAGCAGGCGCCGCCGCCCGAACCGGTCGGCCGTATCTGGAGTCAGAGACTGAGTAGATGATGATCGGGGGTCGTGCGATGCCATTGCCGTGAGCGAGGGGTCGACGTGCGCCGTGTTTTCATGGCTCCCAGGTCGAGGTGGAAGTGGCGGTGCACCGCCACTATGGTGGTTTGAATTTGGCGTCGACGTCATTTGTGCATGCGATGTGAATGGACGGGGTAATTAGGGTACAAACAGCATCCATCAAGAAGAGAGGGAGGGCTTATAATCGAATATGGGTGAGGCGGGGCCCCAGCTTTGGACGAAACAGGATATATGGAGGGAGGTGACGTGGGTCAGGCAGTAGCGAGGGCAGCAAGATCGTGGAGATTGGGAGCGTGGAAAATGCAGAGCAGAGGGTGGTCTAGGCAAGCGCAGTAGTTGCAAGGTACGAAAAAAAATCGAGGAAATCAATCAACGCTGTGATGCCAATCGCGAGTGTCTACAGCTAGTATGGAGAATCTCAGGGCGTCTTGGGCTGCCCCTCCTCCGCCTCTCCGTCATCAGTCCGGCGGCGGCGCTTCTTTGATCCGACAGCGGCGAGGCGACGACAAAACGCTCCTGCAGCGTTCCTGACTAACTTTTAGTGGCGGATCTCGTGAGCGCGAGCGAGGCCAGCGCTGTTGCATTGTCGCAAAAATAACAGAGGGGGCAAGTCTGGACTGCTAGTGGACGCGGACGGGGCCCAGGGCTTACGCAGCGTAGCACGCCGGGCCCCGGCTAAAGCGCCATTTGCGGAAGAGCGTGGCCAGTGCAGAATTGAGTGGCAGCGTGGGCGCGATGGGGGAGCGAGAAATTGAGGGCACGAAGCGGGTCAATCACCGACGCGTCAGACGCAAGATTGAAGCGCTTATTTTAGGGGCTGGCGGCGCGCACCAGAGATCTGCGGCGGTCGTCAGAGTCCGTCACCAGCGTGGTTGGAGTCCGCTGGGGGTTTGGCGCACCCTGCAGCGGGACCCGATGGGGCTAACCGTGGAGCGTACTAGCATGCAGCTAGAAGTGCTAGAGGGTGCCAGAGGTGTGTGCCCAGCAAACACAACACGGTCCGCCGGAAGAAAGACCGGGGCGACGTTGCATGCATGCCATGGCGACGGCGAAGAATGCGTCGACCCAGCAGCAGCGGCAGCAGCGAGGGGGGCCGGCCGGGCGAGACGTGGCAGCACGGCGCCGTGGCCCAGGGCGGCCGTCCGGCGGAGTGGGAGCGGGAGAGGGAGAGGGAGAGGAAGTAGGCGGTGGTGTGGTGGTGGTGGTCCTGGCTGGTGATGGTGGACATGGCACAATCTCGTGAGGCGTGGCCCGTGCTTGCCGTTGTCTTAATCGAAATTGGGTGCAGGGGCCATTCGCGCCCCTGATTGGCCCGCGCCGCCCATCGTCTCCGTGTGCCCACAGGCCACCCAGCCCGTCTCCTCGTCGCTCGCTGGCTGGCTCCAACTCTTCGCGGTGCTGCTACTCCTCTTCTCTCCTCCACGACCGCCGCTGCGACAGTCGACGACAATTGACCGTCTCCAGCGCTGCAGAGGCCTGGAGCGAGTCCAGGACCGCTCTCCACCCGGCCTGCCCCCGCTGCTGCGAAGCGCCCTCTCCGACCACCACCCCCCGTCCCGTAGCACCATCGCACAGCAGGAGTCCGTCTGCAATAAAGACCCTCTTCTCGTCTGCCCGCCCACACTGCAATCGCCAGAATTGCCGCCCGTCCGTGTGCTATAGCTGAGCTTATGCTGGTCCGTTGACCGCACTCAGGTGTGTATACTTCTCTCTGCTATTCCCTCTACCTGTGACTTCATCCGAGATACGGTTGCGGTGCTGATCGCCGCGACTGACCAGGCCGCTCCTTCACCTGCCAGTCACCTGGCGTCCATTCGTTTCCCACGCTCCCTCAAACTGCAGCAAGCAAACATTGTCCTCCATTGACTGGACCACGGAACGAGCCCAAGCCTCATCGTCCGCTCCTTAACATCACCGCCATCGCCGCATCCAACTTGGTACCCTCTCTAATGCATCGCGACGCCACTGCTTTTGCCACCCAACTCCAAAGAAAATCAACCACCCACCACTAGCATCGCAGTCCAGTCCCGTATGGAGAGTCGCATACTGCGCTCCAGAATATCCAGAGCAGAGCCCCGCAACCGTCGCTGGACCCACGACGAATCACGCAGAGATCCCGCGCAGGGACAGGGGGTAGAGAAGGAGGAGGACCCGCTCGACGACGACGTGGACGAGCCGCTGCTCATCCGTGAGCAAAAGGGACGCGCAGTCATGGGGAGGGCTCATCAGTTATTTCATCGCCGTGCGGCGCAGGCAAACGACAATGTCTTAACCGTCAGCGTGCAAGTCGTTGCCACTCTAGACGCTAGTGGAAACGTGATCGGACAAGAGACCATTACGCCTGCGGTGGCGCCAACTGCTGCAGCAGTACCCTCAGTTCCCTCGGTACAATTGCCTACGGTGCCTTCTGTTCCTGCATTCCCCAGCGACTTAACGGTCCCGGCCTACCCGTTCCCCTCAGGTGTACCTTCAGTCCAGGATGTCTCTACAGCACCAGTGACTTCAGCAACAGTGCCAACCACGGCCGCCGTCGCTCCAACAGCATTTTCATCCTTTTCGGGATTTAATTCGACCACAATCTCTTCGTCTAGTGAGTGCTCCCGAAGCATATTCTGTGATAGATCTAACACGTATAGGCATAATAACATCATCCTTCTCCTCATCATCACTAAATAGCACAACTACATCATCTTCATCTCGATCTTCCACTCGATCTTCCTCTTCATCTACACGATCATCAACATCATCCAGCTCGTCTACAAGATCAAGCTCATCGACCATCATCGCATCCAGCACGGCAGCAGGAGGAGGTGGCTTCAACTCAGCAACCGCCGCTCCGGCTCCTGCAGCTTCAACGTCAGCAGCATCAGCAGCAGGCTCGGATGACGGTAGCCCTCTCGGCACGCCTGAAGTCGTGGGCACCGTTTTCGGCAGTCTTGCGGGCGCGGCACTGCTGTTAGCATTGATCCTATTCCTTATCCGAAGGCACAAGCAACAGCAGGCTCGGGGTGCAGTTCAGCTCACCGGAGATGACAACGATCACCAGCCCATGGCCCAGACGGCCGCACGTACGAGCTTCATTACCCCCTCCTTCCTCAATCGCTTCTCGGGTGCCTCAAGGTCGACTGCAGAAAGCAGTGCTGGCACCGGAGAGCGAGGCTTCCAGCGCATCTCGGGACGCAAACTGCCGTCGGCGTTCAGCGAAGGCATGACGTCGGAACAGTTCGCCCGTGGCGAAGGCACCTTCTCGGGTTCGTCCTTCTACCAGGATGACAGGGGGGTTTATGGAGGGCCAGGTGTTATTCCCAAGGATTTTGGAAAAGAGACTGGGGAACCGTCGAGTTCTGGGGCCGTCGGAATCAAGGAGCGAGTAATGCCCAGTCCAGCCCGGACACCAATAATTCACCACCCAGACGATGCTCCACCGTTCGGAACCAGTCGCAACGGCGGCGGCTCAACGCTAAGCCCTCCGCACACACCCAACAACTCAGACTTTCCGCCACGGGGCACGCTAGGGAGAAGCCACCCTTCACACGATGGCTCGCGAAGTTCCCGGTTTACGGAAAATGTTTGAAACGACCGTCTCTGTTTCTTTACTGTCATTTCCGC
Source organism: Periconia sp. TS-2 (assembly GCA_030378425.1). NCBI lineage: Eukaryota > Fungi > Ascomycota > Dothideomycetes > Pleosporales > Periconiaceae > Periconia > Periconia sp. TS-2. The sequence continues at coordinate 294,399 of JASNQO010000019.1, read as the reverse complement.
GTCACACTGTTCTCACGATATGCATGCACGTGCATAGAGACCCGGCATTTTGTTCCTATTATTGTTGGCGGCGACTTCGCTTTTGTATACCCATGGAGTCTTCGTCAGTCCTGCACTGCGCACTGCAAATACCCACCAACCGACCACATACTCTCCCTAATATCGACTGCAGTACTGCGGCCGTCGCTAATGTCTTTTCTTGACTGTCCAGTATAATTTTCCTTGCTTTTCCTTTTTCTACCACGCACCAGAGAAGCTGGAAGCGTGTCTCATACCCCGGGTAAGCGATGCGAGTGTTCACTCTGCCGCGCCCGAACATTGAGTTTCATTCTTCGCTGTATATAGTTATCGGCCTCCCTGTGGACCAGAAGGCGGTCCTGGGTTGTGCATATGTTTGCAATGTTTGTCATGTCTTGATACGGAGGTGAAGGGGCCCGGAAAGGTCGGGGAAGAGCCGTGTCGGTTTGCACGCGCAGGGGTTGTGGAGGTTTATAATCTCTCAAATGATAAAAAGTTCTGCAAGTCTACACTGTCCTCGTGCCCACTTGCAACATCAGCTGTCGGTCTGTTCTTTCGATACACCAGGTAGAGAATCGTTAGACGCTGGGACTTTTGTCACGCAACTACTCATTGAATATCCCCCCTTTCTTCCAATCAGCAACAAGCAACAATTCATCCCAGCGATTTGAAAATTCCATCAACACCGTCAATTCACCAACGACGTCCATTCCATTCAATCCTTCGAACGGCGGCAAACAGCGCCTGCAGAGATCCTTATATACTTTTGCTATGCCGGCTGCTCTGGAGATCTACGTTTCGCATCGCTACGCAATGCATTGCTTCGCATCTTATCGTATCGTATCGAGTCGTTATGGCATAGCACTGGTTTGCTAGTTCGCTTCGTACCGTTTTGCTCATCTTTCGTTACCTCATACCGCTTTGTACTGCAGTACTTCGTCTGTTTTGTGCTGCTTCGTAGTGCTTCGCGCCGGATCGCTTCGCATGGTACCGCTTCGCATAGCATCGCTTCGCACCACATCGCGCCATATTTGATTGAGGGGAGGTGTATGATAAACACCGTCTCTCTCTTACGAGATGTCCTCATTCTCGAGTTTCATCGCCACGAGGGGACCATACACATTGTAGGTAGAACAAACCTCGCCGTAGGAATTATGCTCATGACGGGAAAGTTGGACGTCGCTGTTAAGCCAGTTTAGCATTCTCTGATTCTTTTCTGATATTAACACCGCGCTGGTGGTACTCGACGGTGTAGCTGCGGCTAGCGCTCCAAAGCTAGATGGAACCATTTCGTAAACCCGATCATATGGTAGAGGATACTCAAAGTTCTTTCCCCCCCCTAACAACACACCCGTATCTTCACCACCATTTATTAAAGATTCTACCCTGTGGTTGGAAGGAGAGGAGACAGGACTGGTAGGAGAGTAGGAAGGACTGGTGCTATAATATCGAGGGCTCGGGATGGTTTCAGGGATGGTTTTAGGGATGATCGACATGTCCAACAACTGTATACGGCGGAACTTCCTCAAGCTTGCAGATACATCCCCATCACGACTTTTCGCAATCTTTCGTGGTCTGGGTAGTGCAACGCTTGTAGTATCTCTGGTCGTCGTCTGACTTATGTCTCGATCCTCCTCTATGACTTCCTCAAGGCGACGGAAGATTGCACCACATGATATACTAGCAATAAATTAGCAAAAGATAAAATGATCATGCCAACACACAGATCAGCCTACCACGTAACTTCCGTTCCTCGTGGCTGTTTATGAGTTTGATCGCATCTAGGGCATGATGAATCATCAGCTTCCCCTTCGAAGACATCCCGCCGCCTCTTAAAGACCATGCTCATCGCAACCCTCTGTCCAGGGAAAAAGCAACAATCCCACGGTTCTGTCAGATCGATTACGGTTTTCGATCCCAACTCCTCGATTTTAAAATCACCTTGATCGATCATCGCCGGACCACAGCCCGATTCCTTGAGGTTGTCCTTCAGCACGGCCAACAAAGCGTCTGGCGATCTGACAAACTCCAGGTGAAATGGATACTCTCTATTGCAAGGATCAATAAAGTGAACAGGCTGCTGTCGCTGGATTTGACCCGGAATCCTGAGAATGAAATGTTGTATATCGTGCAGTATCTGGAAAATTTGCAAGTTCGTTTGGAGTATCCGCGTGCTCGAATCGAGCAGCGCCTTGCCTTGCTGAACGCCTTGCGCAACGCTGCCCGTGATTGAGCTCAGCATGCCCATTGTTTGGCATGAAAAGTCCTGGATTCTCCTTGCAAGTCTCCCTGATTGTGTCTCTTGATTGTGTGTTTGTATCGTCGTCGCCTCCATGTGCAAAGCCAATAGCAGGACTTCAATACTGCCAGTATGCCCTCTAATCTCGGCACGAAACGTCTCCAGATCATCCTTCTTACACACAGCCCATTTCACCTTCGCCCACGCATCTTTAATGCTTGAGTCTGTCCCGCCACTTTGTAGATGAGGCTGGTACTTCTGCACTTTCTTGTAGAATGCATCGATTGTCCGTTGGCACTGTGATGCAGCCTGCCTCAATGCGATTATATCGACAGTTTGACCGACGTCACTGTCGAGACGCTTGACGCGAAGGAGCGCAGACTCGAGCGCGTATAGTTCGTTGATGAGCGAGCGGAAGCCGGAGCTTGCGTGGGAGGATTCACGGAGGGCGTCGGTGACGGTGCCAACGAGCTTGAGTGCGGCGAGGAAGTCGCCAGCGGAAAAGCCAAAGGCCACGGGCATCCTGCGCTATAACGTCTCCGGATCGAGACAGATTCTTCAGATAGTGGTCACTACTTGCGGTATATCTCTCGTCTTATAGGATGATAAGGTGGAATACATCTGTGCTCAGCCAGAGTCGTGATGCTGGGACTTTTGGTAACAAGGCTGAGTTTCCCCTCTTGTTCACCGGTTTTGCATCTCAGCCTTGGGCTTCCAAAAGGACATTAGACAATTGCCCAGTACCTCCACACTCAATCAACATGCTCAACTGTATAGTGAGATTCTACTAGATAATCTGAAATCACTGACATCGCATATCTTGCTCCAATCATCTATCTCTTCTTAATCTATGCTGCTACGTTCTTATGCCTCTACGTAATTTCACCTTCCGGACACATGATTACGCACAATTCGACTGTCTCGTAATCGGTTCTTCTATCTTGCGGAGCAGATTCGCGAAATTCTATGCCTGGCTATTAAATTAACTCCAGTTCTCGGTTCTACAAAATAGTAGATGCAACAAGTTCAGCTTCCTGAATCGACGAAATATGGCATTGTCCGGGTACGGATGCATCAAGTACGCTACAGAGGGGTCCCTATCGCGTGCTTTTTTGCTCAAAGAAGTAGTAGTGAGAATCTCCTTGGGTTGCTGAGCGCTGGACTTCACCACTGGTGAAATCACCGTAGCGATTTAGATGAATTGTGAAAAAATCGGTTAGCGCGAACACTGATTACCGCATACCGTTAGATTCTGTCGGCTCTCGGAATACACTTGATGCCTGATTGTAGCTGACAATGTCCTTCCTCTGCATGCATGCGGAAGCATGCATAAGTACAAAGACGTGAGGGGCCTTCGTCTCGGCGACCCATTCGGTTCCCTGCAAATGGAGTGTGATATGTGGCTTTGGCTGCACAGTTCGATGAGAGTGGCAAGACGGTCGCACGATTGGCTCACAATAATGCAGATGCATTTCAAGCCCAGGCCACGAAAGTATGAAGCGGGTGGTAGGCTCAGTTGTAACCTGGACAGCTGAAAAATCCTGCGGCGCTTAAAAGGTGAACACATGGCATTTAAGGGCGCCCTGTCCTCGCTCATGGTAAAGCGTCTCCCTTCGTTCTCCCAACCACACTTAAATCCGATGCTCAAGGAATTTTTACATAAGTTTAAACGCCGGCAGCGTAGCTCCAACCGGGGGGGAGGTGATCAACGGGGAACAAGCTATGACCCGCAATCTGAAATAGAAAAACCTGGCCCCTTTTCTGACAGCCCTGCGCCAGTTTCCAAGTCCTTCCCAGATGGCATTGAAGAGTTGTATGACTGCCCCAACGCCACAGTCGATGTCTGCTTTGTCCACGGTTTGACTGGGGGTCGGGTTAGCACATGGACCGCTAGTGGGATGGCAGAACCTTGGCCGAAGGCTCTTCTCCCAGACAAATTGAGCGGAGCTCGCATCCTCACATATGGCTATGATGCATACGTATTGCGAAAATCAGTTGCATCATCAAATCGGCTGCACAATCATGCTACGAACCTTCTAAACGACTTGACAACAGACAGGGCTAGTCGCAATGCGTTACATCGTCCACTTATCTTCGTCGCCCATAGTCTAGGCGGCTTGGTCACCAAGGAAGCTATTTCGCTCTCCCAAAATGCTGACCCTCATCTTCGAGGTATTTTCGAATGCACTATAGGTGTCGCATTTATGGGCACTCCCCATAGAGGCTCCTGGATGGCTGATTGGGCAAAATTCCCTGCCTCGAGTTTTGGACTGGTGAAGTCTACCAATAAGTCACTGCTGAAGGTCTTGGAGACTGACGACCAGCTTCTCGAATCCGTCCAGAACAAATTTTTGTCGATAATAAGGAGATCACGAGAATCCGGTCATGGCATTGAAGTCACATGCTTCTTTGAAGAAATGCCCTTGCTGGGGGTGGGTGTTATCGTATCCAAGCAATCTGCTTCCCTCGATGGTTATAATTCCATTAGCATCCATGCCAACCATAGCAATATGGTCAAGTTTCGCTCCACAAAAGATACCGGATTCAAAAGGCTGCTTGGAGAACTAACCAGATGGCAAAGACAAGCCTCGAAAGTAAGTCAGTAATATAAGCTGCACAAAGCACTTTCATCATGGCTAACTAGCTGACTTGCGGATTCCGTAGGAAGAGCAAAGTAGAAAAATGAAAACATTATCAGAAGACCGCTACGATCAAACACGGTCTAAGAAAGCGAACAAGTTCCTGAAAATGCTCTATACCTGCCCGTACAGTGATCGGAAAGACAGGAATAATATTCGTGTTCACGGTACATGCGAATGGTTCACTGGACACCATCTTTTCCGGGATTGGAACCAAACTCAACGCTCAAGCCTTCTTTGGGTCTCTGCCGATCCAGGATGCGGGAAGTCGGTTTTAGCCAAGTACTTGATCGACGACGTTCTGCCCACTAGAAATAGAACTGTTTGTTATTTCTTCTTCAAGGATGATTTCACAGATCAAAAAAGCGCTACAGGTGCTATTTGTGCGATCTTACGCCAGCTTTTTCTCGCGAAAGAACATCTTTTGCGGCAATGGATACTTAATAAATTCGACACCGATGGAGACAAGTTTGGTCAATCCTTCAACAATTTATGGAGCACCCTCACAACCATTGCAACTTATGAGGATGCTGGGGAGATTGTTTGCATTCTAGATGCATTAGACGAGTGCTGGGATGACGATCGGTCACAACTCATACAGGCTATAATAAGGTTCAATATCACGGGCACGAATGGGTCCAAACTAAAGTTTCTGTTGACCAGCAGGCCATACCATCATATACGGCGTGAATTTTCGGCGTTACGTAACCGCCTGCCTACCATTCACTTAAGTGGGGAAGACGAAGTCGAAGTGAAAAAAATTTCACAAGAAATTGACCTTGTTATTGATGCTAGAGTTGAGAGTATCAGTAAGGAACGATGTCTCAAGCTAGAAGAGCGCAATTTCCTGCAGGAAAGCCTTACATCTATCCCTCATCGGACTTATATCTGGGTCGTTTTAGTGATGGATGTCATTACTCACACAGTGGGCTTTACCAGAGGCAACGTACGTAAGGCCATTGGCACACTACCCCAAACTGTTAATGAAGCCTACAACAAAATCCTGAACAGAAGCTTGGATAAAGACAGAGCTAGGAGGCTTCTGCACACTGTTACCGCCGCAAAGAGACCGCTGACTTTACAAGAAATGTCTATAGCAATGGCAATTGAGGAAAGGCACCAATCAATCAAAGATATAGAGGAAGAAATGGAACCAGAAGAACGATTTCGAAACACTCTTAGAGATCTTTGCGGCCTGTTTGTGGTCATCGTAGACACGAAAATATATCTCATTCACCAGACGGCGACGGAATTTTTAGTAAAAGCCAAATCCTTATCGTCATCGCCCCAAAATACTTCACTCGAGTGGGAGCAATCACTGCGACTGGAAGAGTCAAATAAAGTGCTCGCAGAGAGATGCATCTGGTACCTTGTTTCAGACTTTTCGAAAACTAGCCTCGACGCCTTTCTCGACTATTCTGCCACATACTGGATCGCTCATTTTCAGGAGGCCAGTATATCAAGTAATGACACACTAGTTGAATCAGCACGATATCTCTGCGAAACCAAATCTGAACATGGGAGTGCCTGGTCTGCTATATATGAACGCTACAATGGTCTCCTGAAAAATGCCGGCCCTCTACACCTAGCATCGTGGTTCGGACTTGTGGCAGTAGTCAAGCTGCTGCTCGAGACAGGTCACGTTGAGGTCAACTTAAAGGATGATGACGGACAGACACCACTATCATGGGCGGCTCAGCAGGGGAATGAGGCAGTAGTCAAGCTGCTGCTCGAGACAGGTCACGTTGAGGTCAACTTAAAGGATGATAACGGACAGACACCACTATCATGGGCGGCTCAGCATGGGAATGAGGCAGTAGTAAAGCTACTACTTAAGACAGGTCAGGTTGACGTGGAGTCTGAGGATAACTACGGAGAGACACCACTCTCATTGGCGGAACTATCTGGAAACTGGGCGGTAGTCGAGCTGTTGAGGAAGTATCCCAATACTACTAAGGACTAAGTGGCTTTAGTGATTAGTCTCTCAAGTAGGTAGCATACAAGACATATTCAAACTCACAAGCCTAAGGAACGATTTATATCTACCATATATCAATACTTTCGTAGCTTCTATAAGTACTGTTATCGGCCTTGATATTTACCATCATAACTCCTAGAAAACGTGAATACGTGAAGAGAGCACGATTGTTACCGACCAAAACCTCTAACCAGTTCCCAACACCGCAAACATTTGAGAATCAAATCAATTATACATGTTGAACAGGGTGGTAACCCAAGGGGAAAGAACTAAATCTACTCCTTCTTCTTCTTCCGCGTCACCATTCCGTCCAAAGTCCCCTGACTAGCATCCCGCTTATGTCCTGGCCTCACTCCCTTGCCCTTCTCTCCACCCTTCTTCCCCACTTTAGGACTCTCCGGTTCCTCCGCATGCACCTCTTCCAGCCCATCCGCATCCTCATGCTGGATCATTGCCCCCGGCGGCCCGTCCTTGCCCTCCGTCGGACCCTCTGCAGAATCATCAAACAATTTCCTCCAACTCCCATCCAAAACCTTGGGATCATTGCCGTATAATCCAATGTGGTACGCGTTCTTCATACCCTGGAGGCATATTTCTCGCCTCTCGGCAAAGTCAAACATCGGCTTTGGATACATTTTGAGTTTGTCCTGTGAAGTTTCGGTCCCGTCGCCTTTGATGACGCAGCCCCACTTCTTCTGGTCTGGAATCGGTGCTTTCCATGGCTCATAGATGTATTTCTTATCGAAGTTGGCAAGCTCGGGGACATAGTGGCGCACAAAGTCGCCGTCTTTATCCCACTTCTGCGGGAAGCTGATGGGTGAGTAGCATCTGTAGAATTGCGCGAAGAAGGCGGTGCAACTTAGCCACTGCCAGTTGCCAATGTTGCATGCTGCCTCGTGGTCGATTAGCCATTCTTCGAAGACTTCAGCCCCTCTTTCCCAGTCTATGTAGCATCCTCCTCTTGTAAGAAAGCATGCTACGGCATGTCTTCCTAGATGGTGGATCCAACCCTCTGCTTTGAGTTGTCGCATGAGTGCGTCGATCCACGGGAAGCCTGTTCGGCCTTCTTTCCAGCGCTTGAACTGCTCTTCCGCTTCGGCATTGTCAACGAGGTATTTTCCAGTGATGAGTCCACTCTTGGTGTCTATTTCCGAGGGAAGATGCCACGGTATAAAGCGGCATCGGGGGTTGTTGTATGTCTGGCCAAAGGCGTACCCCAGGGAAGCTTGGGCACCAAAGTACATGTCACGGAAAAGGAGCTGGCCTGTCAGACTGGTGGGTGGCTGTGAAGCCGTGCCTTTGTACTTGTCGACAACGTCTTGTACGCGCCAGTAGAATTCGCGGACACCGAGGGTGCCGAAATGGAGATGGGGCGAGAGAAGCGTGGTGGCCTGAGGAGAGAAGGCGGTTGGGGCTGTTTTGGGCTTCTCGAACGTGGCAGTATAGTCCTCGTCCTTGATTATATCGGCAAGCATTTTCAAGGCAATAGTTTCACCGCCGCGATGGGGAGTGGTGGCTTTTTTCAGGCCGAGTTCCTCCATTGTCGGAACGCCGAAGTCACCTTTCGGACCTTTCAGTTCAGTATACGACTTTTCCTCGTGATCTCTTTGAATGTCGTTGATATCTGGGTCCTTTGCAGGCCTCTCTTGGTCAAATTTCATATCTGTAGTCCCTGGATCCGGAAGGGACTTTGGTGCTAGTATCGGTTTCGGGATCTCTCCAATCTTCGCACCAGCTGACTGAACCTGATTGATGCTCATTGTGGGCTTTCCATGGTTCTCCTTGACCAGCTCATCTGGATCATAGAGTGTCCGCCCAACTTCGACAACTACTTCCACACCCGCCTGTTTCGCTAGTTCCATTACTTTCTCGTCCCGCTCTCTTGCATAAGCATCAGTGTCTTTCTCGAAGACTAGATGTGTAATCTTCCACTCTTTGAAAAGCTTTGGGAACAAAGTCTGTGGAGCCTCACGAATTAGGAATAGCTGGGACTTTGAATTGAGCTTGGTGATGGACTTGGACAGGTCGTTCTGGCAGTCGAGAAGGAACTGCCAGCGATTGGGGCCTACTCGGGCGCGGTATACATAGTGGGGATCCCAGGTCCAGATCGGATATAGACATTCGGGCTTGAGGTCCAAGGCGGCTTGGAGGGCTGGTGAGTCGTGTAGCCGGAGGTCGGTACGGAACCAGTAGATTACGCGTGGTTTTGTCATTCCGTTACTGCACTTCCGACCCTCGAAATGCGTCAATTGAATCGAGCTTGTCTACTTGAAGCTGGCAAGTCGGTTGTGTATATAACCGATTTGGATATACAAGGGTAAAAATGTGAGAAGTGAAGAAGGAATGCGCTGATACGAAGGAAGAGCGAGTAAAGAAAAGTGACTGGACACGGTAACGGAATGTATGCTGTCATAGATGTCGTGAGCTAAGCTTAGCTTCTCGCTTATTGCGAGGTGCTTCATCGGAAGACATCATTTTGGGTAGAGAAATAGTCAATGCTTGTACGCTATTACAGAGAATCCTACAATCTGTGAGTACATGATCAATTGGTGGTTTAAGATCAGAAGTTCATTGGTAGAGAGGTGTGTGCATGGGGCCTCGTGGCCAACCACGCCCTTGGACTCGAATCGGCATTCCGCTTGCACGTGGCCGCCGTTGCCGACTTCGAACACGATGCAAAAAGGTCAGACAAGACGGGAAAGCAAGCACTCGTTATATGAAGCAGAGGAATAATGCATCAGGCCAGGTATTCCGGATGACACTACCGCCCAGTACGGTATGGCGGGCGGGTGGTCGGGCCCAGCGCCTGCCGCGGGCTGTCCAGGTTTGTTTTCGCAGCAGCAAAGCGTGCCGACCAGCTCCTTTGCGAGTCACGTTGCCATCACACTCCCTCAGATTCACCGTCTGCTGCTTCAATTTCCCCGCTGAATGCTGTCTAGACTCTCTGCCAGCTTCGCATCGACCAATTAGGCCAATTCCAGCCGTCCAGGCGTTGCAGGGCTTGCTTCGGCACTATCTACGTCGGTGATCGGCATAGCTTTATACGTCGGTCGCTGCGGGGAAGCTCGCAAGCTGCTGTCTTGGGACCTCCCATCCCGTCAACTGGCACCCGCCAGCGTGACCTTCGATTGTCTCTCCTTGCTCAGACCCAGCTTCTTGTCTCCTTCCCTTGACAACCCGCCGCAATGGCGACTCCCTTGGAAGACGTGTACTGCACGGTGAGCTTCCTCTTCGTTGCACAGGCACGCAAGCTAACCGCCTGCAGCTCCTCATGAGCGACTCCTATCTCCCAGGTACGTCGGAGCAGTTTTCAGCACACTTGACTGGCTTCTCTGCTCTCAGGAGAGCTTGAAATGGCCTCTAGGGATCAGGCAATGGCTTGGCTGACCTCGACATCTAGGAGCCGCTGTCCTCGCTCATTCTCTGCGCGATGCCGGCACGAAGAAGAAGCTCGCCGTCCTCGTTACGCTGGACACGCTGTCCGCCGATACCATCACCAAGCTCAGGTCACTCTACGATTACCTGATACCCGTCGATCGCATACGAAGCCCCAATGCTGCCAACTTGTATCTTATGGGCCGCCCCGATCTGCTGTACGCATTCACCAAGATCGCTCTTTGGAGGCAGACGCGATTCCGAAAGATTGTATACCTTGATGCTGATGTGGTTGCGCTCCGTGCACTGGATGAGCTCTTCGACATCGACGCTCCGTTCGCCGCTGCATCCGATATTGGCTGGCCAGATGCGTTCAATACTGGTGTCATGGTCCTTAGTCCAGATATGGGCGAATATTGGGCACTGCAGACCATGGCAGCAAGCGGTGACAGCTTCGATGGCGCTGATCAGGGCTTGCTGAACCAATATTATGAGCATAAGGACTGGCATCGTCTCAAGTTTACGTACAACTGCACCCCGAACGCGCAGTACCAATGGGAGCCAGCATATCGATACCATAAACGAGACATCAGCGCCGTTCACTTCATTGGTAAAGACAAGCCTTGGTCTTCTGGGCGGACCGGTCCTAGCGGATATGGCGTGTACAATGAGCTGCTCGGACGATGGTGGGCAGTACACGACAGGCATCTCAGGCAAGATTCGTCGACACATCAGCAGCCGCATGGTGAGACCACATCCAAGCTACACGCTAGTCCCGTGCCTCAGATTGTCGTTGAACCTGAAGCTCCTGCCACTACAGAGCTACCCCTCTCCGACCCCGGTGAGGTGGCAGAGAATATTGACCAAGGTGTGATAGAGCCAACACCGACAGCTGAGCAACGCAGGTTCTCAGCCCCGCAAATGGACTGGGATGCTACCAGGTGAGTTGGCATGAAGTTGACATAGGATCCGACTTACATGTTTAGGTTCGAACCTCCAACACAATCCAAACCAGAGGCTGCAAACTTTCCCACCCAGACGTACACCTTCAGTGAGAGCCAGCAACTCTTCCAAGCGCCCCATTCGTATCCAGAACCTCCAAGAGATATGTGGTACAAAGTGCCCGAGGAGAAGCCGCAGCCGGCAGAACAACCAAAGCCCATCTTTCCGTGGGAGCGGGAGCCAGACCGTCCAAAGGCTACTCGCGTGTTTGCGGAAGATCTGCAACCAGAACCTGCGCCTGTACCTGCAGCAGCATCAGCACCAACCGTGCCGGCGCCTACTGGCACAGGATCGACGCATCCGTTCTCGACTGTCCACTATGAGGCTGAAGGCGACGGGGGTGCGAATGTTGGAGAAGTAGCTGCGCCCGGGTTGAGCAGCCCGCAAAGCGCATCTTCTCCAAAGACTGCTGACGAGCAATGGCAGGAATTTCAGCAGAGTAATAGTAACGCGTGGGATAGTGTACCAGGAATCGACACTTATGTGCGTGCCATCATGGAAGCTCAGGTTCGACGTGGCAAAACGCAAGTACTACAAACAAGTGGCTCCGACGAGATCCTGTCTCCTGCCATCGAACGCAAGCAACGCCGCGAAAGTCTAATCCTTACCGACTTTCCTACTGCTGTGGAGCGCCCCAGCCTTCCCGTGACCCCGGCACCTGTTCCGCGGCCAACGTTCTGGGGCGAGGAGAGAGACGAGCAAGGAGAGCTTCCTCAGGCGGAAGGAGTCCCTGATCAGTCAGCATGGGTATGTCCGCATTGCGGTTTTTCCTCTGTTAGCGAGTCAGATTTTCATCCCCACCGCGAGATATCTGCATCTACTACTACAGCAATTGTTGGTCCTTCACACACTACTATCAGGGAGGCTGTGGCGTTACCTGCACCACAAAGCCCCAAGTCAAGCCCCAAGTTGGACGCCGCTGCCAACCCGTCGATATCACCAAAGTCAACGCCTAGCCCACCCAATCCTCACCCTCGTAGCGGCATCAGCCCACTTGGAGCCCCTCTAATGTCATTGACCGATCCGTCGCTGCTTGATCCAAACCCACATTTGCCGTATTTTTCCGCAGTCCCTGCACTAGCAACAAGTACATCTGATATTTCGAGAGTTACCGCAACTTCAACATGATTACTCGCATTTGCGCATTGTTATTCGAGCGTTCGCATGCAAAAGCTGACCCGCATCTCACCCCAAGGATCCAGCAGAGAGGCTTGAACAGCTCCGGCGATCTTCACTCCTCGAATTCGAACACCTGAAAGCGCCGAACCACCCACAGGCCCCGCTAAGGGAGCTTCCAGAACATTCAGTCCCCCCGCCAGAGACTGCTATTCATCACTCTCTGCCTGCGAGTGAAGCGAAAAAGCTACATGGCCTCGGTCGGCAAAAGGGAAGCGATAATGCCACGGATGTGAAGAGCAAGGAAACCACGACCGAGGCACCCGAGACGAAAGCTACAACTAGTAAACCAGTCTTCAAGGAGCCAGACTTTAGTGGCGACGGAGCAAATGATGCCAAGAGTGAGGAGATGCCTTTGAGGGAGAAGGTGCTCAGTCCTACCCAGACATAGAGCTTGCATGGTAGATGGGATGTCCTTTTGTTATGTGCTATTGTTCATTTTGCTTTGCGCATCTTTTATCACACGAAGTAATATTTTTCTTGCTTTTCGCTTCGATGGAGTTTCCATATTTCTTGCATTCATTCCCATGTACCATTAGCATCTTTCCCTTCAGTCCACGATTTCTCTTAGTCATGGCAGCAGAGAGCATTGCATGGCACGGCCGCATAGTCGGTGTTTCGTCGGCACAGTCTTGGGGGATATTTCAGACTGCTATCTTGCGAAGCTTGTGCATGGTGGCAGATGGTCCTGAATAATGCGCATATGAGAAGTTCAATGAAACAATTCTTAACTGTACAGACGCTGCCGAACCTAGTGAAGATACAATCTACCTATTAATATGGCCGTTCGTGACATTTTCCACGAGTAGTCACAGCGAGGAAATCGAATGGCTGCATCACATTATCCCCGACAACCGTATAGATTAACGTATATGCAGCATTTGGCCCGGGTGGAGGTGGAGGTGGTAGCCCTGGGAGCTTGGGCCAACTGGAGTTCACCTTTTGCTCAGCGTGCGGCGGGTCTGACGTTGGCCGCCTGCACCGCCAAAATATGCCCCGCCTGCCCCTCGTCCCGCGTCGAGCGCCGCTGTGTGGGTGCTCACCTGCCCGATTCTCGACAGCCTGCTCTGCTCGTCGCACGCCGCAGATAGCCGCGCTCCAATATCGTCACAACTTGGCTCCTCGCCTTCTGACCAACCTCCCCGCCCTCCCACCAGACCTCCTCGCCTCTCTCTGCACGACACGACGCTTCACTTCCACGGCACACAACCACCGACCGCCTGATAGAGAGTGGCCCTATCTGTACAAACCCTTCGACGCTATGCCGCATCTCGACCCCTTCTTCAAGCAGGTGGACAGCTTGCAGGGAAAGTTCATCGACAGACTCCGGGATGCCGTCGCCATTCCGAGCATCAGCTCCGAGGATGACAAGAGGAAGGATGTGGTGAAGGTAGGACAGGTCTATGCCAAACAAATGTCGTGCAACAGGAGCTGATGGAGCATCTAGATGGGCCATTGGCTCGCCGACCAAATCAAAGCGCTCGGTGGCACTGTTGAGCTCCGCGAGCTAGGAAAGCAACCCGGCCGTGAGCACCTCGACCTCCCTCCCTGCCTGCTAGGCCGTTACGGCGACGACCCGAATAAGCCTAATGTTCTCATCTACGGCCACTACGACGTACAGCCGGCACAGAAGTCTGACGGCTGGGCCACCGACCCGTTCACGCTGAGCATTGATGACAAGGACCGCATGTATGGGCGTGGTAGCACGGATGATAAGGGCCCTGTTCTGGGATGGCTTAACGCTATCGAGGCACACCAGAAGGCGGGAGTGGAGGTCCCGGTCAACCTCATCATGTGCTTCGAGGGCATGGAAGAGAATGGATCCGAGGGTCTGGACGATACAATCCGCGCTGAAGCGAAGAAGTTCTTCAAGGATACTGATGTTGTTTGCATCTCGGACAACTACTGGTTGGGCACAGAGAAGCCTTGCTTGACATACGGTGTCCGAGGCTGCAACTACTACGCTGTTGAGATCTCCGGCCCAGGACAGGACCTGCACTCCGGCGTGTACGGCGGCATGACCCACGAGCCCATGACCGACTTGGTCCGCATCATGAATTCGCTCGTAGACCCTGACGGCAAGATTCTGATCAAGGGAATCGATGATCTTGTCGCTCCCTTGACCGAACAAGAAGCCGCATTGTATCCGCCCATTGCCTTCACTATGCAGGACCTGTTCCAGTCGCTCGGCAGCGAAGTCTCCATACACGACAACAAGGAAGAGGCCCTCAAGCACAAGATGCGCTATCCCTCTCTCTCCCTCCACGGCATCGAAGGTGCCTTTTACACACCGGGCGCCAAGACTGTCATTCCTGCGAAAGTCATTGGTAAATTCTCCATCCGCACAGTTCCCAACATGGAAATCGATCCCGTGACCAAGCTTGTCGAGAAACACATCAACGATGAATTCGCCAAGCTCAAGTCCAAGAACACGATGAAGTTCAACATTGTGCACTGCGGAAAGTGGTGGGTAGAGGATCCTAACCACCCCAACTACACGGCGGCAGCAAAGGCGGTCGAGAGGGTGTACGGTGTGAAGCCGGACATGACCCGGGAGGGCGGCAGTATTCCGGTCACGCTGACATTCCAGGAGGAACTGGGTAAGAATGTGTTACTATTGCCAATGGGAAGCTCGACAGATGCAGCACATTCGATTAATGAGAAGTTGGACAAGAGGAATTACATTGAGGGAACGAAGCTGTTGGGTGCTTATCTGCATTATGTCGCTGGCGAGCTCAAGCGGTCATAGGGGGCCGTCCTCACTGTCCGAAAAAGCAGAGGTTAAGTTGTTCAATCAGCGATCTCTTCGCTGTAAGAGCAAATCATATACCAATAAAATCAATTTAAACAACCCTGTCCAGCTATTCGTCTTGATAGCATGTGCTCCTAGTGATTGAAGACATTAAGGTCAGGCATGAACCGCATTCAAAGCTCCATGAGCAGGAGACGAAAAAGAACCTTTTGATATTTCAAGAGACCAGTCTGAAGGCGGGTAACGTTGAAGTGCACGATGGAAAGGTCGTGATATTGGATCAATTGACCAATCAGCGCGCAGCGGCCGGAACATTCCACCCCCGACAAAATCTAACTTTCTTCCCCATCAGCTCCATTGATCCCATCACGCAACCTCATCCACGCTCCTTTAATCCCACAATGTCGACATGTAAATCCTTGACGCGGATATGCGTCAATCGCCCACCCCCGTCCCTGCCAAAAATCCAATGCCGCCACGAATCCACAACGCGCAGACACAAAAAGCTGCTCTCCCTTCCCGAAGCGCCATCCTACACTCCGAATCGATCCTCGCCAACTCTAGTCTTTAATCCGCCATCATCGCAAGCTAGCGTGTATCATACGCCGTTCAAGTTTCTGCCGAAAAATGATAGGAGACGCGCGCTATATGCTTCGCAATCCGCGTCCCAAACCAACACCGCCCTCCGCACACGCACCTCCTCCATCGCTTCCCCAGGGACATCCCTCTCAGCGTCCCCTTTCCTTCCGCCCAAACCCAGCGCCTCTCTTCCGTCCGCCGTCCGTCAACCGTACGAAAAAACATATCACCTAACCGACAAGGACATCGTGGAGATACAGCGACTGCGGAGGGAAGACCCGGATACATGGACGAGAGTGCGGCTGGCGCAGAAGTTTGGATGCTCGCAGTTCTTTGTGGGCATGGTTGCTAAGAATGTGGAGAAGGCGGAACGGGTGGAAGGGCTGCATGAAGAGGCGAGAGGGAAGTGGGGGGTGAGGAGGAGGTTAGCTAGGGAGGATAGAGCCAGGAGAAAGAATCTTTGGGGCCAGGATGCGTGAGGCTTGAATGAAGGCCATCTGTAAGAAATAGCGCGCGAGGAGTAGCTGTCAATACCGGCCGTTGCAAGAAAGTGGCAGAAAAAAGGGGGTGCAATTGCTGGACGGACGAGCCAACCATCCCCCGGAACCATGTGTATTCGCAATGTGTACGAAAACAAAAGATTTGAGCTCTTGTGTAGAATATCTGGCATTTTTTTTTGGCTTGCGCTGCGAGGAATTTCCTCCCGCATGTACTGTACGCATCTCATCATGGGGAGCTGCTGATAGAGGGACCAACATTTGTAACTTTTTTTTTCTCCCTCTCTCTTCTGTATCATATCATACCATATCATCCAATCGCATATCCATCCATTGGACAATTACACTACATTATATCATACTTTGCACTTCCTTGCAGATGAACAGTTATGCTGCTTCCCTTGGTATTCGCGACCGTGGACATGTGAGATGTTGCAGCGATACTTTATTTAGTTTTTCAAGTATTTTGGACATGGAACACTCAAGCTCTTTTCTTCTGCTCAGGTCTGCTGCAGATTTGGGTTGATACTTTTCCTTTTACATGAGGGGAAAACTTGGTCCCGATGAGCGATTCTTAGTAATTCGGTTGCTGGTGCTCTCTTTCTTGCCTTTTGGGGGAGTGGGTGCGTTCAGGAGCTGGGTGTGTTGCATCTTGTTGTGCTCTAGGGCTTGTATCCCTGGCTTGTAGCCTGGCTCTGGCTTGCGTGCGTGGATGGAGGTCGTGGGGTATGAGGTGCTGAGGGAATATAGTGTTGGAGACGTCAGGTTTTTAGTTGAAGGCTAGAGTTGTATGTCATGAAAGTATACTATGATGAGTCTTGAATGGTGTGATCGAATTCTGTATGGTTCGAACAATAAGGGGATGGTGAGTAGGGGTGCTTCTTTGTGCTGTTGAGGTCTTTTTTGAAAGGGCAGATGCAGCCACGCTTGTTATCGAAGGCTGCATTAGATATGACGAGATTGCAGAAGGAACGCCTCATATAAGCGAGAGACATGCTCTATTCTAGCATTCCCCACAAGACATGCAAAAGACATCATAATGTTCGACTTGACTTGATTGATGACCAAGGATCTACCCCACTATGATACAATCGACCCTCCGACGCGAGCCAGTCTATGCATGCGCTCCACCCACTGACAAAGGAGAACTTGATTGGCAAGGAGGAGTTTATTTTCCAATGGCAGCAGCTCGCTCGTCTTCAATCTTCTGGTAGAAGGCGTCGCGGTGGCGGACGGCGGGAACGTGGTAGCCTTCGAAAGTCAGCGACAGAGCTTGGGTGCAGAAGGGACTGTTTAGAAAGCGATATGAGTGGCTGATGTTACGTACCGTACCAGAAGGCATAGCCGGCGGCGGTTCCGAGGCCTGGTGCTGTTAGCGGGTGGAGTTCTGTAGGTACTGTCCAGGAGCTGCTGTCTCGGAACAGAGCTAAATGATAGATTCTGAGGTATACAGAGGCAGCGACGTACCGAGAGCGACGGAGATGTCGAGCACAACGGCCCTTCGGAGCATCTGCACCCAGTCATTAGCTTGTGTCAAGGACCTTCACACGCGCGCAGGGGCGCTCAATGGCAGCACATACGCCAGTAATCGGTTTGACGGCCATTTTGAGTTCGGATTGAGGGACGCGGATAGGGTCGTGGAGCGGGACGCGGGGTGGTGGAGCTGGTGGAAGATGCTGTAGCTGGTTTGACGTTCGATGTCTGTCGGTGGTTCGATGGGACTGATTATGTAACACAAGCGCAAGCACGCCAAGCCGTCTGTGCGTCAGAGCCGCGCTTTGGGGAGCTCGCTGCCAAAGACCTCACTCGCATCCAGGCGACAGGTGAAGGTCGCATCGCTGACGCAACGCGAGCAGCTCGCGGATTCACCGGTAGAAATTGTGGAGGACAATTTCGAATTTTCTGCGCCTGTCACGCTCTCGCCGCGCACTGCCGCTCTCACCTTTCACTCTCCACCCGACCTCCCACTCTCCTTGTAACAACGCGACGCCAGCGACAGGCTTATGCCAGGAGTAATAACCCCCACGAGTGCCGCCAGTGTTGGCGCTGTCGCAGGCATGAAGAGGGCATACGACGCCGACCCGGCACCGACGTACGGCGAGCCGCACACGAAGAAGCGCAAGGTTGCCCACAAGTTGCAACACACCCAACCTGTCCAACACATTGTCGAGCCTTTGGGCGGTGGCTTTGGCGCAACAGCCGACACGGAGTTTTTTGACCACCAGCTGCGGCGCTCCATCGCCGTAACATGCAAGAGCGTAGGCTTTGACAGCGCAAAGCCGGAGGCGTTGGAGCAGTTTCGGGCAATGGCAGATATGTGTATGCCTGCACTCGTCCTGCGACAAGCAAGGCATAGTCTATGGTCGAGTGCGAGCCGCTGACTGAAAGCAGACATGACCAACCTCCTTGCCCAGGTGCGCAAGTCTATGACCAGCGCGCGACGCACCGAGACGCTCCCTCACGACTGGATATACGCACTTACCAGCGCCGGTATTACCGGCTCCTCATCACTCGAGCAGCATTTCGACACAGGCGACATCCCGCCCTCAATCCTACAACCGACCTTTGCACCACCGGAACCACCAGAGTCCCCGCCGCCCGATTTACAAGGCTTGCTTGGCGAAGAGCTGTCTGGCAAGGCAGACAAAGAGAGCAGAAGGTATATCCCCAAACATTTCCCGCCGTTCCCCTCAAAACATACCTACAAGTCCACACCCGTATTTGCACAACGTGAGAATGATCCACGAAAGATTCGAGAAAAGGCAGCCGAGGAGGGCATAGATGCAGAGAAGAGTCTGCGTATCCTCATGGCTGAGCGCAAGAAAGGATTACAGAAGCAGAAGGGAGGGAAGCGCGAGATGAGTGAACGCAAGAAGAAGAGCGATGCGAAGCTGAAGGCGGCTATAGAGGACGCATTGAAGCTGGAGGCAGAGCGCGAGGAGAATGAGCGACAGCGACGCGCAGCAATTCGAGAAGAGGAGGATGAATTTGGGGACGATGATTTCGCCGAGCCAGAGCCCCCGCCGTCGAGAGCGGAGCGCAAGGTCAGCTTAGAGGACAACGTGCATGTCAACTATGACCAAAAATTCTGGAGGAAGAGTGCGCGGGGTGTTTAGAGGGAGAGTTGGGAAGCGCGGAAGGCGTCTCAGCACATGTCTGGTTTATTTTGCACAGCATCTTCAGCGAGGCGTTGGGTTTTGCATTTTGCACTGGGGTCAAGCCTAGCATTGGACGGCGTCTGGAACCCATTTGGAGTTGTACTATTAGGGAATTACCCAGTGATCTGCCTCGATCGAACAAATGTACCATTCTAGAACAAATGCATCTTGAAATTGGCTTGGTGGTGACTGACATGCCGCCGGTTGTACACGTAGATGGTACAGACTCGAATGGCTAACAAAACCCGCTTTGACCGAACCTACTCCATAACGCTGAATTTAAACATGCAAAACTCTTTCCTCGTCCGGACGTGCCTCTATGCCATGTCGTCGTCGTCGTCGTCGCTCTGTATTTGAACCCGCCATCCGCACATTCACCCCACGCCTACACCCCACCTTCCTCACGCCCCTCCTTCCACCCCTCCCAAGCCGTAGTCTCAACATGTAACCCACCCGCACACCTACACCTCGTCAGCACCCCTTACATGCACGCTCTCAACCATCTAGAACCGGATCGCACCGCCAAGAACCCGCTCAACAAACCATCCAGAGACAAAGAAAAAAAACGTGACAAAACTCACTCTCTAAACAAACGCACGACGGGCTCGCACACAATCAACGGCTTCTCGCCTTTCTTGGGCGCGTCGACGTTGCACTTGTATTGCACGAGTTCCTTGAGGGGACAGGTTGAGAGGTCGAGCGCTGGTCTGCGCGGTTTGCGGTTGGGCAGGGTGTTTAGGGAGGTTGAGAGGGAGGAGAGGGGGATTGTGGGGAGGGGGGGTGCCATTGTCGTGTATGCGGACTGAAAGAGGGGGGTTTAGGAGTTTGATTGTGTGTGAGGTGCAGAGGTTTTGAGGAGCGAGATGGATGATGATGATGGTGGTGGTGATGTTGGTAGTGGAGCGAGGAAGTTTGGAGAGAAGTTGATGGGTGAGGTTGAGAGGGTTGGATTGAGTGAGGTGAGTAATAAAGCATCCCCTCCCGTCCCCCGAAAAACTATCAATTCCGTCGTCGAACATGAGCATGTACTAATGCTTTTGCTCAGCTACTTTCCTCCCTCCGCGACCTATCCCTCCCAGAAGGTCACCAACACTTCACACTCGGCATCCCCGAACTCGACGCTCTGATAGCACCACCACCCTCTACATTCAATGTCGCACAGCAGCCACCCCAAGCGCCACCAGCCCATCCACGATCCGACGATGATGTCTGGACTCTGCATTCCGACCCTCCCCCCGCGCCACGCAGCGCCACCAGCCCAAAAGAAAAAGACCCTCGACGCCCACCCATCCTCGAACTCGTCTCCCCACCACACACGCACCACCCATCCCCCGCAGGCAAAACATCCCTCCTCCACCTCATCACAACGCACGCCGTTCTCCCGCCTACCTTCAGCCATGTACCTCTCGGCGGCAATGCTGCCGCCATCGTCATCATCGATCCCCTCTCCCACTTCAACATCACCAGACTAGCCCAAGTCATGCTCTCCTTCATCGCAGACTGCTTCAGACGAGCAGGGCGCCATGAGAGCCTGCACGACGCCCAGGTATCCAAGGACATTATCGACCTCGTCAAGCACTCGCTGCACCACGTGCACGTGTTCCGCCCGGCGAGCTGGCCCAGCCTGCTCGCGACGCTGGCTGCACTGCCCGAGTACTTGCTGGGGCCGGGGAAGCACGCGAGCATGCGGCGGGCGGTACGTGCTGTTGTTGTCGAGGATGTAGGTACGTTTGTGGCGGGGATCCGTAGTGGGACGTACGGTGGTTGTATGGAGGGTTTTATGACTACTACGACTACGACTACGACTACGACGAATACGAATATAAACACGACGATAAACACTAATACGAATATGACTACGAATACGAATATAAACCCCCTAACAACAGCATCAACCCTCCTAACAACCCACCTAACCACCCTCTCCAAAACCTTCAACGCCGCCATCCTGCTAACCACCGCCGCGGCTCCCAGCAGCAGCAGCAGTAGCGGGCCGTCGTCGTCGTCGTTCCGCCCCGGGCTGCCCGTGTCCACGGCATGGCCTCCCGGAACGCACGTAGCGCGGGTGGCGGTGCGCAGGGTCGAAGTTCCGCGGTTTGGGGCGGGGGACGGTTGTTGTAGTGTGGAGGGGGCCGAGGCGGAGAGGGAGCTGCGGTGGGAGGTTGTGAGGAGGGGGAGGTTTGAGTGCTGGGGGGTTGGGAGGGGGAGTGCGAGTGCGAGTGCGAGCGGGAGTGAGAAGGGAAAGGGGTTTGTGTTTAGGGTGGGGGAGGGGGTTGAGGTTGAGAGGGGAGGAGAGTAGATGATGTATGAGATGTATGATGATTATATGTTGAAAAGGGGGAGGGAGAGACAGAGAGATCGGGAGGGTGAATCATGTTTACTATGTGTGCTGGATTGTTATATGAGAGATTTCACTTTGTAAAACAACTAGTTAGTGTGAAAATGATGTGTATGATTGATTTTACGATTTTCTACTGCGAAGCTTCTGTAGTGAAGAAGCCGATCTATCCGTAGTTGAGGATTACAGCCTACCTTTTGGGTCGAAGCACCTTGTGGGTCGAACCATTTTTGGAATACTACAATACTGGAATACTCGATCAATGAACATGTGTTTCTCATCCATGTCCGTAGCCATTGGTGTTTGACAGGTCCGAAACCCGCGGCTATGGTCTTCATGTCTACTCGATACACATGGGGGTTTTGGGGTATGGGGGCGTGGGTGCTTGGATGTTTGGGTGGAGGGGCATAGTCTGCGGCCAGGTGGCTGGCGTCGTATACATGATGCTCATGGGGCGTGACGTGTGGCCTGGTGTGGTCTGGTCTAAGCGAGGGCAAGACGCATTCTCAGATTGTGGCAAGTGGTGCTACCGGCTGAAGTCCGCTACTATCGATGCTATCACAAGGTGAAATCGCCGTGGTGCGACAGCTTATTTCAACGTTGGTTTACCCCGAAGCCTCGACATGTCTATTTGAAGATACAAGTCACGGCATGGCTGGAAGCGTGCTTGGGCGTAGGCTACCACCAAGGTACAGCCTTCAAGGGCAATGCGTCTAGGCGGCGGGCATGTCAGCCCTACCTTGGGCGATGCAGAATGGGGCAAGGTGGGTGATGTGGGAGGATGGAAGGCATAAGAGAGGACATTGGTGCCGAACAAGGTTTCACCCCGCCGATGCGAAACCGTGCCGGCGTCTGTCGGTGGAAGTCATGTTGCAGGCTGGCATCTGGCTGGCATCTGCTGGCATCTGGCCAGTGAGATGACCAAGGTGCGGCGACGGGCTTCGGTCCAGGGCAGCGCGATGGTTGATCCAGGACGGGAGCCGTGGCATGTCGCAGTTTGGGTAGGTTGTCGGGTTGGATACACGGTGGAGTCGCGAGCGGCGGTTAGAGCGTGGGAGGTGGGCGGACGGCCGCGATCCAGGAACGGGGCTAGGCCTGATTGGGGCGACGTGCTGCAGGGTCATGCGGATGAGGTGCCAAGCTGCTGGGTTCCCATCGAGGGCGTCACTCACTGGGGTTCGAGAGTGAACCGCGCGGCGTCGGCGGCGAGGGCTCACGGCGTGCTTGGTTGCATGCTGTACGTATAGAGGCGAGTCGTCGTGCGCAGACGGCTGGGCGGGAGGGGAGTCGAGGGGTATATCGGGGGTATATCTCGCAGTGAGATGAGGGCGATGGCGAGGGCGATGGCGAGGGCGAGGTGGACCCCGGGCACGGCCTGACTAGGTGGTGCGGATGGCGTCGCCTAGCCCGAACGGCTCGCCATCAACACCACGGCTGCATCGTGGGGCTAGAAGGGGCAATGGGGCTTGGGGGCAGGCGTCCGGTTGGGGACAAGCAGACTCGAAGGGTCAAGAGGTCCAGAGGCAGCACTCGGCTCTGGCGTCTCATCACGGTTTGGAGCGGGCTGTGATTGGCAGCGGAGTTGCGTTGGGCTTGGGGTTTTGCGGGCGGATGACGGCTATAAATAAGGGCAAAAGGCAGACGCAGCAGCCAGGCCAGGCCTCGTGTCCGCCGAGCGAGAAAGCCTCGCCGTGTAGCATGTAGTAGGAGAGTAGATGAAATGGTATAGCAGAGGTGGAGTGAGGGAAAGTGGGATGGAGAGGGACTACTACTCGGCAGACCTGACAGCAGGCGCGGGCCAGCGGCGACTCGTCGACTCGTCGCTAGGGGAGGTGCATCGAGGCGGCGTGTGTTTCCAGACGGCGGGAGATGGGAGATGGGGATTGCAGGCCATGATTGAGCAGACGAATCCGGGTCGGCGTTGGACGAGGCCAAAGTGAAACTGGGGACAGGCTGTTGGCGCACATGCGACGCTGCATGGAAGGGAAGGGAAGGGTGTTGCTCGGCGCGGGCGAGCGCAGCGCAGCGGCAGCAGGCAGCAGGTGAGAAAGAATGCCGAGCGAAGCAGCCAGCAGGGAGAGCGGTGATGTGGTGGTACTCGTAGAGGAGGTGATGGGGATGGGGATGAGGATGATGGGGTTGCTGATGATGATGAGGATGATGGCGGCCAACAGCCAGGATGCAGCCGGGGGGGAGGAGAGGGCAGCGGAGGCCACCCCTGCGGACCCCGAGCAGAGCAGCAGCACGAGTGCCCTGCTGCTGCTGCCCGTCTGCCCGCGCCAGTTGCGACACCACGGCAGGGCTCGACGCAAGCGGGCAGTGGGCGCGGCGGGGAGCAGCGAATTGGGCGACGTGTTTGTCGTGTGTGTGTCGTCGTCGTCGTCGTCGTCGCGGAGAGGATGTGATGCTATGGGACGGGATGGGAGATGCCCATGGGCTGCCATGGGCTGCCGTGGGCGGTGGCACTGCGTGGATCCCGGGCGGGCAGCCACGGCGGTACCCCCCCTGCCGCCTGGCCCTGCGCTGGCCCTTGTGCTGGTCCTGTGCTAGCTAGTCCTATCCCAGCCCACTGCCAGTCCCCTACCAGTCCCAGACCAGTCCTATACCAGTCCCATACTAGCCCTGTGCTGCTGCTGGCGCTGCTGTTCGTGTGCGTGTGCCTGTGCGTGCGCCTGTGTGGGTGTGGGTGTGGGTGTGGGAGTGGCCCTAGCCCCGGCCCTGGCCCTCTGCAGCCGCCGCCCGCCGCCTCTCTGCTGGTCCGCTTCGCTGCCTCTCTCTGCGCGCGCGCTCTCTGCCTGTCGGTGGGTCTGCGCCATCCATCATCTCCAACTCACCGTCACCCTCCACCCACCTACCCACCCCCAACCCCAACGACTCGACCCGACTCGACACGACACCGCACGACACCCTCTCCCTCACCTCACCTCACCCTCCCTCTCATCCCCACCACACGGCAATCTCGTCTCCATCGACTACGGCTCGCAGCCGTCTCACACTTGCGACTCGTCCGCTGCCGCCCCTCTGCGTTTTTCCCGCCCACGACAGCACTTCGTCTCCGCCCGCTGTCATCTGCACACCGACACCTCACTCCTCACTCCTCCTCCTCACTCTCTCTGGAGGCCGCCCGCCCGTCCGCCCGCCTCACTCTGCGCGCACATGCTCGACACGCCCTGAGCCGCATCGTCCCAGAGCTCGGCGCTCCCTGCCCACGACTTCTTCCACGAGACGCCCGCTGACGACGCACTCTCCCCTCGCCCTGCATCACCCACGTAGCAGCCTCGCAGCTGCACCACCCAAACCCAAACCCACCTCCCACCTCGCCGTCGCACCCTCCCCTCCGGTCCACGACACTGCGCCTCTGCATGGTTGCAGACGTCTCCGTTCCCGCCGCGGTCGTCTGCCGCTCCCTGGACCTCGCCTCGACACCTTCCTCCACCCGCTAGCCGTTGGCTCGACCCCATGAATCCAAACTTTCCCACCATGATGGGCGCCGCCGCCAACCGCGGCGGCACCATCCAGCAGAATCTCATCAGACACTACCGCGGCCACATGCAAAAGATTCCTCCCGGCTGGCAGCAGTCGATGGCTCCCGAAGAGCGCGCCAACCTCGCCCTCCAGTTCTTCACCTCGTACCGCCTGCTCAAGCCCGAGCAGACCGAGGGGGAAGCCCTGCGCGTCTCCATCAACTTCGAGACCCAGACCTTCCTCGGCACTGCCTCCAAGGAATTCTACCACAACCAGCTCCGCGCCAAGCTCTTCGCCATGCAGAGCCTCCGCCAGCAGCAGGTCCAAGGCATGCAGCCCAATGCGAACAACGCCATGAACCAAATCAATGCCGCCCAAATGGCCATGATGGCTAACCAACAACCCGGTGCCCGCCCCAACAATCCCCAGCAGATGCCCCAGGGCTTCCCCAACGCCCAGCTGCAACGCCCCATGCAGCCCTCTCCCATCCCCATGACACAAGGTCAGTCCTCCATGGGCATCAACAATGCGAGCGCCGGAAACGCTCCCCAGGCGCCCAACAGCCAGCAGCCCAACAACATGCAACAAGCCCAGCAACCGCGCCCAGACAACGTCCTCGTCAACCGACTGGCTCACAAACTCATGGAGTCGGCCGGAGAAGACGTCCGTCGAACCTTTGAGCAGGAGGTCAATTCGTGGCCGCAGGAAAGACGCCAGCAACTCCTGGCCAGGGGCATCAACCCCGTCTTCATCAAGTTCCGCCATCAAGCCGAGGCCATGCTGAAGAGCGGCAAGGTCAACCCCCAGCAGATTGCTCTCCTCCAGGCCCAGGCACAGGGCGCTCAGAACGGAGCCACCATGCAGCAACCCAATCAGCTCAATCAGATGCGAACGCAACAGATGATGCGCCAGTCTGGCCAGGAATTCGACTTCAACGCCCTTGCCAATCAGCAAAGCGAAGCACTGCGGGTTCAGGACCAAGGACAGCAGGTCGTTCCCGCGAGCAACAATGCAATGGGTACGCAGATGAACAACTATGCCGGACAGAATGCGCAACCCAGTCAACCTCAGAACGCTGCCATGGCTGCTCAGCGCCAAGCTGCTTTTCAAAACGTCAATCTCCAGCGTCAAGCTGCACAAGCTCAGGCTCAGGCTCGAGCCCAGCAACTTCAGCAACAGCAACAAGCTCAGCAAGCGCAGCAAGCGCAGCAACAGCAGCAGCAGCAGCAGCAGCAAGCTCAACAGCAACAGCAGCAAGCTCAACAACAGCAGCAGCAGCAGCAGCAGCAACGGAATGCCAACCAGATGCTTCAAGGCCAGCTCGGCGGCCTCAACCTTCCGAATGGCACTCAACAAAGTCCTGCCATGCCAATGCTCACCCGACCCATGATTCCTCCCAGTCAGCCGGGCCAGACGACACCGCAGCAACGCCCACAGGCCCATATTCCACAAATGACGCCACAGAACCAGGGCTCCAATCAAGTCGACTCCCAGCTCGTCACGCAGCTTATGCGTGAAGCACAACAGAGAGCCGCCGTCGCTGCAGGTGCCCAAGGTCAGCCTCTGACCGAACAGGTTCGTCTGAACATGCTTCCCGCCGAGATGGATCATGTTCTCAAGGCTCAACTACTGAAGCTCCCCGAGGCCCAGTTCCGTGGCATACTAGCCAGCTACATGCAGAATATGCGCCGCAACCAAGCCGTACAGAATGGCGCATTTCCTGGAGCACAGCCCACCCCTGGCCAGCCCAATATGATGATGAACCCGGGCCAAGGCTCCCAGATGGGCGCCATACCTAATGGGATGATGAACGGGGTCAACATGGCCAACATGCGGCCTGGGATGAACGTCGGCCAGCAAGGTCCGGGTAGTCTGGCTGCCATGGCCAACCAGCCCATGAACGCACGCCAAGTGCTGCCCACTCAGCAGCGCCTGGCACAAGCTCAGCAAATGCTACAGCAGAATCCAGGCATCATAGCCATGACCGACATTAGGCCCTTCCCGCCCACCGTTCTGAACAACCAACTACGGCAAAGTCTGCCACCCGATGTCAAGAGTTGGGTACAACTGAAGCAATGGGCCGCCCAAAACCCCACGCATATGCCCGGTGTCGACAGCCAGAAGCTCCTACTTCTTCAAGTGTTGCACTTCCAGGACCTCATGCGGCAGCAGCAGCAGCAACAGCAACAGCAACAGCAACAACAACAACAGCAGCAGCAGCAGCAGCAGCAGCAGAACAACGTACCTGGTGCTCGTCCACCAATGGCCGCCAACGTTGCTAGCTTAGGACAGCCAACTCAGATGACGCCGGGGGTACCAGCACGACCACCGCAACAAATGCCAAACATGGCCAATCTACCACCCATACAAGTCACACCGCAAGAGATCCAGCAGTTCCGGACAAGGTTACCTGCCGCCCAAGCTGGTGCCACGGACGACCAGCTTCGCACCTTTATCCACACCCAGAAGATGAACGCCAGGAAGGCACAGCTCATGCAAGCTCAACAGCGAAATCAAGGCCAGCAACAGCAAAACCCCATGCCTGGACTCCAAGTCCAACCAGGCCGTCCCGCCCAGCCGCAACCTCCACCGGCCGTGCCACCAGTGCCCCCACCGAAGCAAGCGGCCCCGCTCCAGCAGCCTCCTCAACCGCAACCGACGCCGAACAATCTTAACAAGGGCGTGAAGCGACCGAACGAGGATACCACCGAGCCGAGCACGGAGGCTCCGTCCAACGTAGCACCTCAGGCGCCGGCCATGATTGCATCCCGATCGACGCAAGGACTTAATCTTACCAAGGAACAAATGTCCAACCTCAGTCCCCAGCAATTGGCGAACCTCAAGAAAGCTCAGGACATGTCGAGCAACAAAGCTCAACCCCGCATCCCGAGCCAGGAGGAGATTGCAGCTCGGATGAAGGATCCCGAGCGTGAGAAGAGGTATAGGGAAATGCTCAACGAGGAGAATAAGAAACTCGCTCAGGGCCAGCCGGTGCAGATGGCGCCAGAGACTAGGTCTCAGTTGGAACAATTCCTCAAGGAGAAGATGCCGGGCATCAGGAAGGTAGAGCAGGCTATCCGCGTGTTCCTAGCCTCCTACGAGGGCAGTGATTCCGAATCGCTCGCCCGATCTGTCATGCGCGCTCGTATATCTCTTCTCAGGCAGGTCAACCCCCAGACTGGCACCCTCCATGCCCAGGTCACCTTGTCCGAGATTGAGTTCAAGAACAACGTCCGCCATTTGCTCAATTTTCTCCACAAGGTCATGTCGAGGATGGCGAATCAGCAAGCTCAGAACAATGCCGCGCCCCAGGCCCAGCAGCCACCGCAGACGCAGTCGCAGATCCAGGCTGCGCAGACTTCCCAGCTCAACGCCGCAAACCTCAAGACCTTGGAGAACCAGCATCGACAGCAGAAGGCTCCTCCTGCGCCGATCAGCGCACAGCCGCCCTTTCCCCTCGGTGCCGCGTCGCCGCAGCAGGGCACGGGCGCCCCGATTTACCTCGAAGGGGCCAAAAACCTCACCCACCTATCCTTGCCGGATAAGAAGAGGGCCAAGTTTGAACACCCCAGCCAAAATTCGACTCCTGCTTCCAAGCAGTCGCCGCGGGTTCCCCAGGGCAAGGGGAGCTCTCCCGAGCTCAAGAGACAGCCACCGCCTGAGAAGCCCGCGGCTCCGAGGCCGACTTTCAAGTGCAAGAATGCAGACTGCGAGTATGCGCGCAGCGGATTCGATTCGCAGGCCGAGCTCGAAGCGCACATCAGCCAGGCACATGCCCGGATTGACGACCCTCTCCAATTCGCGCTGGACTCGATGGCAGACTTGTTGGAGGTCGACGCAAAGACGGGTATGCCCAAGCCAGACCTCACGGCTAGCCGCGCCCCCAAAGCCGCCGCGCCTCGAGCACCTGTCAAGCCGGCGCAGACACCGAGCATGCCTCCGACTGCCGCCACGCCTGCTGGGACTCAAGCGGCAGCCACGCCCATGTCGCGCACCGTCACACAAACAGGCATCAAGAGCTCTCCTTCGACGAATCTTCTCAAGACGCCGCAAACCAATGCCAAGGTGGCGACACCCAGCACGGGAGCTCCGGCCAAGGCTACACCGTCCAGCATCACAAAGGCGGCCCCCAAGGAGCCCGAAGTTCCGGCTGCGCCCGAACCTGCAAAGGAGGAAGAGCTTCAGCCACTTGTTCCCGTGTCTCTGTTCGATTTCTCTTACGACGACATCTACTCTGTGCTCGATGCGAACGGGCCCTTCATGACGATGGATCTCAAAGACGAGGACAACTCGTGGGCTCTGCGCTCACGCCCTAGCTCCCCTCTGAACACGCCGGATTCTTCGTCCAAGGACACTCCATCCACCAGGCAATCGGATATTTCCGAAAACGACAACCTGCTGATCAACATCGACATCAAAGATGCAGATGTGCCCAGCGGCTGGCTAGCTGCCATGCAGGGCGACCCACTGCCTCTCGACACACAGCTGTCCGAGGATCTCCAGAACCTGGGCGTCACCCTGCCGCCTATGGACAATGACGACATGATGCTATTCTATCCAGACAGTGCCATGATGGATCTCGACACGCTGGACAAGACCATGGAAAGCCTGGGGGGTACGCTTGATCCGTCTGTGCTTGGAGTTATGGGTTGATGATCCCGATTCGTTGGACAAGTTCCGACACCATCTCGTTGTCTTACTTACATGCTTTCGCGTTGATTCCCCCAGCACATTGTACCAACATTATTTAGCGTCGACCATTTTCGTCTTTTGTCATTTCCTTGTTTGCATGGCGTTGTCTACGGAGTTTCATCCATTACGAATTATCCATGTGCTTACGGACGGATCTGAGGAAAAATCTAACCCGGTCGGCTTTTGCAACAGGTCGTTACGGAATGGAGAATATGGCGTGACATGGATGGATTGGAAATCTTTGCATCTATTTCGCATCTATGGTTGTTCGGGGTCATATATGTTGGCTATCATGGGAGACGTTTGCTTTTACGGGGGGGAGCTTGTTTGCGCTTTTTGCCTACCACCCCCCTTTTCACGCCTTTTTGCACATTTTCCAGTTTTCCTCGGATGTTTTTGTTTTCCCTTTGGGAGGTCTAATTATACCCCGTTGGCTTTTGGCTTTTTTGTGTTTATCAGGGCTTGCTTGCTTTTTCGGGAGGAAGGGGTTTGCTTTTGCACGCTTCTCATTTTGGGTATAGCCGGTAGCCGGTAGCCGGTAGCGGGGGGGAAAAAAAAGATGGGGGATTATATATACAATCCAAACGATTCTTTTTGTTATATTTTTCCTCTTCTGGTTTTTTTTTTTTATATGAAATCTAGACTTTTTTGTGAGGATTGTGATTTTGCTGTGATTGAATCAGTTTTACTTTTTGAGTTGAATTGTACCCCCCCCCCCCCCCTTTTTTTTTTCTACCTTAAAAGCCAGATTTGTTTTCATGGGTGAGAAAAAAGTAAGTTAGAAGAGGTAGGTGGGTAAAAAAGTTTTGTCTTTTTGCTATGTTTTGGATAAACTAACTACATATTTCTTCCTCCCCTTTTTCTCTCCTTTCCCCCCTCTCTTTGTTTGTTTGTTTGTTTATGTGTCTGTTTGTCCATGTGTGTGTGTGCATGTATGAAAAAAAAAAAAAAAAAACTCCTCAATTACCTCACGCCTCACACTCCGACTGAAATAACCAACTTGATCGACCAACCTCCCTCCCTTGCAACAACAAAGAAAGAAAGGAAAAAAAGAAGAAGAAAAAATATCTGCTATTTCCTAATAATCATCAACAAACAAAAGCATACAACTACTCTCCCCATACTATTTCCCTTTTTTTTTTTTTGCAATACCCGCTGGTATGTATTATTACGCTCAACCTTTTTGCCTCTGAGATTTTTCGAAGCAATAAATTGCCGCTTTGCTGCATTGTTGGATATATGTTTGTCTCAACGGTTTGGTTGGGGTTTGGAATTTCGCAAGGTGGGATGGTCAAGTAAGGGGGTATTTGCTAATGTTGGGAAAATCTTCTTGATGATTAGGAATATTGCAAGATAGGTTCGTGATGTAAGAAGAGTCAAGTGTAGAGTTAATACTCCTTGTAGAATTTGAACTACGACATTGTCAGAGTGGGACGTTACTGCTATGGTATGGTGTCGCTGGGTACATCGTAGGAATCATCGTGATGATTGGAAATAGGTTATCCTATGCTGTACTTATGTGTTAATGCTTGTTCTTTTCGTCTTTGGCGGGTAGTGCAATTGCTGGATTCATGAAGTAACACTGGATGAGGGCTTTATTCTGAATCGTACGGGACGATAGACGATACGGGAACGTACGACCTCATTCAAACCCCAGAACTATAAAATAAGACGAGATGTTAACACCTCGGTCACCTCGACATCAAGTAATATTGCGGAGTACGAGTGCGATATTTATAAGACGCAACGCCATCAGTATAGGCTAGCACAAGGCTGAGGCAGTTCGGCGCTTCGCAGCGATTGGCTAGGTAACATGAGCTGCACCTAAGAGGCATGGCGCATCCCCGCCAGCTCTCAGCCTGTCGGCCTGCAGACTTGATTTTCACCTACGATTTCACTTAGTCGTTATCGCACGACTCACTTAGAGCAAGCATATTCGTAACGAGACATTCGGATGGCGCAGAGGCTACCGAATCAGCAAGGCGGGTCTGAGGACGATTCAAACCCGCTAGATGCCACCGGCCTCTGCCTACTGTCGCTCGATGGTGGTGGGGTACGTGGCCTGTCGTCGCTGTATATTCTTAAAAGACTTATGACTCTCCTTAACAATGAGCGACGCGAAGCTGGTCTTGAACGCGTGAAACCATGCGAGGTGTTCGATCTTATCGGCGGCACGAGCACCGGTGGGTACGTAGTCCTTATATTGCTGCAAGCTCCGGCTAATGTGACAGACTCATTGCTATTATGCTGGGTCGACTTGAGATGGAAGTAGAAGAATGCATAAATGCATACAGCAGACTTATGAAGGCTGTATTTGAAGAGAAGTCAAGTCGGCTGCCTATTAGCTGGAAGGGGGATATCAAGGCGCGATTTGATTCGAAGAAACTTAAAAGTGCTGTGGATGAAGTCATTAGAATCACAGGCGCCTCCGGCACAGACGCCTTCACTGACGACAAGAAGCTGGGTTGTCGAACGTAAGGCTATCAAACACCCCTCGACTACTTGACTAACAGGCGACCCAGATTTGTTTGCTCAGTAGCAAAAGAGTCAGCTGGCATCACACGTTTGAGGAGTTATACCCTACCTGACGAGGGTAATATACCTGCCACGATCTGCGAAGCAGCCCTTGCAACGTCTGCAGCGACTGGTTTCTTTGATCCAGTTGTAATCGGAGCACGCCAGTTTGTAGATGGTGCGTTTGCTGCAAATAATCCTGTAGACGAAGTGGAAGGTGAGGCTGCGAACATCTGGAGCTCCGGTACAGGCGACCTAAAGCCCCTTGTTAAGTGCTTCATTTCAATCGGAACTGGGAATCCCGGCAAAAAAGCGATGGAGGATGATATGTTGAAGTTCTTGTCCAAAACCTTAGTTCACACAGTGACTGAGACAGAGAATACTGAGAGAAAGTTCATCGCTCGATGGGCTAAGCAGTGCGATGATAAGCGGTACTTTCGCTTCAACGTCGAACAAGGCCTTCAGGGGGTCGGCCTCGCAGAGTACAAGGAACAGGGCGTAATGGAAACAATGACGGATGAATACCTCAGCCACCAAGTTCAGAAACTCCGAGCACGGGACTGCGTTCGGAACTTGAAGCAAAAGCAGGGTGTGTATACTAAAGGCTCCATCAAGTCACACTAACGGCATGTAGATAGAACAGAGATATCTTTCGCATCCGTTGTGAAAGTGAGCAGTGTGTCGCTGCATTTGTTGCGGCAACGCTGACTTTAGAAAGGCCTATGAGATTGTTCGCACTGTAACAAACCGAACAAGTAAGCTCTATCTTCTACGCATGTTCTCATACTGATTTTTTGGTAGCTACCCGTGGGGTCCATTGGCATGTGCCTTTCACCAGGAACCATCAGTTTGTGGGCCGTGACTCGCATCTAAATCGACTTCAGAACAGTCTATTTACTGAAAAACAAGCACACAAAATCGCAATATTCGGTCTCGGCGGCGTGGGTAAAACCCAGATTGCCCTTGAGCTGGCTTTTCGTACTAGAGAGAAACATGAAAATTGCTCCATCTTTTGGCTGCCGGCCACCAGCCCTGAGAGCTTTGAACAAGCGTTGGTGGAAATTAGTCAGCTACTCGGAATCGCTGGGATCGAGGGGAATCAAGCTGACGCGAAGAAACTGGTGCAACGACATCTAAGCCAGGAGAGCGCTGGTCAGTGGCTGCTTATCATTGACAATATCGACGACATGGACATGTGGAACAATGAATTGAAAGCTTACTTGCCAATGAGCCAGCAAGGGCGTGTTATTGCCACCACGAGAAGCAGGCAGGTCGCTGTCAAGATTGCCATAGCAGCGGCTGTGATCGAAGTGCCCGAAATGAATGAAGAGATGGCGATGCAGCTTCTTGCCAAATCGTTAATTAACCAAGAACTCTTGGGCCAGGACCAAGACGCACGAAAACTACTCGAGCAACTCACCTTCCTTCCACTCGCTATTGTGCAGGCGGCTTCATACATAAATCAGACCGGAATCGTGCTATCAGAATATCTTTCACTTCTTGATGAGCAAGAGCAGGACGTGATTGAGCTTCTCAGTGAAGACTTCGAAGACGAGAACAGGTATCACGATGTCAAGAATCCAGTGGCTACGACATGGTTGATATCGTTCCAGCAGATTCGGGAACTTGACGCTCTTGCAGCAGAGTATCTAGCATTTATGTCGTGCGTGGCTCCAAAAGATATCCCTTGGTCGCTTCTTCCGCCTGCACGGCCGCGAAAGAAAATGACCGATGCAATCGGGTTGCTAAATGCATATTCGTTCGTAAGCCGACGGATCACAGATGACACTCTTGATGTCCATCGCCTGGTGCATCTTGCCATGCGAAACAAACTGAAACAGCAGAATGAGCTATCAGAACAGACGGCAAAAGCTCTGTTACGGTTTAAGAGGGTCTTCCCAAACAATAATCACGAGAACAGAACCAAGTGGAGGAGGTACTTCCCACATGCGTTTTATCTTCAAACCTCCGATGTCTTCCGGATGCGCACTGAAGAGAATGTAACCTGGATCACGCGATTTGGAAAATGTCTACTGAGTGATGGACGAATCAAAGAGGCAGAAGTCACATTTTTGCAAGCAGTGGACGCGAACACGAGATTACTTGGACCGGAACATCCGAAAACCCTCAACAACATGATGGATCTGGCGAACACCTGGAGGCTTCAGGGCAAGTACAAAGCAGCAAAGAAGTTATTTCAGCAAATCCTTGACCTTGAGGAGAAGCTGCTGCCTAAGAACGACCCTATCAGGTTAGCTGGTGTCAATGGCCTTGCGTCAGTGCTGTATGATCTAGGAGACTACGATACAGCTGAAGAGTTATATCGGCAAACGTTAGAAGGAAGAAGAATGGTGCTAGGAGAAGAACACCATCGTACGCTAGAGACCATGAACAACCTCGCCGTGGTCCTACAAAGACAGAACCGATTTGAGAATGCGGAAGAGATGAGCCGGCGAGCGCTGGAGGGACGAAAGAGGATACTTGAAAAAGGCGATCCTAAGCTACTCCTTAGCGAAAGTAATCTCTCCGGGGCCTTAGCTAATCAGGGAAAGACCAAAGAGGCAGAGGAGCAGACCCGTAACATCCTTCAGAAGACAGAGAAGATCTTAGGCAAAGAGCATCCTGATACTCTGAGAAGCATGGGCGATCTTGCTGCCATTTTCTATTTGCAGAGAAGGTACAAAGAGGCAGAAGAGATGAGTTGGCATCTGATAAAGGGGTTTGAAAGGGTCCTGGGAAAGGGGCATCCGGAGACGCTGACCACTTTAAGTCAATTGGCGCTGGCGCTTCAGGGCCAAGGGAAGAACGAAGAGGCGGAAGTGAGATTCCGACAAGTCCTAGAGGAACAGCAGAAGGTACTGGGCAAGACCCATCCTTCTACACTGGCTAGCATGAATAACCTAGTATCGGTATACTGGGACTTGGAGCGGTTTACAGAGGTGGAAGAGCTCCTTGAGCAAGTGATAGAGATGAGAAAGACAGTGCTTGGGGTAGAACATCCCAAGACTCTGAATGGCATGGCCAATCTAGCTATTGCGACGAAATCCTTGGGTCGCCATGACAGGGCAGCTGTGTTGATGGAAGAATGCTTCCACCTACAAGAACAGGTTCTCGGCGCCCAGCATCCCGACACAATATTCACGCTCCAAACTCTGACCCAGTGGCGACTGGAGAACGTGGAAATCAGAAAGTAGAATAATTTATTCTAGTCCTCGGAAGGCATACCTGGCGGTCGACGCTACTGGTGTGTTGGCATCGGAATCGTACAGGAGTCGTAATGGACCCTACACGCATTCATAACGGGACGGATAGGAGGCGTACATATACCTCCACATATTTGCAACGGGACCGTATAGGAGCCGTACAGCATCGCTGGCAGGGAAGATGACTGAGCTGCACCTACAATAGCTTCAAGATTTAGAAGTGATGGAAAAAGTATAGTCTTGCACCGAGGATTAAAACACGGGCTTTGAATCACAACCTTGGAAAATTTGACGGAAAAAATGTTTCGAAGTATCTGGAGCGCCCTGTTCTACAACAGAGGTCGGAACAGTAGATGTCCTGGTCATTGGAACCTCGTTCTTACCGACGGCTTGGGTCGCGGAACACGTGTGTGCCTAGTTGGAATGCTGTCTCACTTGTAGGAAGGCACTTGCCTCAATTTACTACGCACGGCGCCGGTGCGCCGGACAGATACAAGCGTTCTCACTGGTCCCTTACCATGGGGACTATGCATTAAGAACAGATCGATTGTAATAACCGCAGAACGATTTTGTACACGACTATACAACTTTCATCTAGACTGGAAGGACACATGTATGGGGAAGGGCGGAGTACACTCCATCAGCCACATCCAAAGATCGTACAGAAATCAGATGTCTGAGACAATGAAGGCTTCTCTGGTGAAACTTGGCATCTCCATCTCCAACGCCCAGTTTCAATTGCCGTCCGTCGTCTACTGCTTGATCTTGAAGCGGACGAAGACTTCTGACGTCACAATACTTTGGGCTGGGCATGTACATGTTGGTACTTGTACGGGGTAGTTCGGAAACCATACTCCAGTAGCCTCGTCCAGAAATCGTGTAGAAATCATCAGACTGAACAAAGGACAGACCTTGGCATCTCCAACCCTACCATGAAATGCAATTTTCCTTTCCCCAAATCGGAAGCCACCTCGGAAGCTACACTGTAGCTATCCTACGCTGGGCGCAAGTAGATAGTTAGGTACTTGGATGGGTAGTGTACATACCAGCATCGTCCAGAAACCACCCCAAAAAAATCATACGTCCAAGACAAAGAACATATTCACCTTGGCGTCTCCCATCCCCAACTGCCGTACGCGTATTTTAACTTTCAGCCTTAAATCAGACCATCTCCAACTCTACTCCGCAGCATAACAAAGAAATACACGACACACTAGCACGACAACACGTGAACCTCCTCTAAGTGGATGACGGCAACTCCGACGAGCTGCCGGCAGCGCATCGGACCGGCCTGTAATGGACGAGTTAGGACTCACCGCTAATGTTTCCGCGAGCTGTGCGGTGTATGCAGGGCAGGCTTAGGTGCTGCGGCTAGGGCGCGCATCTGGTAAGTATTTCCCAGGTGTGGTGTGGCGAAGTCGTCGGCGGCGGCGCTGGGCTTGTTGCTATTATCGTTATCGCAAGGATGGCGCCGAGATGATGTAAGAGTGGTAAGGATTTTGGTAAGGATGAGTAGCTAGCCAGCAGGCGAGTGAGATTTTTTTTTTTTTCGTTGGGAGAAGACTACGCTTGGAATTTTTATCGTCAAGCTTTCAGAGATGGCGAACGGAAAGGAGGGAGACGAAAGTTGCATGCGCGTCACTATGGGAAAGTATCGAGTCCAATCGGTTCGCATGCAATGCACTGCGCTTCTGCGCTTCTGCGCACTGGTGCGCGTTGAATTATCCGGCACCCTCTTCCCTGAGCCCTATTCCATCCTATTCAGCGAGATGATCGCCGAATCCTGCCTACATGCATGCACGCAGGCTTCTAGACGAATATGCGGAATGGAATGGCCGCTATGACTAGCAGTAGCTGCATGACCAGCGTTCAAAGACAAAGGCGGTGAAAATTCTTCGGGTGGGTGCTTCGTGGGGAAAGTCGGAGCGAACCTACTGTTCTTTGTTACACGTGGGTCGGAGACATTTTTTCGCGTGGTACTGGAGTGGTGGTGCCGGATTGGGGTTTGGTGTTGAGGCGGATTGGATTGGGGTGGGGAGGGTGGTTGGTGTAGGGGCAATAGCATGATGCTTATAGATGAGGGTCGGAAATGTACCAGGTTGGTGAGACGAGGGTAGGAGATAGATGCTACTGTCAAGAGAGGCATGATCTGGGTCGTATGTAATTGTATAATTCGCGGTATTCTGCAGGGTGAAGTATCCACCCCAGTAGTGGTCGAGACTAGGATGTTTTCAACCTCACAGCATCCTCTTTGAACCCCACACCGGCAAGGAAAAGGGCGCGCATAACGGCAAGGAAGTAGACAAACGGCACGTTTCCCCAGTCGATGCTGTTCCAACGCCACCACTGCCAGTAGACCCAGCTCCCCACCGGCCACACCGAATACAAGTGGCCCAAGTCGGCAATCAAGAGCCCGAGGAGGAACGTCTTCCAGACCTTGACATCCGTGGTCGAGCGTAGCACCAGGGCTTCATTGATACACAGCAGCAAGTACAGATTTGCGAGTTGCGTTAGAACAATGGACGAGCCCAACGGCACGGCTGCGGGCGCGGAGTCTGCGTGCGTGAGTTGCAAATACATGGGCTGCATGTAGTGGGCAGAGATGGCGCCGACGAGGGTCGACAGAGGCTCGATGTAGAGGAATAGGAGGCGGTACGGGGCCGGAATGGGCGACGATGACGCCGGCTTGGTCATGCTGGAGTGCCCTCACACGACTCAGCCGGCGGAGCGGTGAGCAGCAGCGTGGCTCGACAATTGCCGGCAGGCCTTGAGCGCCGGATCGAGGCCGAGGACAAAGGCGATGGGGATGATGGGGATGGCAATTGGCAATGGGGACGGTGGTCGTGGGAGCCGTCCGGGGCGGGCTTCTCGGGATTCAGCGGTTCGGAGCGCCACTGGAGTTGCGCCGGCCACGGGCCGCCAGGAGGACTGGGACAAGGACAAGGACGATGCGTCGAGAGTCGGCGGGCTACATCGAATGCAGAGGCCAGAAGGGTGAAGCGCATCGGCCGTCCGCTAGCTCGCGCGCCGGGCTTGGAGGGCTGGAGGGTGATGGGTGGCTTTCCCTAGCGACCCTGGCTCCCGCATCCCAATCCCATTTCTCCAACATAAAACATCCGCACCAGCCATGCCGCTTGTACCTTGATCTTCCCCATCCTCCCCTTCACCGCGAGTACATACTCTCCTCTCATTCCTTAATCCCTCCCTCTGCGTGCTTTTGGCCCCTCGCTCGCTCGCCGGCCCGCTGCTCGCCTGCCCTGCCACCACACTCCCTGTTGTCGCGCCCTTCTCCTAGTCGTGCCAGATCTGTCGTCTTTTTCTCGCCGCTCTTCGCTCCTTGACTCTCCCTGCGACGACCGACTCGCGTGCCCGTTTCGGCAGCCAGTTTCGCGCCTGCTGCACCCACGGACGCGTGCTCGAAGCCTGCTTTCACCGTCGCAATCCCGTCGGCTTATCCGAAGACGCTGGTCACCAAGAACTCCCTAGCCCGTGTCCTGCCCCGTCAACACAAAGCCGTCACACCACCTGGACCAGCGACTCTCTCGCTGTCCACCGCAGACTCCAATGCATCACAGGCCCTCAATTAGCCTTCGACCCAAGACGAGTTCTGCCGTCGACGACCACAGCGCGCCGCCGAAAAGCTTTGCCCAGCCAAGCATGAAGCGGACCGCAAGCCAGACCTTCAGCACCCACCACAGCGATATGCGAGACGCGAGCATGGCCTTGGGCGCCGTGCAGGAGGGCATGAGCGTCGAGGAGTACCGCGGCGCCTCCCACCATCACACGAGCTCGCGGTCGCTCTCGCGAGCGACGCACATGTTGGGCGGTGGATTCAAGCAGATTCGCCGCAAGCTATCCTCCTCGTCAACACGTCGCCCCTCGATTCAGGACCTCTTTGACACCCCTGCTGCTTCGACCTCCTCGCGCAAAGGAAGCACGGATGCTCTACGAGTGCCCTTGCCGCACCAAGACTCTGGCCTCCCGGGAGCGTGGCCGCAGGAACCTTCTTCGTCCACGACTGCCAATTCCAAAATCTCCATGCTTAAACGCCTCTCCAGTCTTCGCCGTCGGCCTGCCGCGTCTGGCCCATCTGGCGACTTTGCAAAGTACAATCCTGTGCCGCCTCCGATCCCGTCGAATTACCCTTCGCAAGCCCCGGGGACCGCTGCCCGGCAAGCTGCTGCTGCGGCCAACGATGCGCGCCAGATGCAGCTCAGACGCGAACAGGAGCAAACCAGACGATTTCTGGAGGGCGGGCTGGAGCCAGGGAATATGGAAGAGGTAATCAAGGATAGTGAAAGCGGTGTGGGCATGATGTGCTCGTCACCAATCACTCGAATGGATAGTGCTCAAGAGAAAAAGATGGGTATGTTCAATTCACTTTGACTAGCGTACACGATACTAACCGCACCAGTCGACCCACTACAAGCCCTGCCCGCAGAAATCACTACCATTATCCTTTCCAACCTCGATGCACCATCCTTAATCCAAGCCGAGCTCGTCTCCAAACAATGGCACGAGGTCGCCTCGTCTCCTCATGTCTGGAAGTCAGTCTTCCTCCGCAAATTTGAGCCCACTGTACACGTCTCGCCCACGCCAATTCAAATGGGGGGCGCTGGTGTTGGCAAGAAGCAGAGGCATGGAAAGTTCGCGCCGGGGCAAAATTGGAAGCAGATGTACAAGACGCGCAAGACGATCAACAGGCGATGGAAGGCGTGTTCTCCAAGCGCCGTCTATCTCAACGGGCACACCGACTCGGTGTACTGCTGCCAATTTGATGAGTATGTAGTCCGAGCGTTGAAGTGTTACAGATGCTGATAAAATTCCAGACACAAGATCATCACAGGCTCGCGTGACCGCACTATCCGTGTCTGGGACATGCAAACCTACGAATGCCTCAAAGTGATTGGTGGACCGAACCATCGCCCTACTCTCAACACGCCACACCCGCTCGAGACGCACAAGGACACCGTTGTCAACAAACCATCGCTCAATGGCACACCCAGCGGCAACGAGAAATATTATGTACCGGTCGATTACCACGACGCGTCTATTCTTTGCCTGCAGTACGATGAACAGATTATGGTTACTGGCTCTTCCGATCACACTTGCATCGTCTGGGATATCACCGGTGACAACTTTATTCCCATTCGCAGGCTGAGAGGACACCAAGCCGGTGTTTTAGATGTGTGCCTGGACGAGAAGCATATAATTTCTTGCTCCAAGGACTCTGCTATCATCGTGTGGGACCGCCAGACTGGCGAGCAGCTCCGCACATTGCATGGACATCGTGGCCCCGTCAACGCCGTCCAACTCCGCGGCAACCTCCTCGTCTCCGCCAGCGGTGATGGCGTGGCCAAACTGTGGCGTCTCGACGATGGCGTTGCCATCAAAGACTTCCCAAGCGAAGATCGCGGTCTCGCAGCCGTCGAATTTTCCGACGATGCCAATGTTGTTCTGGCTGGGGGTAACGACCACGTCGTGTATAAATTCGATGCTACCACCGGCAAACTCCTACACACATCCACTAAGCACGGAGGTCTCGTACGCTCCCTCTTCCTCGACGCGTTTAATGGCCGCATCGTGTCTGGGAGCTACGATCAGAGCATCAGGATTGCAGATTACGCGACGGGTGAGGTCTTTGCTAATTATGAAAATTGGACTACGAGTTGGATTCTCAGCGCGAAGAGCGACTACCGTAGGGTCGTCGCTACGAGCCAAGATGGGCGGACCTTGATTCTGGATTTTGGGTGGGGCGTGGATGGGGGGGAGTTGTTGGTGGGTAGTAAGTGAGGTTCTGAACCTCGCTGCTTGCTTATCATTCTACTCTTCCTGTTCGCAGCTGGTCTGCTCCTTTCCAAATCAAGATTTCGCTTCCTGAAAGACTAAGGCCGAACCTTCTACTGGCCTTTGCTCTGTTTCTTGGTCCCGGCCTTTACGCCTCATCAGCGCAATGCGTTGGCGGAAGACGTTATCGCACACAGAAGTCAGGCTGCGAATGGACTCCCTCCTGGAAACCGCAGTCATGAAACAATCATTTGGGGACGTGTTGACCGTGTAGAACTTCTACAAAAAGGAACAAAAAGTGATCTTGGGTCGGTCGAGGCAATTGCATCGAGACTACCATTTGAAAGCACTGCTGTACTATCAACATGGAACTACACCATCATACCGCTACACTCTTTCCTTTATCCCTTTCAAAGCGCTCTCTAATTCTAGGCGCTATCACCTGCTTTCTCTTTTGTTGTTTCTTGCATGGGCATGGCGTGTGTGGCATTCGGGCGCACAAAATACACTCTTGCTGTTCTCTGCTTTCATCTTTCTTTTCTTGCCTTGGTGGATTGTTCCAAAAGACTCATTGAGCCTTTCTTTTTTTTTTTTTGGCTTTGCCCTTCTTCTCTTTTGTCGTGTAGCAGGCGCATATACTACCTAGAGCATAGACTCGTCTTGTACTGGGGGTATCATATATCCCTTTTCATTGGTTTTGCGCGAGGTGGAGGTGGTGGAGATGAAGGGGGGGTATTGAGAAAAGATGGGGGATGAGGAAGGAGCGAGATAGTGTATATAGTGTGATCGATACATTAGGTTCCACCTGAGGGAATGTTCGCTTGTTGAGAGATTTTGCTTTTCTGATGATTGATTGAGACTACGGAGAGAGGAAGCAAATACATGCTATAGGCGCCCAAGACGTTAGCCGTGAAAGGCATAGTCGCATGACAGCTGGACAGAGAAGGCCTACCCGCCGACACTTTCTAAATTAATTGTGCGGTAGTGAGGCGATCGAAGAGGACGATGTTTTGCTGCTGCTGCTGCGGCATACAATGTACCTCCCAAAATGTGGAAACAACAGAAGTGGCGATAAGGCTGCAGCTGCATACCCTTGCTTGTACCTGCTGCCTCAGCCTTGTCTTTTAACATCCGCCGTCGACATACAAGACCGCGTTTGTAGGTATACCTTTTTGCACCTGCGTGCTTCGAGACTCTCGAATTAGAGTGCACGTCCATCTCGCCATGAATCGCTTCCAGCTCATACGCGAACCGGTGCTGGATGAGCCCTGGAACCTGCCGCTCCAAGTCAATTCTCTACACGAAACTGGTTCCGATCTGATTTCAACTATCCCGCACACCTTTTCTCATAAGCCTCTCGACTACAATCAACCATCAATACGACTCATTCACGTCCATCGAGACTTATCTACCACAGGTCTATTACAATGTACCGTCTTTCACACTACCGTAGACGTACCATACGTATGTCTATCATACATGTGGGGCGAGGAGCCGCCGTCTCGAGTCGTCTTGATGAACGAGAGGCCCTTGGCTATTCGGAAGAACCTGTACGACTTCTTGAAGATGGCTCGGATTAGACGCAGGAGTGGGCAGTGGTTTTGGATCGACGCCCTCTCGATTGACCAGGAGAACACGATTGAACGGAATCACCAGGTACAGCAGATGGGGGATATATACGGTAATGCGACAGATGTCATATCTTGGTTAGGTGACCACAAAGGAGCGTCTTCGATTCCACATCTGGTTTCTGTCGCCTACAAAGCTTCGAAGACAATTATGGAAATGCGGGATCCTAGGGTACAACAGTCTTACGATCCAGATTTGGAAGCCTTTTTTCCCGACTGGGAAAGGCGCAACCACGACTTTCTCGTGGATTTCTTCTTCAATGGATACTGGTCGCGAGCGTGGGCCACACAAGAGGTCGTGAAGGCCCGTCGGTGGACGATACTAATAGGCTCCGCAACGTTGGCTTCATACGACATAAATTTGGTCCACGATTTCGGACAATACTTGTACGGAAGATTGGCTACTGAGAAATTCATGCGCTTCCAGGAATACCAATCCTTCATCAAACAGCCTCTAACAAGCACATTGTATCGATTCTGGGGGAAGGAGTGTCAGATACCACGAGATCGTGTCTTCTCCCTGCTAGCGCTATGTAAAGAAGGCGCTGACATCATTGTAGACTATAGTCTCTCGGATACCTGTCTCTTATATGAGCTGCTGAGGGTGTGCAAGGACGCATGGTGCATATGCTCGGCTTGGGTCATCGCCCAGAATCTAGACCTGGCAGCTATTGCGAGGTTCGATTGTGCACTACACAGTTCGTTCTCCTATCTTGACATTGACACCATCGGACGCCATAACCCCGGAAAGGGTCGCATCCGCATTTTGACCAACGCTATGTCTCAAAAGATCGTGGATCTCAGTGTGTGCAGCGTAAACCCTTACCCTCTCTGGGAGTTGGAAGATAAATCTGACTGGACTTTCGATATAGAGTATACATGCGACATGTTCAGCACTTTCATTGTATACTGGGAAGAGCCCGATGATCCAACAGAAGAGATGATCGTCTGGCGTCTTTGCAACATTTATAAGGGACGGAGTCATTACGAGTGCCAGTGTGCCGACGGCAACCACCCCAAGCCGCAGCCGATTTGCACTTATGGGCGTGGATTCAGCGTGTTCCCCAAGGATGAGGACAAGAATATATATACTGTGCGCATAGCTCTGCCCATATTCGTGAGACTCGGAGCATTCTCGCGTGAGCTTTGTAGTAACGGGGACGGACAATGTAAATGGGACTCGCGCATTGAGCGACCACGTCTTGGGCGAACCGGCGACGTATCCTGTCAATAGGTTGGCGAGGATATGACCGAGATGAATCGGAGTTGGTAGATACTCTTTCCCCGGTTTTCAAGGGTGAGCTTCTCCTGCTGGCTTCTTTCTTTGGTTGGAAAGGGGCATTCAATAGTCTCACTTTGATGCGGAAGTGCCATCAACCCAGCTTCAAAAACCACCAAGACGTCAGGGGTCACATTGAGTAGAAAAGGAGAACTCGAGTAAATTAAAAACTCATCAAGGAGGCCGTATATGGTGATGAAGAAATCAATTTGTCAAGACGGATGGGTATCTAAGCTTGCTGACAAGGCTCCACATGAGCGTGCTATGCACTCATTTCAACACTGAAATAGCATGAATCAACGACGAGTCTCACATCGGCGCGATCCTACCCGCGCCGACGACAGTCCAGAAGGCTTCTTCCCTCTTCTCGCGCTCGCCCTTGCTCCCCCTCGAATCACCTAGGCCACGCTCTTCGGCATTAACGTCAGCCTCGAACTCGAGGCGCAC
This sequence comes from Periconia sp. TS-2, assembly GCA_030378425.1. Lineage (NCBI taxonomy): Eukaryota > Fungi > Ascomycota > Dothideomycetes > Pleosporales > Periconiaceae > Periconia > Periconia sp. TS-2. Next base: position 249,633 of record JASNQO010000019.1, on the reverse strand, counting down.
AAAAATGGGTATCTCAAGCACATCTTCATCCTCGTCGAGCTCGTCATCTTCTTTAGCATCAGCAGGCGCGCCTAATCCAGTAATAGGCTTAAGGAATCCGGGGACTACTTCAATGACTACACTCGTCCAGTTCCTACCTCGATCCCAGATCTTGCCGGCTTCGATCTGGCCTGCGTCGTTGATGACCGAACCGCGCTTTATTGGTGAGAGTGAGGAGGATAGAGCGTCGTCCCAGACATCGGTGTTGGCGCCTACTTCGAACTGCGGGCAAAGGATTGTGACGCGCGACTGAACCTTGCCTGGCGTTGTACTTGGCGTAGCGACAGTGACCCGGATGGGATCGAAGAGGGGGTTGCTTAGGTGGAGGAGAAAGTGTGTGGGGATGCCGGATCTGAGGACGTTGTAGTTGAATGGTGGTTCGGTTTTTGAGCTCGGCGGCGGCATCGGGTTGGTCGCACTTGGGTTAAGAGCGCGAATGCTGAGACGCGGGATGTGATTTAACGCTAGTAGCTTGATCTTGTATCTCGTACTTGTGACCTTGTTTTCTGGCTTTGATAATATATGTCTGCACGACCGACATCGCTTGCTTCGTTTAGTACATAGCAATGTGGCAAGAGGTCTAAGTTCATCCTGGAACTTCAAGTTCGGGTTGATCTGAGCGAGGCGGTGAGCGGGGGATAACGTCACGTCCCATCCCTCCTTTCTAATGCGCTCGATTGTTGCGGCGTCGGCCGAGGGGTCGTAGACGCTGAGGCCCTCGAAAGCGGAAGCGGCTTCGCGCATTGGAGTTGGCTTCTGCCGCTTGTTCTTCTTCGAGGAAGTTGTAGAATACATATTCATGATGCGGGAGTAGGCGGACGGCGAGGAAAAGCTGATATCATGTGGAGAAAAAGGGTTGGAAGGTGTCTGCGCCTCGATTTGGGACTTGTAGAACGCAGCTAAATTCGAGAACGCGAGATCATGGCTCGGCGGCCCATCATCACGCTCAGTATCTGTAGTCGGAGAATCCTCAGACGGTGAAAGCATCTCCCGTCCATCCCTCCTCCGCGCCTCCATCTCCTTCTTCCTTTCCCGATCCTTATCCCGCTCTTTGTGTGTAGGGATATGTTTCCCCCCGTTTGCTATCCGCGCCAATTGCCCGCTTATTCCTGTGCTCTTCTCGAATTCGATCCCCACCTCCACGGTACTCCAATGACAATATGGACAAGACAGCACGTACGGAGGCCCATTATCCCCCGCCATATCCAGCGAATTTGTCGTCATAGGCGCCGCGCAAACCGGACAGTTAAAGCAATTTCGGGTACATCTATTTCCATCGCTTTTCACGACCGAGCTTGGCACTTCGAAGAGGCATGACGGACAGTACCAATTGAGCGTTTCTTCGATCACGCAGCGCGGGCAGCGGATCTGCTGGCAGTCTTCGCAGTAGAGAAGGTGTTCGAGCGGATAGAGGGAGTAGTTTGAGCGGGGGGAGCGCGGGTCAAAGTTGCGGGCATCTTCTTCTTCGGCTTCGGCGAGGAGTTGCGAGGCGCGTTTTGAGGTGGTGGTCGTGTGGGCGTCGTAGCAGTCACACGCGTAGAATGTGTAGGGGAACGGCTGCGCCATGTTGGCGGCCGGTGCGGCAACGGAAGAACGAAGGCTGGCTCAGTTTTGGACTGAAGTCTCACGACCTGAAGCTTGGAGTTGGGCGAGCTATTTGCATGCGGAGGTGCAGGCGGAGGTGTAGCTTAACTTTCTGGGGTTGAGGTCCCAGGGTCGGTGAAACCAAACGCCGAACCGCGGCCTTGACATCACTTATTTATTAGTATGCTTCATCGAGGATTCAGTCTCAAATATTGTTGCAATTGTTCACAATGAACGCGTTTTCGATCCGCAGTTTCATTCCGCCGCTCGCGCGGAGGCTTGTCCCTCTTCGTACGGCGCGTCGCTACGCCATGCAAGCTCCTGGAGCTCCGACTGTCGAGATCTTCAGCCAGCAGCACAAATGGATGCAAAAGGAAAGAGCAGCGAGGGACGTGGAGTCGAGTCGAAATGTAGACTATTTGAGGGACGAAGTTGCCTCGCGGTTATGCGAGAGATTGCTTGTACAGCTTCCAACTACCTTTAAAGGCTCTAATTGACTTGACGTAGGACATAAATCGTCACTTTCCGCACGTCCTCGACCTCGGCGCGAACGCCTGCAACCTTGCCCGTCAACTCACTCTTCCTTCCATAGAAACCCCCGATGGCGACCCTCGATCTTCGCGGGTCGGTAAAATGACTGCCGTGGACTCGTCCGAAACGCTGCTTTATCGCGACGCTGACCTACCTTTCAACAATGAAATCGATATAACCCGCGAAGTCCTTTCCGCACCCGAGACCCTACCATTCGAAGCTAATACCTTCGACGCCGTGCTCAGTAGTCTAAGCATGCACTGGATAAATGACTTGCCATCAGTGTTGGCGCAGGTGAATAACATCTTGAAGCCGGATTGTCCCTTCATTGGAGTCATGATGGGCGGCGACTCTCTCTTCGAACTGCGGACCTCGCTCCAACTCGCCGAGCTGGACCGCCGTGGAGGCGTCTCAACACATACCTCACCCCTCGCCGACGTCCGCGACATAGGTGGTCTCCTTCAGAGCGCAGGCTTCAACCTCCTCACCGTTGACGTGGACGACATCGTCGTCGATTTCCCAGATACCTTCTCTCTCATGAAAGATCTACAGGCAATGGGTGAATCAAACGCAGTTATATCGAGAGAAAAAGGCGCGATACAAAGACAGGTCCTTCTCGCTGCAGAAGGCATCTATAGGGAGCTGCATGGGAATGAGGATGGTAGTTTGCCGGCTACCTTCAGGCTAATATATATGATTGGGTGGAAGCGTAGTCCCGATCAAGCGAAGCCATTGGAGAGGGGGACGGGTATGTTTAGTATCAAGGATTTCCTGGAAAAGGAGAACAAGTAAGAGGCAAGCTCGTTAATATCACAGGGTACAAGTCGCATATGGCACTAAAAGGGATGCGTTTTCAGGATAATTCAATCCACTGTTCTATTATGCTTATATGCTGCAGCTAATATGGCTCAAAATTCATGTTAAAGGGCCATTGTAGTTCACCAAGTCGAATACGCCATTCCCATAACACCTCCCTCCCCGGCGCGTTACCGCTCCACAATCTGTTTCCTAGGATGCCCTTCACTACTTTTCACCCATGCCTGTGTCCCAGATGCACTTGATAGTGCACTAGATCTTCAAACCCGTCCGCGTGTACTCTCCTGACTTCGCGACCCGGTCACAGGTCCTCAGGCCTTCGCCATTCGTCACTACCTCAATGCTGCGCAGGTAGTCATAGTAGCGATCATTCTGCGCACGCCGACGATTCTTGTTACTGCCGCGCTCACCATTTCGCTGCGGAGCGCGGACTTCCTCGTTCTTGTTACGGTCTGAGGCAGGGGGATGCGGACAATTCCGCGCGATGTGGCCCCCTTCGCCGCAGTTGTAGCATGTTGGTGGGGAGCGAACATATGGCTTTGATGCAGGGCAGAGGCGTGAGATATGGCCCTGTACGTTGCAATTGTAGCAAGTAGGTGGCATACGACGTGAGCCCTTGGGTGGCAAGGGGCAATGCCGTGCAATATGGCCGACTTCACTGCAGTTGTAGCAAGTGGACGGTGCGCTAGCGTGTGCCGATTTGCTTGCCGTGTTGCGAGTGTTAACCTGAGAAGCGCGAGATTTCTTCTTGGTAGCGGCGGGACGTTTCACGATAAGCTTTCCTAGAGTCGTCTTGGCGGCATCAATCGTGGATGAGCCTGCTTGGATTGGAACCTCATATGGACGGAACGCTGTGGGCTTCGTGCGCAATTTCCCACCCCCTGTTCGGTAGGTAATCTTCCCATGGTACTTCTTAGAGAGTGTGATTCGGCGATCCAAAAGTTCGCAGACAGCTAGCTCCAAAGCGTCCCGGAATGCATCGTCTTGTGATGCAAGTTCCATGTACGGTTCATACTCAAAGATCAGCGGCTGAGCGGCCACGTTTGCTATAGCCTTGACAACGGCTTCCAGCAGTTCTGGAACGGCGAGCATGATCTTCCGTATGGAAGCAACATTTGGTAGCGTGTTCCAAAATCGAGCTCGCAAGATTCCGGCAAGACGGGTCGTGAGCGCTGAATACTCCAAGTAGTTGCCGTATTCACAAAGTTCGATAAGCTGTGAAATGGTCAGAGCTTCGAGTTTAACTTGACAATTGGTGTCTCTCTCGCCGGCTAGCATATAAGCGTAGATCCAATGGATGATCGGCTTCTTGCCATCTTCGATAAAGAGAGACGTAGCGTCCTCGGCAAGATGCTTCCTCGCGAAGCCCCAGTAGTGCTTTAGCAGGCTGATATAGGCGCCTTCAATGCCTATGAATGCATCGCCTTTCTGACCAATGAAAACATTCATCTTATGTCCAGTCTTTAGCCTGATGTTTGTTAGATAATGCGGTATTGAATGAGAGAGTCTTTAAGTGACTTACCTTGCAAACTGAGAGGGTGTCAAGTCTTCTTGCCTGACCTTTTCGCCTGCGATTTTGTCCTTTCCCCCTTTATCATCCGCCTTGATATGCGCATGTTCGAGCTTGGTGGAGTCATCATGCGTTCTAGCCGCATGAGTAGCTTTTGAGTGTCGCTTAAGTCGGCTTTTCGTGCTAGATATTTGTTAGTAGCTTCTTAAAGCATGGCCTTAGATATACTTACCTGAACTGAGAGGAGGGATTATTTGCAGACATGCTGGGTGGAGTTGCGTATTCTTGTCGCTTTGAATTGTTTACAGAAATAGTTGGATCCTAGGTGTACAGTCGTGAGTCTTGGAAAATAGACTGATTGTGAAGTAGAGTTAAGGAAAGGAATGCTAAGGGGGAGTTTAAGACTGGAATTTAAGTACAGCGTAGTGTGAAGGGACACAGTGAGAGATACCTGCTGACAATGAACCCACTAAGCTGAAAAGGTGTATTGTTATTGTACAATGCACAATAATTTCACTTTAGTAAATTTGGAAATCATATATCAAAGAGGTTCAACAGGCGGTGAGTCAAGAACAGATTGCGCAGGTGCTGCCTAAAAGAGAGTTCATCTCCCTTCTACTGATGTCAATCGATTACTTAGCGCGACAGTCCAAGTGAATGTTCGAGAATTGAGGTGCGAGGCATTGTTGACTGACGTGCCTAGCAAAGCGAACAATGTCAGACGTCGAGGTGAAAGTAAAACACGTGATTTTAGCCGTTCGTCATTGACAGAGAAATGTGGAAGTTGCCACACAGGAACATTCACTCACCTGAGCCTCCCTGGACCTTGAGCCGGCTCTCTCGCAATACTCCCAGCAGCTAACAATACAATGCCAACCTATCGAAGCATCAATGTCTCCTTGCACTCACAGTTTGATATCGAGACGTTTCCTGAGTATATCCCTCACCCGCCGGAATACTATGCCGAGCGTGGAGCAGCAGGCATTGTACAGCCGTTTGTTGACAAAAACACCTCGACCTGCAGTGTCTATATCCCCGTCTTTCCCGGGAGTCAATTCTGGATCAGTTATGCCGTGTTCCCACCAGTACCTGACAACCAAGAGTTCTTCTTCAAGTTTTTTATTAACGGCTCGCATGTTGTGAGCTGGTCCACTGGCAAGGCGGAGGAATGGAAAGGAAAGACCGTGTTCGGGTTGTTCGAGAGGGTGGACGACGCTGGAAAGAAGAAAATTGAAAAGCGAATGCTATGCTTCACACCACCTAACAGGAAAGACGGGCAGTGGAAAGACGTTACGAATGCATTCGACGAGAATGCATACATGGAGATTCGGGTATATCGCGCACATGGGAAAAAGAGAATGGAGAGAAAGGTTGAAAATTATAGTGAGACTGAGCATGGTAGAAGCAGGCAGGGAATCGAGTAAGTCGAGAATTGTAACCGTCTAGGACGACCTCACTGATTTGATTATTCTTGTGAATGCCGGCAGCGCCGGTTCAGACCATCCAAAACGTTTATACCAGTTCGCGCTCGTTGATCCGATCGATAAACCGTTTGCGCAATTTCGATACTACTACCGCACCTGGGAGCAGCTCGGTCTGCTCGGCTTGCCCCATGACGAGACATCCGACTCCGAAGACACGACCGAGATGTCCGTAATGGAGCCTTATGATCCGGCGGATGAGGCAAGACAACCGGCTGAAGAAGTGAATGAAGAACAGCAGCCTGGAGACGTTTTTCAGCCTACACACGATGGCATCGATGACCGGCCGCACACGTCACCGCATGCCTACGTTTCGATGGGCACGGCAAACCCAGGCTCAGGCTCAGGCTCAAGGTCAGACAAGTCCAATGCTAGCTCAGATGATCACACGCGTCGACGATACAGCGGCGAAAGCAACTCGCCTAATGCTCTTTCTATGCCGCCCTCGTGCCGGTTCGAGCCTCCAAGACCGCCCTCCAGGCCGCTACCGTCGATTCCATCAAAGATTGATTCAGCTGTAGATACAAGCTACCAGCCACACCCAGTATACCCCGTGGAAGATTGGGTCGTCAGGACCCCAAGCCCGGTCAAATCAGTCAGGGATGGGATAACGACACCACCATTGTTCAGGAGGCGGGGTATTTTCACCACAGGCATGTTAAAAGCCATTGCGACTACCTGGAAGCGCCGTGGGACACCGAGCTCAGAGCGTTCAGATGACGCAGGAAGTCGATCCGCATCTCGAAGCGTTTCTTGATAAGCCAAGGTGTACTTGTAGTTTCGTGGAGGCAGGCGTTTGTGCTTGATAATGGGAGTGGGCTTATTGTGAAGTGCATGACGGCATATGACTAGATGGAGTCAAATTCATCTCTTGGCTTCTGCAATTCGAGATTCTAGAATTAGAGTCGGACTTGTCGCGTACCCCTGCACGTGCTTCGTGGTGATGCAAGGAACGCGCTGCTGATTTGCTGGACGTGCCCACCCCGCAACAGCTCGAAGCTCCAGCTTCAACACTGGTGCCACCACGACATTCCCTTTCACTGGCCCTGTCATCATGCCATCGACGATCGCGCAATTATATCAGAGTCTATAGCTACGCAGTAGCACGCTGCTCGTCTTCTCTTTTTCCATTGCTCAAGCTGCGCTTGAGTACGCAATGCGTTTCTTCTGCACTACGGCTGCGGCGCTACTAGTAAGCGTCGCGAACGCTTCGACACTCACACCACCTGTCCTTCCACTTGTTGTGCGGAATCCGTACCTGAGTACATGGCTGGGTAATGCCCGAGAGGAGCCATGGAAAAAGTGGCCTATATTCTGGACTGGTAGCGAGGTACGTCTTCACTGAGCTTGTAGTAGTTCATCGCGGAAGCTCTTAATTGGAGCTTGGATGACCATGGTTAGCTAAGGTTATTGTTCTAGGTCGGTTTCGGTGTCCTTGCTTCTCTACCCGATACGAATCAAGTGTTCCCGTTGCTCGGTCGGCCGCATGATTCCTTGACTTCACATGACGAAAAGTATGCAGCCTTGACACTATAGACTAGACGCTGCTAAGGTGACAGGCTGGGCAAATACAGCGTACACTTTCCAACATACAAAGGTGCTACCTATGACGCGTCTGTCACGAATCTCACCTATGCAATACCCGCGCCGGAGACGTTTCCCGAAGCCGACGATGTCGAGCTTACTATATCGTTTCTCTCGCCCGTTACACCAACATCGACCGTGCGGCAGTCAATTCCTGCAGCCTATATTACAGTGTATATCAAAGGAGGATTCGATGTGAGCTTATATATTGATGTCAACGGACAATGGGTTAGCGGAAACCGGGAGAGTGTGATTGAGTGGGACCTCACTTTACAAGAGGCTGATGGAAGAACGAAAGAACTCAAGTCGTGGAAAGTGAAGCGGCAGGTCGAGCAGATCCTGACAGAAACCAATGATCAGCCCGAATGGGGCCAGCTACATTTCACTGGTCCCGCCAGTGCTCGCCACGAGTGCGGAACTTCGGCGCTCCTGCGCCAGCGCTTTGCTCGGACAGGCACATTGCAGAATGAGATTGACGAATCATTTCGTGGCGTGATGGACGACGAGCCAGTCTTTGCTTTCTCCAAGGATTTCAAACTGAGCAACAAGTCGACGTCTACTGCCACTAAAAGTGACAGTGTCACCTTCACGATCGCCCACATTCAGGATCCCGTGACACAGTACGCTTCTGCAAGGGGCCTGACATTCATGCGACCGCTGTGGAAGTCATACTTTGAAAATGAAGAAGAATTAGTGAAGTACCATTATGGAGACTTTATAAACACGAACGTTCTAGCCAGCAACTACTCCAAGCAGTTGCGCATCGATGCGTACCAGTCCGGCTCTACGAACTATGTAGACATCGTCGCATTATCCGCTCGCCAGGCCATGGGCGCGACCAGCTTTTCGGGCACGCCCGAGAACCCTTTATTGTTCCTCAAAGAGATCTCTTCGAATGGAAATTCCCAGACCGTTGATGTCATCTTCCCGGCCTTCCCATTCTTCCTCTACACTAATCCAAGGTGGGCTGCGTACCTGCTGGAACCACTTATTGAGCATCAACTCAGCGGGCAATATCCGAACAAATACTCGATGCACGATCTGGGCGCCCATTTTCCGAATCTCACCGGTCATGCCGATGGCAGGGACGAATACATGCCCGTCGAGGAGTGCGGTGATATGCTCATCATGGGCCTTGCTCTGGTCAATTCTATGACATATGACACTGGTGAGGAAGCACAGTCTCGATCGTCGGCAGTTAGCGTGACCCTTGAACACTCGATGCAGAGCGACAGCCCGTTTACATTGAATGTTGGTTCTCAAGATGATATCGCCTATATTGATGAATCCTGGGGCGGTGGAGCAAGAGGTGTAGAGCAAGCAAAGAAATGGCTGGAAGGTACATATGACCTCTGGAAACAATGGACCGGATATCTTGTGGAAGATGCTCTATGGCCTCACAACCAGCTTTGCACCGATGACTTTGCTGGCTGGCTCGCTCTTCAAACCAACCTCGCACTGAAAGGCATAGTCGGCATCAAGGCCTTTAGTGAAATTGCTGACCTTCTCGACCGCACTGGTGATGCTGAGCACTACCGCAATATCTCCGAGAACTATGTGAGAGAATGGGAAGAATATGGCATGTCGCGAGACGGATCGCACGCAAAGCTTGCATATGACTGGTATGGAAGCTGGACGACACTGTACTCGCTCTATTCAGATGCATTGCTATGCTTTCATCCCTCCCTTACGAATACCAACTCCGAGTCATCGGGCTCGACAAAAGATTTCATCTCGAACGACCATCCTGATCAGCGCCCGCTGACGTCTCAACGCGGCCGAAATCCGATAACTCAAAACTTCATTCCCTCTCACATTTACACCAAGCAATCCAAATGGTACTCCTATGTCATGCAAAAGTATGGTCTTCCCCTCGATAATCGTCACCTCTATACCAAATCAGACTGGGAATTCTACGCAGCAGCTGTTGCATCCGAGTCCGTTCGATCAGACATCCTCGACCGAGTCGCGCTCTGGTTGAACGAGACCGCGACTGATCGAGCATTCACAGATCTTTATAACACGGAAGGAGATGGAGGGTTCCCGGATCCGTACTTCTTCGCGCGGCCGGTGGTGGGTGGGCATTTTGCGTTTTTAGCTTTAGAAAGGGCTTGCGGAGGAAGGGCGAGCAAGGTGTTGCGCGAAATGCATGGGGATTGATAAGGTAATCTAAGGTTGCGTAGATGACCGAATAGAATGAGATAACTTGATGAATGATTGTAACTCTATACACTCGTTGTGTATTACTCTTGGGTCGTAATCGGCGAGCCTGTACTCTAAGTGACCCCTCATATCCCGGCCTCTAGCTGTCTGTGTCAGGCAAGATTTCGGTTGCAATTGGAGTACAAAAACATGCTCATAGCGGGAAGAACCCAGGTCATCAGATTTGAATCTTATTTCATTCTTTTATCTCTCGGGATTGCCATCGGTAGTTTTGTGTCCCGAGAAAAGTCGGTAAGATGGATACAGCAGCATCGTTCGGAGTACGCGGGCTCAACCCTGACTACTTATCTAAGTATAGTCGTCGCCTAGCGTACCGCCAGGGAGACGTCTTCTCGGAATTGGTCCACATTACTATACACAACATAGTTTTGCAACTCTTTCTTAACAATCGTCAATTACTTTGAAGGATGAGACCTCCTGGCGTATGACCGTCCAAAGCTTAGAAATGACGTCAAGCGAAATTATTGGGCAACACGACACGCGACCTCAAACGAGGGGCGCCTGAGGCGCATGCGGGGAGAAACAAGCTTAGGCCTCGTGATCGAGATGCGGAAACAAACTTCTTTGTACAAAACCTACGAGCCGGCACGCCTCAGTAATCAGACTTTCTAGTTCCTTCAATCGCATTCACATTGTCATCAACTACTCGATCGACATGGCCGATGCACCGCTCCTCGGCGGAGCAGATGACCCTAACCGCTCAACGGGTAGTCGACACAGCAATGCTAGGAACGTAGATACACATGTAAAGTTCTCCAATCAATTAGAATGCATGTAAATATATGGAATTTGACAAGTTTTGGGGGTACAGGCTGCCAAAATTCGATCCGTTTTCAAAATCTTTACCGGAGGTCTAATCGCTCCGCATGACACGACCTACGGGACGATCATGGTCCTCTTGAATTGCTCAGACCCTCACGAACAAGACGAGTTGACAAAGCAATGGCGCGATCACAAATTGAACGAGTTGAGCTTCATCGGCGTCGCTGCAAGTTCTACCCGCTGTTATACAATTCAACCACGACTGACCTCACGTGGCAGAGCCCTCTCATAGCAATGTGTCTCGTGTCCACAAATTCCTGGCCGGAAATTTCGTCCAAACGATGGTTCATCCGCGCCATCTGGTATTCAGGCATCGTCTTCGCCCTCTTCTCCGTCCTTACAGCTGCGCAACAATCTCTCCGCCTGCACCGTCTATCCGCTCACCGCGATGGACTCCACTACATCCGACTCTGCCTGGTGCGCGACCGCAAGCCGCTCGACAGCGAGGAGGGCCATATGAAGTTGGTACCACGGGCGTTTCAGGTGTGGAGTTGGCAGAGTAGCATGGGGTTTTTGATTGCGGCGGTCGTGTGTCTGTTGGGGGGATTGTTGGTGTTGGTTTGGTCTGAGGTGATCAAGGACACGGCAGATGTTGTGTGGACCGAGGATACTCAGGTAAGTTTCTGCATAATTGAAGGGTCATTTGCGTGAAGAAAAGCTGACGATGTTTAGTTGGCAATTACTTTCACTGTCGTGTTGGTCGTCGCTACTGCATATTTCTTTGCTACTCAGATTTCTATGATGGTGGGTGTTGCGATGGAGTAACCCGAGACCTATCACTTGTGAGTTAGACTCTGCATCTGAACAATGCAAGAAGCCGCGTGGTGGATCTGTCTGGGTCAGCAGAATTATAAAATATAGTGGAACAATACAAACGGTGAGGCACGGCCGTCTTTCGATCACCTTTGGATCGGACGATGTATGACGAAGGCAAAGGCGGGAAATTGCCAAGGGAATAAGCAGGTATAAGGAAATATTTCAATCCAGTCGAGGGGCCTGGGAATTACCTCGTATCTATAGCACTATATGTTGTTCAACTATCATAGTTTCACGAATTTTTTGTGACCAGAATGTAAAGGCTCGGGTTACTACAACGTAAAACTTGTCCATATCAGAAACACTGCGGTCATAGACGCCTCAACGGTGTCCGCACTCGAGGCGCGACCATTTGGACGGAAGCAGGCTGTTCATAATTAGTGGGTCTCTAAAAGTATTATATCATTTGTTCATCTTCCCTATTCTTCTACAAGGTCTACGGTACAGCTGGATTGGGTCAAAATAAACAACAGTAATCTGAATAAATACAAAGTCTATAAAACTGGTTTATGCGAAATGAACAAGTAGTCTCCCTAGTTATGCAATGTCTCCACTATCCAAGCGTCTAGACATAAGTCTTCTCTAAGGCCTATTGAGAGGGTGTCTTCCCTTTCTAGCCAGTGAATTGATATCCCAATTCCATTCTCTTTTATCGGCCCCGTTTTCCGTCCCATCATATGCAAGATCATCATCCCACATAGTTCCTTCCGCGCTGGCGATATATCCCTCTTCGCAATGGTCGAATGATACTTTCGGAAGTGATGTGAAATACTCGTCAAACTTGGAATCCATAGCTTCGGCTAGCGTGCAGACGTCCGCATCAGGAAGGAGTGTGTTCCAAGGTTCCGTACACTCGGTAGCTCCTTTACAGGTCTTAAGCGCAAGAATGAGGGCATCGAGGCGGTTCGTCAGCTGCTTGAGAGGTCTTCCGAGGTAAGTGGACGTGGAGCCATAAGTGGAGGTCAAATTGGTCATATTCGAGGTGGAAGGGAGGAGATTGTGCATCTGCGAAGGGTCGGCCTGTTCCTATTATAAGCAATTTGACTTTCTGAAATGCGTAAGATAGCGAATAAACATACCTTCATATCATATAATTCGTGACTGTTACTGCACCAAACAGCATAGTAGAACCCATAATCCTCTGAAACGATTCGGATTCCTTTGTATGTGTTATTCGCCTCGGCTTCATTGTTGTATTCTTGCGGATTCGACTTGCTCCAAAACTCAATCTGGATATGCTCCTTGGATTTCTTGCTCCCTTCTAAGTCTTCCAAACCCTTCGCGGTCAACGGTATCGGAATACCGTCGAAGTCGTCTCGAAGTGGAATGTTTAGTATCTTCCACCACGTCGGCGCGAGATCAGTGTGCGTCGTCGAGCGAGTGATAACTTTTCCGGAGGGGACGCCGGGACCGCGGACGACGAGCGGCACATTGATGTCCTCTTCGAAGCCGCACCCTTTACCTGGTGCGAGTCGATGCTGTCCAATATGATAGCCATTGTCAGAAGAATAGAAAATGTAGGTGTTGTCAAGAATACCATCGTCCTCTAGTTTCTTTATAACGTCAGCGACAATCTCATCGACCGACTGAAGCGCACGAAGACGTTGGCGATAGAGTTGATCATTGTACGTGACATTTTCAGCAGACAAGCGGCCGAGATCGGCGATCCAATCTACACCTGATGGGGTCTCCGGGTTGAAGTTGGGAGTGCGCGGTACGACTGCGTCAGGAAAAAGATTCTTGTACTTGTCTGCGGATACTGGAGGGGAGATGTCCACTCCGATCGGCGGATCTCCGCCCATATTGACGCCCAAAGAGTAGTCAGAATGAGGTGCAATTGGTGCGATAGTAAGGAAGAAAGGAGAGTCTTTATTCTTGACGGCATCTTCAAGGAAACCCATTGCCTTCTTGTGAATCAGGTCGGTTGAGTATTCGTCATGATGCCAAACATAAGGCTCTTTATTGCGTTGAAAGATTGGGTTCATGTAGTTGTAGGTGTTTGGATCAAGCAGAAAGTCCTTTCAAATATGTTAGCAGCTTCTCCTGCATCTCGAAAAGGTTGTAGCCGGGGGTTCTGGCCCTATTTAGAGGGATGAGGCCTCGAGTTTCCTGGAGAAATGGAAGAGCTGCGCTTACAGAACCAGTAAAGCCGTTTGGAAATGGATCGTTGTATGTCTTAATATTCTGAGCGTTCATGAGTTTTCCAGTATAGTAGGTCTGGTACCCCTCCTTCTGTAGCCACACTGGCACCCAGTTGTCGTTCAGCCCTTGTTCGATGAACTTCGGGTATCCGCCTACACAGAGGGTCAACACAATTAGATCATCTAACATTGCGCCGCGTACATACCATATGGCTCCTCAACATTCGTGACGTTGGTATTATGGGCTGTTTTCCCAGTCCATAGACTGACGCGGGAAGGGCAGCACCATGCCACAGTACAGTAATGACTCTTGAAATGGGTTCCCTTCTGAACTAGTAGCTCTTGGACATTCGGCATATAGTCTAGACTATTGAGCTTCGCATCTTGATCATCGGCGAGGATAAAGACCACGTTGGGGCGGTCACTCTTTGCAAGTGTGGTCGAGGCAAGGAAGCAGAAGAGAAGTGCGTTGCGCAACATGCTTGAATTGATGATGAATATTCCGGAAACGTGCTGGGAATGCTTGCTGGTTGATGTCTGTTGTCATGGTATATATACTCGCCCGACTGTAGATGGATTTAGCCCATTTGAATCGTGATCCTTCAACATACGAGAAGTGTGATACGCGTACTGTCCACATCTTGCTTCTAGAGAGTCTCCTGTGGCTCGGCCGAAACTAATTTACATTGAAGGGGGCTGAATCCTCAGATTGCAAGTTCAATTCGCGTCTTGGATACCTTCAAAAGCCACAGGAACCCACTTAAACATGTTGTAATGACCTTACGGGAACCGTATGCGAGTGAGGAGGCCACACGGGCCCGTCAAAATTTTGTTTCAAATGCCTGAATAGATACTGGACCGAGCAAGATCCCCCGAGGCGGGCTGAAAGATCATATGTTGTGTAAGCAGGTAGGCTGGGCTTTCTCGCGGCATGACCCATATCGGATTCAGTGTTATATGAGGAAACGGAGATCTAAATTCAGGATCTATATGACGCGTGTATACTAAGACCATGGTGTCCGCGAACGTTGATGATTCGACAACTAGATACATACGGAGCTCCCACTTGCGTTGTCTTCTGGAGCTGTTGAACTTGCAATTTTCGCAGATGTGGCTAAATCGCAAGGGGCATACGAGGCTGAAGGTGAGAGATGGGTCTCGTTAAGCTGCATCTAGACTAGTGTGGCTTACAACGTCGTAAGAACCTTGCATTCCTTCGCCCCTCACCACTCACACATTACACACTACGGACGCCAACACCTCATGAACATAAGCGGAAATACACTGCATTGCATTGTCTCTTTTTGAACAATCTAGGCCTGTATTAAGGGGTGTAGTCACCACAAACACCCTGAAAGCCCACGTCCTCTATTGACTCCTGCCTTTCTGATAACGCGCTGAATCTCTGTAGCTTGGCTCAATTTTGTCATGTTTGTTTATTGGAGCCCTTCAAAATTCGATAACGAGATTCTATTCAGCAGCGAGAGTCTTTTATTGTCATATTAGACAGCTCATAGCTCGCCATCATCCCAATCAACCTGATCCTCTACGGATATCGCCTCTTCTGTGTGGACTACTAGCTCACTCTTTTCCCTAGATCCTGGAGCCGTCTCAAAGACTTGTGCTTGACCAGATTCCACAATCTTGTGAAGCTCCTCTGCGTTTGCTCCGTCATCCGTTTCATCATCGTTTTCGGATGCTGCATCGTCGACGCTGCCGCCATTTCTATTTTCAAGCGGTTTCGATGCGTCAATAGCGATCTTCGTGGTCTCAATAGAGCCGGGCTCTACTTCGCTATCGATTTCGTTCGAATCGAGAACATGTTTACTTCCTCCACTTCCAAGCATTGAACTGGTAATTGAGTCTGTTGAAGCAAAGGCATTCATCACGTACTCCCATGAAGCATTATCGCCCGACGCGCTCATTTCTCCGCTTCTTAACTCAGAATCTTGTCGATCGTTTAACCATTCACTTTTCGTATTGCTTCTTGGGGGAGCTGTCACATTGAGAGGGAACCACCCCACCTTGTCTCCATCAGTCAACTTTCCAAGAGCCCAAATATCATCACCGGCGACTTGAGTGTCGTATACATCTACCGTGCTCCCAGCGCGTAAGAACAACTGACGAGGATCTGCTCCAAAGTACGGCTCAGTCACGTATCGCCTCTCAGCATTGGCAAAGATGGCTTTTGCCCACGGTGGGATACGTCCATTGAAACGAGCTTTTTGAGTGCTAGGTATGCCCACCAAATCAAAATAGCTTGGCACGTCGATCAGACAGTCTTTAGCTGCAACGTAGACGATATAGTCAGATAGGTATAGGTCGACGTTGTCGATAATGATGCAAGGACCTGTGCGCCTTTGCGCGCTATCAAGCCCGAACGGAACATTGCTACAAGTCAAGCCGAGGTCACGCGCATGGATACCACGTTGGAGAATCTCGAGAGCATACGCGTACGATTCCCACGTCAGGTATTCAGGAAGCTCTGTACTCGAGCTATGCTCGATTGTATCAGAGAAGAGAATTGGTATGGTCTCATCGCTGTATGGTATCCCCATCATCGGTCGGTGCACATCATTATATCCTAAACTCCGACAAGGAGATGTAGTTGCATGCGAGCTCTTGGATAGTGCTAGGAGGGTTGAAGGTGGCGAGCATGGTGAGGCCTCATCGCGTGGTGGTGGAGTAGAGGCTCTGTCCGTGGAATCAAAGTCCTTCATCTCGCATTCTTCGAACTCTTTATATTGTGGAACGTAATCGTCTTCATAACGGAGCCTTCCTTCTTCCCGGATTGTAGTCCCTTGATTGCGCTCGCACTTCGGTGGCTGCGACGATGACACTGATGCCGAGCGACGACGAGTGGTGGATGTAGGCTTCCTGCCGCGCTCAATCTTCGAGCCTATGATGCCATTGATTACATTAATGTGTTTGCCACCAAACAGCATGCGTTTCCGGTGGGAAGAAGCGGCATTGCGTTTCCTGGAGGAGTTGGGTGACATATTCTCCGTCTGGACGTAGAAAGTTTTCTTTTTGGATCGTGGGTATAAGGTGTTTACGGCGTGCACGTACAATATGTTGAGGCGCGCATGTACTTTCACCGACGTAGCGTGTTTTGTTATCGGGACGAAGACTGAAGTCCTCACCCTTCGAACACCTTCGATGCCGTTCCCGGGTCAGCGCCTTGCTGGTTTCACGCCTAGCACCGACGACATAATTCTGAACGATAGCCTATCTTTATATTTTGATGCACAAACTTAGTACGAAGGATCCTGCCAACGAATTCAGAAGCGTGACAGGACATCCATTGATCAGAGAAGAAATTGTAGGAGGCCTTGAGATAACAAAGAATACTGTTTCACCATGCGCTAACTAATGACGCGTCGCTGGGATAAGTGAAATATTGTGCTTGAGTGCGCTTTCCGTGGTTGCGATTGCCACCCGTGAACCGAGACTGCTTTATTTCAAATACGGAAGTTCCCACATTAGAGAAATGGTGACTGGCAGTTCGCAGTCTCCAAGTTTGGCGGGATCGGGCCAATAGGGTGCGTACTGCGCAGCCTTGACCGCTCTACTGGCACACATGGTGAGAGCATTTGGATTCAGAGGCTCGTATCGACCAGAGTTTGCCCCAACTCCAAGATCTATAATCGCTGTAAGGGTTCGTACTTAAAAGGAGTACGCTTACGTTCTATTGACATTCAATCTCCTGATGTTCAATCAAGGGCTCTTTACGCAATGAATACATCTCGGCGTTTGCTTTCACGATAATTGGGTGTTGGGTCTTGAAATATCTCCTGATTGCCCAGGTACGTGCACAAACGGACTCTTGGCTTCCAGAATTAGCGTACCATAGAAAAGCCCCTTCTCCCTCTCAAGCGTCATGATCGAGTTCGCAAAGCAAACGCGGGCACCGTTTACATTGTGTGAAACCTATTCCATGCCTGATCGGTCCCTCTCATGTCTCTCCTAATTTCACATTGTGCGCATATAAACTCCGATCAACATCCGCACCCTGAACCTTGTATGTCAACTACGGCCTTGGAGAGCTACTTATGCGCCCTTTGCTCTTGACCTCTCTGACTATCTTCTTGTCAACAGCGAGTTTTCTCGCTTTTCGACCTTCTACATTTTCCTTCTTAAACTCTTCGGTTTTCAACATTCAACATCTGGAGACAATCCTTCTGTGGAGCTGCATCACACTCAGCATCATATCCGCTGCAAATTTCGGCTGTCTACCCAACGTTCGGGAAGTATATTCACCGCTAGCGTTCTCAGCATAGCGATTGTAATCTACGGATCCGATCCGGTGAACATGTCTGATCGGGAGACGTACGGCACTTACGACCTGGGTGGTGGTAGGAGGGGCGCCTTATCCGAGCAAGGCGGTACTCAGCCTAGCAATCCATCGAAGTAGGAATCACGCATACTTATTCACGGATTCATGGAATTCATATGGCAATGGAGCCTCTCTTTGTGCTCTTAGGGCAGTCAGGCGCGCACTTATAGGAAAGGGGCTTGGTGCCGGGGAGTCAACACGATGTACGATGGTTCAAACGGGTTAACACTTTGATGCGGGCATGGACTTACATTCTAGATTTGAGTAACTTCTCACTGATGCATTTTTAAATTTTTGGACGATCTCAACTTGTTCAGCTGCAGGTTTTGGCTTGCTTCTGTAAGTTTCTTCGTTCTATATTCATGTTTTTGATAGTTCTGATTTGACTGAAGAAAGGTCCATGGACGGCACATTATTGCGAGGATATATCTTAACGACATATACATGTGAGGTCACCAAAAAAAGGACCTCCCGATACCAAAAGTATCTAAATAAAATTATTACAATTCTCGAACCAATGAAATTCTCTTTTGTCCCAGGTCATCTTCAAATGCGCGTTTCATATAACGTCAAATAGCGTCCATGCACTAGCAACGGAACAACCCCTGTAACGTAGAAACATCATATACTCAAGTATTTCAAACATTTCCATATCATCCAATAAAGCAGCTAATATCTCCTGAATTTTGTCCAGCTAGTTCTGCATCCTAGACCAGGTTCTATCCCCAAAATTACCACAGTCTTTGGCATGCTATTGACGATCGTATTCGTGGCAAAATTTCGTGCTTCAGCTATCCCCCCCCTATCTTTTCGCACTTTTCAGCAGATTGTCACATTTCGGAGCTTCAGAACTATAACCTGAATCAGAAAACCTATATAAGCAAAGGTTCAACTACTTTATATATAAAATGGAGTAATCCGAGAATTTCTCCGTGCAGAAAGAGTTGCTGATAGGCGGAGGAGGCGAATTTAGCGTAGATATATCATCATGTATTAGATAAAGAAGATGGGTTGGTCGCGCGCTATGCCAAATACGTCTACCTAAACGGACCCGGTATCCTGTTCTAATTTTGTCTCTTATCATCCATTATGGCTCGAATCGCCGTATTGATACCCTCCTCTCTAAAGTCATAGAGCATCGTACAGTAAGTTGTCGGCCATAGATTCAAGTAGCCAGACGCTGGGGGAAGACTTGTTCGTAGAACAACCTAGTCTTTCTCGCACGACTCGATGGCGTTGTAAACACGGAAAACACTCAAGAACAGGGAAAGGCTGAACGCCAGCGATAAATTAGCTCATCAGAAGAGAAAGCTCTTAGGTTAGAAAACAGGCAAGTATATATTTGTTATAATCTGTTGATTTCAGCAACATAACGCTTGTAGATGGGAACAGAGTGGGAAAAACTGAACACGACACCAAAAGCTACCTAACAGAAATTGTTGTCCCGTGCGTGCGCGCGCCCCTTTTGAGAAGCAGTCTGACCGTCTCATCGCGGGCTTGAGATGAAGCTGCCTGGAGTGCATTGCCATGAATCCCACCCTGGGCATTAATATTAGCACCTTGGTCAAGCAGCAGCTCAACTATCTGCTGGTAGCCTCGATATGCAGCTTCCTGGAGTGCACTACCAAGGTGTCCACCCTGGGCGTAAATATCAGCACCTTAGTCAAGCAGCAGCTCGACTATCTGCTGGTGGCCTTCATGTGAAGCTGCCTGGAGTGCATTGCCATGCATCCCACCCTGGGCGTTGACATGAGCACCTTGGTCAAGCAGCAGCTTGACTATTCTTCTTAAGCCAGCAAAGCTTGCGTAGTATAATGGAGGTAGGAATCACTCTAGGCCCATCCGGAATCGATATCCCCGCCACGGTTGTTC
Organism: Periconia sp. TS-2; assembly: GCA_030378425.1. Classification (NCBI taxonomy): domain Eukaryota; kingdom Fungi; phylum Ascomycota; class Dothideomycetes; order Pleosporales; family Periconiaceae; genus Periconia; species Periconia sp. TS-2. The sequence goes on along the minus strand of JASNQO010000019.1, from coordinate 229,878 downwards.
TGGATCATGGACTCGAAGCCAGTTCAAATATGCGTATTTTCTTTCCCAAAACAGCACCATCGCTTCTTGCGCGTAACCCGCTTTCTGCTCCTCTGAGGCTTTAGTATGATCCATCCAGTATCTGGCTGAGTAGTCCAACAGCTGGAAATCTTTCGCATTGTCTTCACAGAGCATCTCCTCTTCCTGGAAATGAAGAAGGTATCCAAGGCAGCTCCTCGCTATAGCATCATGACACACGGCATGTTGCATGCTGTATTGTGCTGCTGGCCCCTTTTCAATTCTGTTGGAGACAAGATACTCTTTTACAGAGTAGTGTGCAAGCGCCACGACTTGATGTGGGTTTATATCCTCCTCATACGTAGTTATAATAAAAAGACTGGAGCAGATGTTCAACACATCTAACGGATCTTCCGGAACCTCATCGCGATAAAACGTTGCTTCGTTCTCTAAGTTGATAGCTACTATTTCAGCAAGCTCGTCTACAGAGAGCGGCCAAGCAGAGAATGTTAGCCACCGTAGAATAGGGATGGCGTACTGCATATCAGCTTCGCTGATTGCTGAAAGAATGCGATCATATGTCTTATCTAATGTTTGAGGAAGCGTTGCAAGCGATTTACGTAGCGCTGCCCGAGTACGACACTCCCTAAACATATCTAGCTGACAAACAGCCCAACGAAACCTAAAATAGATATTAGTTCCGTGTTTTAGTGAGAGTGAGATAGCATCCTTACATCCCCTGAGCTCCTTTTATAAGAGCAGCCTCGATCTCCTGCCTAAGAACAGGGTCCTTTCCCCACCTGCTTAATCGCTTGTCATTAGACAGTCGTTGCTGTGCGTATTTTTGTATGTCTTTATCCACTAGCTCCCTCTGGAGAGAGATCATATTCTGCTGGGGTATGAATGTCTCTAACGCACTCTCAATGTCTCGTTCTCTACGGCTTGTTAGGAGTATGTGTGTGTTCTCAAGCTTCCATGTAGCCATGGTATTAAGGATGTGTGCCAGCTCCTCCTGCCTAGAACACTCGTCAAGAGCATCAAAGACAATGTAGACGTGTGGAACTTCCCGCATCATCTGTTGCATCACTTCTAAGAGCGCATGCAATGAGGGCTGCTGCTGTTTATTCTCACAAGAAGAGAACAACGTGTCGAGGCTCGCCGGTATCCTATTGTGCTGCTGCGAGAGCTGGCAGATCAAGGAGCGCGCCATTAGCTCCGGATTTTGCTTCTGCAGGTCGTTGAAATCGAAGAAAAAGTATGCTACCATCTTACTGTAGTCGCCGTCACAGTACTGATATATATCCTGGAGAATGGTCGAGCTAAGGATAGTTTTACAACATCCCGGGATACCATGTAGCCACAGGAACGATGCAGCATCCGTCTTCCACTCGGCATACTGGTCGCACTCGAGAAACCAAAGGCCGGTATCGTCTTGGCGTTGCTTAAGTGCTTTCTGATAATTCGTAACCGGATCTGGCGCAGATAGCCATCTGCGTATCTGGTCTGCCCTTTTGTCTTGGAGTTGGCTGCCGCTCTGAGCATCTTGTTCTGGAAACTCTATGGCAGCTTCTCGAATCTCCCTCCGTAGCCGCCTTATTGCTTTCTGCCGCCCTTCTCCATATAGTAGAGGCATGTGAATGTCAAATATACCCAGTAGACAATATGCCTCGTCTTCTTCACTCGTTGTCTGGCGTGTCGCTGCCCATGAGAATCGGTCATCCTCACTGAAATGACATAATGGGCTTCCACTGAGGGCCTTGATGGGTATTCCTGTAATGTCATGAATCGTTTGCTCAAGCGACTTTTTATCATCTAGTCGCTCTTTTCCTTGAGAAAAGAATTCGACTGATTTTGGGGCAATAAGTTCTTGGAGTGTCCAGCCTCGAGTAAACCATCTGCTGTTCCTGAAAGCTGACTCCCAGCTTTGCGATGACTCCTGATCCATGCCCGACATTTTGTCTGGTACATCGGACATATACACGTAGCATTTCTTCGCATTCCTATACCAACGGAACATGGAGTTGATCGCCTCGGAGAGCTCTGTATTATTGGACTTGTCGATACAAACTCAACCTATACTTGCGACAACATCGACTTTGTTTAACCACTTACGCGATTTATAATTTTCACTACTTAGCTTATTTTTAGATAATGTATAATCCCTTCCTCTAATATTTAAAACCACCTATTTCTAGAAACTTTGGTGGACGCATATCCCGGATGCCATATTCTAGACTTAGGGAGCATGGCATATTACATGAACGTGCAGCATGTCGATACTAAAGTAACGAAAGCCAATAAAGCCACTTACCATAGATCTGGGACGTTAGCGTTCTTTCCAGGGTAGGGCTGAACGTTGACTGCCAGACGCCAAAGTTGCAAAGTGCAAGCCCAGCCAGTGAATACTCTTTCCATAGACTTCATACTTTCCCATTGCATCCGCAGTCAGTTGTGGCTCGTCGCTATCGCGGTATATAAGGAAGTTTGTGAGATCCGATTTAAAGTTGTCAATATTAACGATAGCTGGGAAAAGAATGTACGCGGTGTCTTTATAGTACCTGAAATACAGGAGGCAATCCGCGTCACTTAGGAGCATCATGCAGAGCTGCTAGATCCGCACTGGTGATCTATAAGGCAGCCCCCAGAGATCTACGAAAGGATAGGTTGCTGTCTCGTTGTCCAGGCCAAACACAGGCAAGACACTGCTACCTAGAGCTTCTTAAAGATTAATGTCGTCCTGCCCTAAGCCAGAGGTGAGTTCTTTGCCAAGTGCCATAACCATTGCTAGAACCAACTTGGCACCTAGATATACGTTTTCACCTGTCATATCATTATTAGTGTACACGCCGGCTGGCTGGCGGTCCTCTATCAAGCTACTACCAGTCGGAGTATACAGCGGAAGGCCTCGCGGACTACTGTGGCCGTCCAAGCTCGAGCTAATACAGTCAATAGAAGCCGATAACTGGCTGATGCTCTTCTACAAGCCAAGTACGACTTTTTCTAAGGCCTCGAGCTTTCCATAGATTAACTCTGACTCAGACTTAGTCGAACGCGAGGTATCCGCGCTGCCGCTGGCTGACGGTACTGCGGGCTGTATATGAACCCACTTCAGGGGCGCGTCATAAGTACATAATTCCGGATGGGCCCTTGTAACGCATGTCTGGCATGGCGTTTCGTAGCTGCATCTTACTTTGCGTTATCAACACGGATAGCAAGCGCGTTGTCCTTGGGCCTTTCGTTTGCGGCGGAGGGCATCGGCGGACTCGGCGGCTGAAGAAGGCGGCTCTGGAAGGGAAAATTGGTCTAGTTCGGCAGCAGAGTCGTCCATAGCACGGCAATCGGCCCACAATCACGTCGTCGGTGTCACAGAATCTACAATCTTCTCACGCCGTCGCTATGCTCGGGTGGTTCGATACCTCCTCGGAAGGCCGAGCAAGAGACGTCTGATTGGCGGCGAAACGATACTGCTAACATAACATCGCGAGATCCACTCTCGGAAGCCTCGCAGGGCTCAGGATCTTCGGACAGTTGTGTGACCAAGTCGATCTCGAACAACGACATCAGATTTGCTTGTGCGGCCTTGCCCTCCACGCCTTCCAAGAAATCCTACAAGTAAATGACTAGCCCGTAGAGCCTTCTGCATACAGCTGGAGTCTTTAAACCTGCACCTCCTACATTCGATTATCCACGGTGGGAAGCGACAGCCTCGGTCGCCAACATCTACTTCGTTGATTTGTCTGGGCATGCAGCTCTCGCGGCAAGGGGCGGACACGGCGTACTTCGTCAATCGCAACGCAGATGATGACCGGACATTGGTGAAGAGACGGGACGCCTTTTGAATGCGATCGGGCCTATGCGAGACGTCTAAGATCTGAGCCTACATCTCAGATAAGGTCTCATAAGATGGGCAACATTTTCGGCGGACACAGCGCGGAAGTCACCATTGATGCACTCAACACGCTCTGCAAGGAGTCAACGGTCCTGGGGTCTCACGTACTCGAAATATCGATGGATGCGGTACCTAAGCTCCAACACGTTCTCGGCTATGAGGACTAGACCAAAATTAACCAGGACGTATTAACATAAGACTTTGTAATAGCCATCCTAGACTTACGAGCTCGCCATGCATGCTGGCGAAGAGATGAAAGTTTGTTATACGAGAAGAGCTAGCTTACATGCGGCAGAGCAAAGGCTCGAAGTTTCGCACCTGCACATCCTCCGCTCAGAACCTCGCAGTCGAAAGCGGCCTTCTCGAGTGACCATTGTCCCCGGTACCACCGGCGTGATGAGGGCACAGAATGGACCGAATACGATCGAGTCCAATGCGGAAAGTCTGAATGGTGAGCCTACATCAAGACCATACTTGGGACAGCCTGGGGACAAACTTCCTAAATGCATGGGAAGAAAAACATGCAAATATATTGACAGATCGGACTCCACAAGTGCTAATCTAAGATCAAGTCGACTGAGTCTGATACACTCAGCGCGTCCGTAAAACGTCTACTAAACTGCAGATGACTGGCTCGTCACCATCTTCACAGGCTCCTACTATCCTTGAGGTTTGGGGCACTGCCGAACTGACTCTGCACTCCCATATCTGCCGCATCCCGGGTCAAAGCATCGGAGAGCTCGTCCTCAGCCCACCGACTGCCTCTTGTAGACAGGAATGAATCGTCGGACTTCCCCGGTTGTTTCTTCAGTCTGATAGGCTCCGAACCGATGGTTGGTGGCCCGTGTCGAGGATAGTTAGTGCTTCTGGACGCGGATTTAGAGAAGAAGATGGCACCGAACGTTGGCACGCAAGCGACAACGATGCCGCCAGACATCTCCGCTGTAATCAGAATTGCGCTATTGAGGCCACAATAGGAGAAGTCGGGTGTGGCTGGACACTTGATCGATGTGATCATGCGAGCAAGGTTGACGCCGGCAGTCCTGTATCCACGCGTTAGACTCATTCGCTTTCCATTACAGAAAAGGCTCAACATGTGCTTACAGAAATCCGAGCGCGAAGCATGCTGTAACTCCCCACTTCCTCTGCCTGTTCATATGCAGCTTCCAGATACTCGGAAGTGGCAGAAACACCACCCATATGTCGACAAGCATGTTCCATACGCCGGAGAAGATCTCAATCGCCATCACGTCTCCACAAGATCCCCTCAGCAAGCGGTTCCAATTGTAGGCAATCGGACGACACAAGAGGCATATTGTGAGAACGCAGGCTACCCAGTAGGCGAGAACCAATGTACCGGTGACCCAGCAAAGGCGATTGAAGGTTTTCGTCTTGATGATCTGCATGTAGAGAAGTAGAATGGCCAATCGAAATGAAGTGACGGAGGTGGCCCACAGCCATTCTCCAATCCAGAAGATCTGGCAGGAAGAGTTAGCAAATGTTCGCACTATGAATGGGTGGATGTAACCTTGAGCGTGAGAACGATCTGTGAGAACGAGAGCTCCTCATAATGTAGTCCGAGTCCACCGACGGCAACAGCTGGCGGAAATGTTTAGTCACGTTACACTCTGAGAGGATCGAATACCAACCGATGACCTTTCCGATTATGTAACCTAAAAGACAGATCTATGGCCATTTAGTAAAGCAGAACGACGATCGACGTCACTGAGGGTACCCACTTCCGCTAAGAAGATGAGATAATCATGGACTTTCAGTGACTGCTTTCTCTTGATGTTCGAGAGCACTCGAAGGAGGACAGCAGTCACACTCAGCGGTACCAGAATGCTGACTGCGACAATGTAGCTGGCAGGTTTCGACTGCATCCCTTTGACAAATTACCAAAAAGAAGTTCAAGAAGAGGTGGCGCAATAGCGTTCAATAGAAGAGGGCCTCGCTGGCGATTCATCTGAGGAAGGATGGAGTCTCAGCGTTCACGGGCGTTCATAACTTTCGCACAAAAGATGCTGTGTAACATGAAGCTCTAACAAGTCTTCGCTGCGCTGCGCCGCCGGATAATAACACTCCGCTCATACGTTCAACTACCCCGAACATACGCCCTGCAGCTGCAGATACATTCTACTCCTGCCAAGCTGATGCTTTGTCTTGGTCCCCGACGTGCCACTCCCATGCATGCAGCAATCGTTATGAGTTGGAATATTGACCCCATCGGCAGTTAGCTATGTCGAACGACAAAAAGACCATATTAGAACGCGGAAGAATCCAGACTCCCTACAGTGTGACATCAAGACTAGTAGAAGTCGAGCGGCAGTCGTTGCTTAGAGCAGGAAAGTCTGTGAACGATATGCCGGTAAAGCAACGCAATATGGGCCCATGAGCGAACTGAAGAGCAAATATTTCTCATTGTTAGCTTCAGACTTCATATTTTCCCCTCTGAAATTCTGTGCTACTGCAAGATCATTTCCTAGCAATGGAGGACTCATACGCCCAGTACATGGGCCGGAATGAGCGAGAGGCAGCAAGGTATGTACCCACGCCTGCAATGATGCATGGAAAGCACTAATTCTTGCACGTAGAATGACCGAGCAATTTGAGCTCCTGACAAGGTATTCCAACCGTAGCTCATGCTCCTAAATCACGGCTGATATAACGAAGAAACATCGGATATCTGGTACATCCTGACATCGCACGCACTCTTGGGTCGTCTCCGGAAGTGGCTGATGTGGCAACCGGAACGGGCGTTTTCCTTCGTCTACTAAACTCCGAGATGCCAAGCGGCAATTACGTCGGTTTCGACATATCACCTGGTCTCTTCCCAAATCCTAAAGACCTACCATCCAACATCAAGCTGCAAACACTCGACGCCAAAGAAGCCGTTCCTGAACATTCGCGGTACAAGTTCGATCTTGTACACGTCAGTCTATTGGCAGCAGGTGTCGATCCCTCGGAATGGCCGTTGGTTGTTAGCAACGCTGTACGACTCCTCAAATCCGGTGGCTGGCTACAGTGGACTGAATGCAATTGGGCGAACGCGAGGTGTCTCAAAGGCGAACCTGGCTCACGTATTGACATTTCAGAAAGATGGAGAAAGGGGTTTGCGGATGCATTGGGAGAGAGGTTCTCAAGCAGCTTCAGCATGCTTGCTGAGAACATGCGGAGCGCAGGCTTGGGCTCTGTTTCGATGGATGTGGTAAGCTCTGACAGAGTGTCTGAGACGAGAGAACGCATGACAAGGAATAACATGAAGGCTGTGATGGCTTGGGCGGCTATGATGATCGAGCGTGGGATTATCGGTTCGGTGACGTTTGATGAGTTCGCTGGCGAGGAGTCAAAGGTGGGGGAAGAGATTCGGACTGGTTGTTATGTGAGGTATGATGTATATACCGTCATCGGAAGAAAGCCGTACGATTGAACTTTGTAGTTTCATTAGTAGGCAAGAACTAGAAACCCAGGAGTCATTTCTGAAAGCTACGTAGCGAGACAGAGCGCTTTCATCCTGATGCTTAATGGAACTGTGAAAACAGTAATCTCCACACCACCAGTATCCGTACAAGTCTCGTTGTGTAACGAAGTCGTGCCAATTTAGTCCGCCGCCCGGTTAAGTGCGGAGCCCGTGCCGCGTTTGTAATGCGACATGCTCGAACCAATACTGCGGGTGCTGACATCGTACCCGCCGTTGCATTTCGATTTATAGCCCCATCAAAAGCCCTCTTCTTGACATTTCTTACCTTGAGCCTCGCTTTACAAGATGTCCTCCAATTTGGCTATTGTTATATGCCACGGCTTCTTCCACAATGCTGCTATCTACCGGCCTCTAGTCGATGCCTTGAAATCTCATGGAATCGACGCCTACTGTCCTCAACTTCCCATGTCCGATCTATCCAAGCTCAATGTTGGCGATATCATCTCTCCGAATTTTGACCTCGATCCTCCCTCTGGCGGCTATCCGCAGGGCGAAGAAGATACTCAGGCCGTACTCGCAGTTCTGAAGCTTCTGATAGAGGATCAAAACAGAAGAGTTCTTCTTGTCGCTCATTCAGGCGGAGGCTTTGCCGCGACTCAATCTGCTATCCCAGAGTTACAAGAGAAGCACCGTCAATCTCGAGGCCTGACTGGAGGGATTGTTGGCATCTTCTATTACGGTGCCTTCATTGTGCCTCTTGGCGAATCTTTACATACCACCTTTCAGCCCAAAGATGGCCAAATTGTGACTCCACCTTGGTTGCAGTTCCATGTGAGTCTACAGTAACAGCCATCTGTGCCCCGTATTTCCCATACTGATTGGCTCAAACTCGCAGAAAAATGGTCGAGCTGGCATCGGAACAGTCTTTGAGCCTGAGAAGTACCTTTTCAATGGTCTGGATGAGGGACAAATGCAGAAGTGGAAACCATTGCTGACGGGGTCTCCAATGTGTATGACGACGCTCACCAACAACGCATATGAGACGCTTCCTTGTGCATACCTTCATTTGGAGGAAGATCGCATGCTACCAAAAGCAGTCCAAGAGAAATTGGTAGCTGCGCAGAGCGAGAAGACAGGGGCGTTCAAAGTATACAACTGCGCCTCTGGGCACTCTCCCCATTTGAGCCATACGGAGGAGTTGGTGGACAAGGTCCTGGATTTTGCAAATGGGTTGGTGTCATGAACTTGACTGAGTACTCAATTTGCGGTACTGAGACATGTTGTCTAGCAGTAAATGGAATTCCTAGCGCCTTTGCCGAAACACTTGCGTCCCAAGAGTTCCTAAAAGTTGGCATTGTCGCTTCATCTTGTGCCGGAGAAATAGATCAACAAAACTCTGACTTTCTTGGTCTCAGCCATTACGCGCCCAATCCTACAAGGTCCATCTACTGAAGTCCGGAGCCAATGTACCAAAACCCCGGGTGTTGTGATTGTGGTGCAGCCGGGCGTTTGCTGCGGGTGCGGCTTACCTCAGCGAAATCCAGCGCGACGCCACTCCCGCGCCGTCAGAGTAATACAACCGCATACACTCTCCGTACAACTGGATCGGGACTGCAGGTTAGATTTCAATCCTCTGTTCACCTGTGGCACAGTCAACATTTTCGGACTCCAAGGTCGGTTTCACAGGTGGAAGGGGTCCGAACACTCTAAGAATATGTGCACATATATTATATTGTTTCCTTCTTCTCAGACTTCGATCATACGAGAAGTGCATGTATGCAAGAGGCACAGTTATTGCGATGCTTCTGGTAATCGCTCAAGCCCGAGACCATCTACCAACCAGCCTATCGTTACAAGCCTTAGAGAAATCGACACTGACGCTTTGCCAAGTTTCCGGAAGTATCCAACATTCTACTCATGATTCGAGGCATGTCGAAACCTAACCAACGACTATTCCCATTCAGCCTGCCAAGTAACGCAAACAAAGCACGCCGGAATACGCCCCATCCATCATGAGGACACGCAGGACTATCAGTGGCCTTCAAATTTTGCAGTGAAACGCGTGTAACTCTTTCGACAATTGTTTCCGCCGAAAAATCTGCTCGACACACATCACAAATTCCATGAAATCCAGACATTGGAGCGAAATAACTCGAGCATGCGGCGAATCCATGTCTAGGCTCCGCAAGCGTTAAGATCATCGAAAATACAGGAACGGGCCGTAGCCGCTCAGGTCTTGCTAGCGAAATTGGGAACGATGGACAGCCCGAACCAGACGTCTCCAAATATTATACCCGGCAGGCGCTTCCGGATCCGACTGCGCAATGGCACTTGGCGCCTTAGGGATGGCTTCCCGGCATCAACCCGGCCCCAAGTAGTGACTTTGCCTGCTATTATACCCACGTCTTTGTCATACAACGGCAGCTTCATATCACCCAGTAGCGAACTTCTGTAGAGCGATCACTGGCGCAGGCAACCATGCAATAATGTCGGATGAAAGTTCATCTATCTACGGAAACCGAATCACTGAGACACCCTGTCTCTGGTTCCACTGATATGTGGCGGGGGCTACGAGGCAGACTGCAACATGCCCTACTATGATAGGAGATGAAGCTGAAAGTGGAACCCGAGGCTTTGAGCGCTCTACATGAGAGAGGCGCAAATCTTGCTCCTTTCCGTTCTCTCAGTCTTTATTACTAGGCTGTCAACACTGTCGCATTTTTGAAAGCTGAGAGAATTGTGGACTGGAGCTCCGCTTAAAATGGTACGCATTTGGGTCCGATTAGTATGAAAGGTCATGACCAAAGATGCTGATGCGGAAACAGATGAAGCAAGGGCAGATTTTGAGAGAGCACCGCCTGAGGAGAGCTTCAAATTACATATTATTTCAGCTGAATACTATTTGGCTCTTTACCTTATCCGACTTGAAGACCATCGTTTTCCCAAGCAGTATCTTTGGTCTGGTTGGCGCAATAGCGGGTCCACCTATCACAACCGAACCGCTGCCGCTTTACTTCGTCCTTCGAAAAGGACCTGTTGTCATTTTATGGACCTGGTCCACACTTTTACCATTCAACATCAACAACCAAAATCATCGAGACGCAATAACCGAAGACGCTGTCAACAAACCATGGAGACCACTGCCCCTGAAACGCATCAGTACTACCACCGCTCACTATCTCATGATTGGACTCTACATGACGAATGTACTCGTCGGCTACTACCTGGGCGCACTCAACCAATCTGTTGTATTGATTGTCCTCGGGACATGGTACAATCGATTAGGTGGAGCTGACCGAAGCTGTTTCGAAAAGAACCTCATCAACAGCTTGGGATACACATCTTTCATAACCGGAGCTTTGGCAGTGGCATTGGACTCACACAGCACCGGTATCACCTTCGGACCACTATCTGTGCCTTGGTTTGCAACCATCGCTACCATAATCTTTACGACAGTTCATGCGCAAGACCTTGCGGACATGGAAGGCGATGCCGCGCGGGGAAGACGGACCGTCCCACTGGTTATCGGAGAGACACCGGCACGTCTTATTATAGATACAATGGTACCATTGTGGTCTGTTCTCGCTCCCTACGGCTTGAAGAGCAGCTTCAGAGGGTATCTGGGTCCGGTTGTTTTGGCAGCAGTTATTTGCCAAAGGGTGTATTGGTGCAGAACGAAGAGAGCAGATGATGTCACCTTCATTTTGTGGAACTGTTGGATAATGTCTATCTACGCTATTCCACTAAGTGTGGCAGGCGTTGAATGACTTCATTGGCATTATCGTAGATACAGGATAGTTGATTCGACCTTCCAATCAAACGCCTGGGCCATCGCTTGCTTGAAGTGTATTGAACTATGTGTGTGCTTGTGTCGAATCAGTCCCTTCATGGAAATCTTTTCTAAGAAACCGTCCAACTCGGTAGCTGATCTAAGGATTCCGGATGTGACTTCCTGCATAGAGCTTTCCAGAACCTGGAGCAAGACCTGAAAACCGAGAAGGCTGCCGTTGAAGTCCCGCTTCAACGACCCTTGACAACACCCTCTCCTGATCTTTAATTTGTTCACGGAGTCCGATATTAATTACGCGCCCGGTAATATGCAAGCTCTACAAATCCCAAGCAAATGTGCATGTACTGGTACCCTTTTGGAGAATGCTACGATGGGGGCGAGCTGAGACGAAGACCGCCTTGACGAGCTGCACCTCAAAGTGAAAGTAGCAGGATTTCAATATTCTTATTGGCCCCTTAGATGTCGAGCGACTGGTGCAGTTTTACCTGCGAAGCCCTGGCGCAGTGCGCGGCGTCGTTGGCCCTTTGGCGATCTACCGTAGGTAGAGACCATCCTCAAGACTTGAACGCACCAACTCTCTTAGATCATTTTGCAACATTAGACAACATGTTCTTTGCAAGTCTTGCGATCGCCAGTCTATCGGGTGTTGGCGCACACCTTCTCTACTTCATCAGAGGGGAGCACCACCTTGCAGCACCTCACATTGGAGTCACTTACCTAATTCTTTCGGCGATCGCCGTGCTATATACCTGCATTTTCGAACCACATGGAGATGGAAGACTACACGCATCTTTTGCTGGTTTGGCCCTTGTGATAGCACACGTCCTCGCACTGTGGATCAGCATTATAATTTACCGCCTCTTCTTCCACCGATTACGTCGCTTTCCTGGGCCTCTGAGCATGCGAGTATCCAAGCTCACGCACATCTATCACCTTCTTCGCAACAAGGCCAAAAACCACATACTGCTGGAGGAATTGCGGAAAGAGTACGGTGACATTGTACGCACAGGTAAGCAAAACCAAGCGCCTAGATCGTAGATAGGAAACTCAGTCGAAGCAGGACCAAATGAGCTCACGATATTTGATCCCCAAATTGTATCGTTAATGTCTCGTCCCAAGAACGACATAAATCGTGGCGAATGGTACGATCTTCTACTCCCTTCGGAACCGATGGCCACAACGAGGAATAGACCGGATCACGACGCTAGGAAAAAAGCGTTTGATCCGGCGTTCTCAATTGCAGGTGCACCATCTCCACCCTACTTCCTATGCAGCCCAAGCTAATTATCCTAGCTCTCGACGCATACAACGCCCGCATATCCCAGTACGTCCAAGATCTGGACTCTCGCATCGCATCCACCGAGGGCCTACCAGCAAACGCGAGAGACTTGTTCTACTGGCTTACCTTTGACATATTGGGAAGCATTGCATTCGGGTATTCATTCGGGATGCTGAAAAGCGACGAGTGGCATTCGGCGGCTACTATGTTGCGGCAATTTATGGCGCTACTGGGGCATGTTAGTCCAGCTCCTTGGCTGGTCAGGATTGGGCTATGTATCCCTGGAATTTCGGATCCATGGTGGAAGTTTAAGGAGTGGTGTATTGAGACATGTCGGGAGAGGATCAAGAAGGTATGCTCTCAATATTCATGGTTGGACCTGGTTGCTGTAAGCTAACGACGTCGGAAGGAAAAGCATGGCTGTGACGTGGACGTAAGCAAAACTTCGTATAAGATTATCAACGAGAACGGGCTAATGATTGCAGGCATTTACGTTTCTCCTCAAAAGTCCAGATAGATTGTCAAATAACAAGCTCGAAGGCGATGCAATGTCGATCATCATTGCAGGATCGTAAGTCCCACAGCAAGCCTCGTCCATTACTGTCGTTTGACATCCGATAGGGACACTACTGCGGCCACGCTTGTCTTCTTGTTTAACCAGCTTGCTGCCGCACCCCAATATCAAGAGTACATACGCAAGGAGATCTCGTCAGTTGAGAATTTGTTCGATCCTTCACAGCTGGAGCACTCGCCTTGGCTTAACGCTGTCGTTGCCGAGACACTGCGCCTGCATCCTCCTGTGCCAACCGGCGGACAGAAAACAGTTGGTCCAAGTGGACTGCAGCTCGGGGAGACGTTCATACCTACAGGCGTCGCTATTTTCACGCCGAGATATAGCATGTCTAGGTGTAAGACCCACACTTTCTTCATATCCTTGGCCACTTCGTCAGAACGAGGCTAACAGTTGTTGTTAGTGGAGTCTTGCTATGAACGACCTCAGGAGTTCCTGCCTGAGCGCTGGTACAATCGTCCGGAGCTAGTTAAAGACAAGAACGTCCACCATCCGTTTGCCAAAGGTACGTTCGAAGCTTGAACAACTAGTTTTACAGGAGAGCACTCATCATTGTACAGGTCGATATTCCTGCCCAGGAAAGGCTCTCGCAATGCGTGAGATACGGCTCGTCATTGCTTTACTCCTTAAGAAGTACAATGTTGAATATTCGGCAAATCAGAATGATCGTAGAGTGGAGGCGGATATGAAGGACGAGTTTGCAGCGTTGCCGGGCCCTCTTTGGTTGTGCTTCAAGTAGCCAAAGTGAATTCGTCGGGAACGGATCATATTCTTTGTACAGACTTATGTATGGGACATCATACATCCTCGTAATTGACATGATCTGCCATTAAGTGGTTCATCGAGTACAATGCCCCTGGTTCGAGCATATTTACAGAACCTCGGAACCCCCATAGGCGGTTCCCTCTACTGGGCGGCTCCTGGCTAAGGAATGCTCAATTTGTTTCGAGGAGGGTTATTGGTCATATCGCAACAGTCGAAGCATAATTGCATTGGAGGGACGTGGAACTTCGGAATATGATGAAAGGGGAGGTTTGCGTATGCTCCCTTAGCCTTTTGCCCCGAGCATTTCGCCTACAATCCTCCCTTTACATCTCTACACTCGCTTGCACAACCGCCCAACATGTCGACCCGCGGGCAATTCAACTCCAAGAATCCCACTATAAAGCGCATCCGTACGTCTCTCAGCCCAACGGTCCCTACTACTATCGACTATGCTAATGGTGTAGTATAGTCAAAGAAGCCTCAGAACTAGCCTCAAATCCGTCCTCCGACCTGCACGCCGAGCCCCTGGAAGACAACCACTTCGAATGGCGCTTCACCCTCAAAGGCCCTCCCGCGCCCTCCCCTTACGACGGCGGCATCTACCACGGGCGCATTGTTCTCCCACCTACATACCCCATGCGCCCGCCCTCCTTTCGCTTCCTAACGCCCACCGGGCGGTTTGAAGTCAATCGGGAGATATTTGTGTCAATAAGTGGCCATCATGAGGAGACGTGGCAGCCTGCTTGGGGCATACGGACGGCGATGGTAGCGATAAGGAGTTTCATGGATACGGAGGCAAAGGGCAGTTGGGTGGGATTGAGTGTAGTGCGCAGGCGAGGAAGAAGATGGCAGGAGAGAGTGGGGCGTTTAAGTGTCCGACGTGCGGAAGAACGAATGCGGAGATTATCAAAGAGAGGGAGGAGGCCGCGGCGCTGATCGAGGCGAAGGAGGGCAAGAAGAAGGAAGAGGAGGTACCCGAAGAATTGAGGTTGGCGTATCGGGATGAGTTGGGGAAGGGGGCGGAGGCGGAGGCGAGCGAGGGGAAGGGCAAGGGGAAGGCCTACTGCCCAATAGTAAGTTCTAGATAGAGTGTTCTTGGGAACAGATACACTAGTTATCAAAGAGTAGTGTCAAAAGATGCTAGATTTAATGGAGGAGTGGCATGGAATAATTGATAGCATAGATTTTGATTGAGGAATTTCGTGTCTAAATTAGTATTGTCTCGCTCATTGCTCTCTATTCAACGTCCGATCATCTCGCCAGGTATTTTAGTCCTAAACGTAAAGCCACCGTAAATCTCAATATTTTAGCGCATGTATACCTGGACATTTGTTTTGGCGCTGTCTCACAAATGCAAAAGGTCAACCCTAGAAGAGCATGTAGAATTTCGTCGAACTATTATTATCAAGTTAACAAGATTTTCAATGACCGTATAGTAGCATTCCAAAGCACTATATGAAGGATTGTCACGTCATTTTAGTAGATGAACATTGGATTAGTGATATGCGGCTGGGCATTCTGACATAATAGCAAATGTAGACTTCCTATCTAAGAAACGTCTACTAGGCCTCGTTAGCGGATGTCTCCAACTATAGAGAAGGAATTGGTCGTATTCTGATCTGATATACTTTTGACTCAATACATTGATGGTAAAGTATCAAAATCTAGGATCATAGGCATTTTTGAACGGGATCTTTTCTTAAGGGGTAGCAGTCGAGCGTCGCCATGTATTCGTGTGCTCGAAGTATAGGCGTGCTCAGGCGTGCGGCGCTATGCCTAACGCTACGGGGCATCCCTCATTACAAATCCAAGCTCAATATCACTCCGCACTTTCGAAAACAAAGGACATAAATTGAGGCCAGCTACCTTCTCAATTTCGGGATTCGTAAGTCTTTGTATGCAATCTTGCTTTCCTGCCTCACTACAATGGCACCCCTGCGCACTGCCCTCATTGGCCTCTCTGCCTCTGCCAAAACGTCCTGGGCATCTGGCGCGCACCTACCTGGCCTTCTCACATCTACAGGCAGAAGTAAACTGCCTATAGTTGCTCTTCTCAATTCATCAGTCTCGGCTGCGCAGGCTGCCATCAAGGAATACAAATTAGAGGGTGATGTCAAGGCCTACGGTACTCCCGAAGATTTGGCGAATGACCCGGATGTTGACCTCGTGATTTGTAACACACGAGTCGATGTTCATTATGATACTATCCTGCCGAGCATAAAGAAGGGCAAGGATGTTTACGTAGAGTGGCCGATTGCGCATAACTTGGAAAAGATTGAGGAGTTGGTCGAGGAGGCGAAGAAGAGTGGAAGCAGAGTTGCGGTCGGACTTCAGCGACGATGGGTTCCATCTGTCGTCAAACTTCGTTCGCTACTCCAAGAGGGAAAGCTAGGCAAGGTTCTCAGCTCAGAAGTACGCGCGTATGGCGGTACCAACGATCGTGAAATCGTTCCGACCACACTGAAATATTTCACACAGAGAGAAATTGGCGGAAACCCTATCGTAATTGGATTTGGACATTGTAAGCCTTCTAATTTTGGTGAGAATCGTCTTGAAAATGGCGCTGACGGCATTGGGCAGGTTTTGATACTGTACTGTCCGTGCTTGGTGACTTGGATGAACAGAGTGTGAGTTCGCGGATGCAACTCCAGCGTCCGTCGGTCCGCGTCCGCGACCCAGCTACTACCGATACCATCGTCGAAACAATCACATCAAACGTCCCAGATCTACTTACATTCCATGGAACTGTGGTTCCTAGCCAAGCGACGTTGTCCTTCTTCTACCGCCGCGGCCAGCCCTTCCCCGGAGCGCCGGCTTTGAACTGGACAATCAACTGTGAAAAGGGAGAGATCAGATTTCTATCCCCAACCGGACTTAATCTGGAGGTTCCTGAGGAGCTAATCACCATTCAAGTCCACTGGTATGAGGACGATCGCGTAGAGGAAATCCCATGGTCATGGAGCGCTGAACAAGCCGAGCTGCGGCCCATGGCGCGAAGCGTCTCGTCTTCCCTTTTCGCATTTGCGGATGGAAAGGCCGAGGGCGATGGATGGGTCAGCATTGACGATGCAGCGAAAAGGGCTAGGATAATTGATGGGTTTTTCAAAACTTGGGATAAGAGCGGTTCTAAGTGACTAGATTGTCGAATATAACAAGGGTGCAACATGGGCTTGAAGCTCTCTATAAAGTCTTTCCTCGGCCTTGCAAATTCTAGAGTGCGATGGATTCCATGAATGGTACCGTGATAGAGCATCGCGCGTGGCGGTGCATAAACTGATATCGTACGACTCTGGAATGAAAGGGGCAAAGATGAGCCTCAGATGTCTCGAATGGGATGCACAAGACCTTCATTGAGTTCTACCCAAATGCTTGATCAACAATAACCACCCAAGCTCAGAACTCGGGCATGAGGTCAACGATGTCTCCTTACTACAACAGACTAGCTCGAATCTGTGCATGTAAAGCCACGTCTCTACGACAAAATCACGAAATTAATATCCGAGACTCTCATCCGAGTATTCGCAAATGTAGTGGTTAGTACACGCATCAGGTGTGTATACAATAAGATGTGCGCGACAATTCGGTAACGACTGACGTTGTGCATGGTAATAAATGTCATTTACATAAAGAATGCGTGATATGTGCAAAAGTTTCTCGTTGAGCTTGTCGTCCGCCTATATCATATCCCTCTCAACTGGTATCTTATCTTTTCTCCCTGTGATCGATCCCAATACAATTTTTCGCCTCGAACGTTTCCATGACGAAGGCGTCTGATCCCAGTCTTTATCACTGTCGCGGTATGAAGCTGGATCAAGGCTCTTACAAGAAGAGGGCAAAGATGGCAGCAAGAGCTGGTACGAAGACATAAGGCAGGGACTGAATAGTGAGGGCAGTGGCACCGCTCGTAGAAGCTGTCGCGGCAGCCTGTGAGCCGCTGGATGTGCTGGAAGCGCCTGTTCGAGCATTAATTCCCATCCTATTATATCTTCAGCATGCTAACTTACCGGTGGATCCCTTTTGCTGCTGCTGCTGAGCGCAAAGGTCCGTGAGAGTTGTGTTGCTTTCCATCGCCTTTAGCTTAGTCGTCGCATTGCCAATCTTCTCCTCCAGCTTCGACATTTGTGTATCGTTCAATTTGTTCTTAGCCATGAAGGCATCCATGGCGGTCTGATTATTCGCAAGGTTGGCGAGCTTGGTCAACTTCTTCATAGCTTTGCACTGTCCGACAACCTTCTGGTGGGCATCGACGACGGCGCACTCGGTGACAAGGGTAGAATTGGCTTGCATGGTCTTGAGCTTGGTAGCAGCATCCGTAGCCTTGGTCTTGAGAGCGGTCACTTCGGTGTCGTTTAATTTGCCTTTTGAAACGAGGGCATCAATCTTGGTTTGGTTATTGGCGAGCTCCGTAAGCTTGGTGAGCTTAGCCATTTGCTTGCAGGCCTTGTTGATGGTGTTTGTGCCATTCTTCGCTGCCTTGGCGGTTCCATTCTTGTGACCTTTGCGAGCTTCGAGAAGATGGAGTTCAGGAAACGCATAGGAAGTTGCAACGAAGGCGAAGAGCAAAGTTACGAGGAAGTTGAAGGAACGCATCTTGAAGGATCGAGAAAAAGGCAGACGAAAGCAGCAGCAACAGAAAGAATTGAAGTCGGACCGGCCGAGAAAATGGTACAAAAGAAGCGAAGGGAGGCGGGATGGAAATGTAGTGAAGGTTTGAAGAACAATATCAGTTGTGTGATGCTTTTGTGTCTTCTATCTAGAGTAAATATATACAGCATGTAGGTAGAGGTGTTTTCGTTGACGACTACGCGGCCTGCCCTAACTCGAAACTTGGCAGAAACCGACTGGGAGACCCTTTTCTGGTAGCACGGTGGAGCCTCTTAGGATGCGTCTGCCCAAGGAACTGTCGCAAACCGCAGGCGACGACCCAAGTCGGAGTAAATGCAGGTAAGCGCCTGTGCGGGGATGGCCGCGCCCCGCAGAGGTGACGAAGAGGGTGTGTCAAAGCTGGACATCAATCACTGGTCTGGCCGTGCAGGCCAGTGAAGGTGTGCATAATGTCGTGATGCGAGGCCTGTCATGTTTCAGTGGACATGGTGTTACGAAGCAAGCTAAGCTTTAGCCACCGCCTTGGCGTGTAGCCTGTTTCAGCTTCACATTGCTTGAAAACCCGCCCGTTTAGGAAACAAAATCTGCGCAAGCAGGTGCGTGGCAAGCCAATGCGCGGAGAGGCGTCTTCTCAGAGCCGGAATTGAGCAGGTTCCAACGTGCGCACACCCTGCAGCGAACGTGCAGGTGAACACTACACAGCCCATATCCCATGGAAACGGAGTACGCACGTCTGCGGCCATGATCTTGGTCATTGAGTAGGTCTAGATAGACGACAGCGCCGCTTTCGACAAGGGCACGAATCCTTCCCGTCAGATGTTGCCGCTGCGGCCCTTGCGCGCGGAGCAATCAGACGTCTCACCTGGTGAACACACGTTGTCTAGCTGAAAGGAAGATGGCCCGAATGAAGTTCAGATTTCGTGGTAGAATGGCGAGCCTCGTGTCTCGTTGATGCCTCAGCGGTTGCTGCAGCCGCGTTCGCGTTTCGCGAGTCCATTGTGGCCTGTCAACGGCAATCCACGATACTTTAGCTGTCTGAGCAAAACTGAAAAATGTGATCTCACAAGTGATGGCAAGAACTTTGCGCAGTGCTGCCGCACTTGAAGCTGCCCCTGCTACAGTCGTCAGCAGCACTCACGGTGCACCGCGGTCGACAACGGTGCCTCCTCTATCGGCTTCGTTCAGCGCGATGGTACAGCTTTCAGACATGTGAAGGCGCGATAGGCAGTCCAAGGATTCCGCGAGACAGGGACTCGCAGTACAGTCTATGCCCATTCTTGTCGTCCGGCTCCAGTGTTTGGCGCACTATGGGTTGTCTCATGAAGCTCTGAAATCAAGAGGTAGGGAGACGATCATTGTCATCGATCACAAAATGATCGCTTTCCTTCAGGAGACCTGTAGGTTAGACTGTTTGCGTTCTGTCTCGTTGATATTTTAAATGTTGTGTGGTTACAGCCAAGGCAATGGTGGAGGAGTGAGTCTTGTCAGGGACGCAATCGATAAGGACGATGACTAAGCGACTGCCCCGCCACGGAAGAGTCAATACTCCAGAAAAACATCGAGGTCCCCGCCACGACGAACACCGAGCACACGACCCGCCATGTCGATGAACTTTCCGAAGGAGGAGGAGCGCATCCTCGCGCGTTGGAAAGAAATTGACGCCTTCTTGAGACAGGTTGAGCTGGTAAGTGGCTGATTTGAGTCTTGGTGAACGGAGGAGTCATTCATGATGAATTTATTTGATAGCTTGGGGAACTTGTCCTTAGGGCACTGAATGAGACCCCAAAGCTGCATATTTCAAACTTCTTCTCATACGTCCCTGTTTTTGTACAGCCAGGCATGCTGACAATAACTCTAGTCAAAAGGCAAACAGCCCTACACTTTCTACGGTATATTGCCTGCTCCTGCCAGGCTGCTTTAGACTAATGTGAATAGATGGACCGCCGTTCGCGACCGGAATGCCGCACTATGGCCACCTTCTCGCTTCAACCATTAAGGACATCATCCCGCGATACTGGTCTATGAAAGGCCGTTACGTCGAGCGGCGTTTTGGCTGGGACACACATGGCGTTCCTATTGAGTACGAGATTGATAAAGAAATGGGCATGTCTGGCCGGGATGCCGTACGCGAAATCGGCATTGCCAAATACAATGAAAAATGCAGAGCTATCGTGATGCGATACGCGACTGAGTGGAGGCATACCATTGATCGGCTAGGTCGCTGGATCGATTTCGACAATGATTACAAGACTATGGACACCGGCTTTATGGAGACAGAATGGTGGGTATTCAAGCGACTGTTCGACAAAGGGGTCGTGTACCGCGGGTTCAAGGTCATGCCGTACAGCACAGCTCTAGCTACTCCGCTCAGCAATTTTGAGGCCTCGCAGAATTACAAGGATGTGCAGGATCCGGCAGTCGTGGTTTCTTTCCCTCTACTCGACGACCCTACAACGCATCTCTTAGCATGGACAACTACTCCTTGGACGCTTCCTTCAAACGTGGCTCTTTGTGCCCATCCAGATTTTGAATATATCAAGATTCTCGATGAGGCTTCCGGGAAACACTACATCCTTCTCGAAGCACTACTGCGAACGCTGTACAAGGATCCGAAGAAAGCAAAATTCAAAATCGTACAAAAGCTCAAAGGGAAAGACATGCTAGGATGGAAGTATGAGCCCCTCTTTGACTATATCTACGATGAATTCAAAGACTACGGGTTCAAGGTGGTCAATGCTACATACGTAACGGCAGATAGCGGTGTGGGTATTGTTCACCAAGCTCCCGCGTATGGAGAGGAAGATTACAAGATTGCAATCGACAATGGTATCATCGATCACAACCGCCCACCTCCTAATCCGGTTGATGACGCAGGCTGCTTCACGTCAGTAGTCCGAGATTTTGAAGGTCAGCACGTTAAGGCTGCTGACAAAGGCATCATCAAGCACCTGAAGAGTACAGGGAGGCTGGTCGTGGACTCGCAACTCCTCCATAGCTATCCATTCTGTTGGCGGTCTGACACACCTTTAATCTACCGAGCGGTTCCTTCTTGGTTCGTCAGGATTCAAGACAGTATTCCGAAGATGCTGGAAAACATTGAAGGGTCTCACTGGGTCCCATCCTTTGTGAAAGAGAAGCGATTCGCGAACTGGATCATGAACTCGCCGGACTGGGCTGTTTCGCGAAATCGGTTCTGGGGTACGCCACTTCCCCTTTGGGTCAGTGATGATATGAAGGAAGTTGTGTGTGTTGGCAGCATTGAGGAACTGAAGAAATTGAGCGGCTATGAAGGCGAGATCACCGACATCCACCGTGACAAGATTGACGATATTACGATTCCGAGCAAGCAAGGTAAAGGTGTGCTTCGAAGAAGCCCTGAGGTATTCGACTGTTGGTTTGAGTCTGGCTCAATGCCTTACTCTAGCGCGCATTATCCGTTCGAGAACGTAGAGCAGTTCGAGAAGTCGTTCCCTGGAGATTTCATTGCTGAAGGGCTGGATCAGACACGAGGCTGGTTCTATACTTTGACAGTTCTTGGAACACTACTCTTCGACAAGCTTCCGTTCAAGAATTGTGTTGTGAACGGCATCGTACTGGCTGAAGATGGTAAAAAGATGTCAAAACGCTTGAAGAATTACCCCGACCCACACCTCATCATGGATAATTACGGTTCTGATGCACTACGACTGTACCTCATCAACTCTCCCGTCGTCCGTGCCGAAACCCTTCGCTTCAAAGAAGCTGGCGTGAAAGAAATTGTTTCAAAGGTCCTGTTGCCGCTATGGAACAGTTACCAATTTTTTGAGCAGCAGGTCTCACTGCTCAAGAAGGTGGCGGACCTGCACTTTGTCTTTGACCCTGCGGCCGAGAAGACAAATACGAATGTTCTTGACAGGTGGATTTTAGCTTCCTGCCAGTCCCTACTCAAGTTTGTGAACGAGGAAATGGCGGCATACAGATTGTACACGGTCGTCCCACAACTCCTCCAGGTAAGTTTCGCCTCGTGTTATGAGCTTGTACCTGACTTTTGTAGCTCATCGATAACACCACAAATTGGTACATTCGATTCAACCGCCGTCGATTAAAGGGCGAGTACGGCTTGGATGATACCAAACATGCGCTCAACACGCTTTTCGAAGTTCTTTATACCCTCTGTCGTGGTCTGGCTCCGTTTACGCCTTTCATTACCGACAACATATATCTCCGGCTACTTCCGCACATTCCAAAGGATCTTCACGCTGAAGACGACCGTAGCGTGCATTTTCTTCCCTTCCCAGAGGTTCGCCAAGAGCTGTTCAACGAAGTGGTGGAACGCCAGGTCAAGCGGATGCAGACCGTCATTGAGCTCGGGCGCATCTGTCGAGACCGTGCCAATAAGGGCCTAAAAATCCCTCTCAAGACCCTTGTAGTAATCCACCCAGAACAAGAGTATCTGGATGACATCAAATCATTAGAGAACTACATCACCGAGGAGCTGAACGTGCGGGATTTGATTCTTTCGAGCGACGAAGAAAAGTATCACGTTCAATATTCCGCTTCCGCAGATTTCTCTGTTCTTGGAAAAAAGCTAAAGAAGGATGCGGTCAAGGTCAAGAAAGCACTACCAAATCTGAGCAGCTCAGATATCAAGGACTTCATTAAGAATGGGGAGATACTGCTGGACGGCATTCGGGTGCAGAGGGAAGACCTCACGGTAAAACGTGGATTAGCAAAGGATCAGAGTAACAAGGATCAGGAGTTCAACACGGACAATGACGTTCTCATCATTCTCGACGTGGCAAGCTATCCCGAACTCGAGCAGGAGGGTCTTGCGCGCGAAATCGTCCGACGCGTACAGGACATGCGTAAAAAGGCTGGCCTCGTTCCCACGGATGATGTAGGCATGGAATATCGCGTACTTTCAGACCCCGACAACGTTGGACTCGAGGATGCCATTGAGAAGCAGGGTGCGCTATTCCAGAAGGCTCTGCGAAGGAATGTCGACAAGCACATCGTAACTGAGGTCGAGGGCAAGATTCCAGAGACGAACGGAGAGACGGTGATTCTTCAGGAGGAGCAGGAGCTACATAAGGCAACTTTCTTGCTGAGGTTAGTGAAGCTTTGAAGATGCTAGCGTGGGAACGGCTTAGACGAGACAAAGTGGAGTTGAAGGCGAGTCACATGAAGGAGTTTTAGTCTTTTAGAGAGTGATGCATATGTCTTGATATCAAAACAAAAGCTCGAGGATATATGGACGCCTGAACAAATCATAAGAAAGTCATCCTAAAGCAATGCGTGATGATGTTGAATTTTTTAGTGTCGTCATCGTTTCTTGTATGCAGACTGTCCACACACATGAGCCTCCAAATATAAACTGAAGACACGAACTCACCAGGTAACACTCCTTTAGCTTCAAGAATTCTGTCATGCATTTATCCTTGTAGACGTTATTGTAATCGGCCAGGATGCATTTGCCATACGCTGAGCTCTACTTTGGTAAGTCAAAGCATCCGAAACTCTTGATCGCAACTTACTTCCTTTGAGCATTTTGCGACAGCCGTGGCAAGTTTATCGACTGGCCGCGTACGACCCGGCATATTGAACGATTTGATGGACTTGTGAAGGATAATGAAGCTCTTCCTCCCAGGTTGAATGGACGAGACAAGGATCTGACGCACGGACGCCTTGGCGCGTTCTTTGTGAATGCGCGACCAACTGCTTTTAAAAACAGAGCGCGTCCACTCTGCGCATGCGCGCATTAGGATTCCCACTCATCACCTTTCTTCTTACCGCCAGTGATGCTTTTCGAAACACGCAAGATCTTGCTCCATCCTCCGCCGCCTTGTACACGGACTCGCGACGCGCAACGCTCATGTTGTCGTTTACGCGCCGACGACGAACGAGTCGCCATCACGAATGCCACCCTTCATGAACGCTGGGAATAATAAGACGCCTGATCTTAAGAAGAATGAAATTTCTGACGAGGGCATGTATTTCACTCATAATCTACGAAACGATCATATACTAACCAGTCTTTTACAGCTATCGAGCTTCTTTATGAAATTGTTCGCCGCGCGCAATCCGCACCGGATCGCTCCTCTCGCGCATTATTCAATGCATATGAAGAAGTGCTCACTGAGCAGGAACTTGGCCCGGAAGATGACAGCGTATTGTATAGGTTTTTGTTTCACATGCAGAGGGATAGAAGGCAGAACGAGCAATTGGTGCAGAGATTCCAACGCGTGCTGGATGAGCTGGGCATCGAAGTTGAGATAAATGAGGAGGGAGAGGGTATCGAAGTCACGACAGAACTAGACAACGCGACAAAAGGCCAACAGGCGGCTGAGGAGCATTTCGAGCGCCGCGGTAGCTTTGACTCGTTGCTCGATGGAAGCGCAGATAAAATTGCCGGAACAGCAGAGGCTGGGCAGGACTTGCCTCTGCGCTCGAGGAGGCGTTCGAGCGGGGCGACGCGAGGCGGAGAGGCGAATCAATGGAAGAAACGGAGGTCACAATCGGACACAGAGGCTCAACTTAGTCTCCCTATCCGCGCCAGGATGACTAGCCGAGGGGACAGACGTGTGGCCTCAGAACAGCAACGACCGCACCGTCGACGCACCGCATCCGTGTCAAGTCATGGGAGTCTGCAAATATGGCGACACGGTCGGACTAGAACTGCTCAATTTGCAGGCTACGAAGCGGATGATAGCGAGCACACTGAGCAAACGACAGACCTTGATCTGTCCAATATTCAGATACCAGGAGTGAATGCGCCTATCCCTGACAAACGCCGCGACCCACACCAACCGTACGTCCTTGAACCATATCACCCATCGGACACACGATTGATGGATGATGCCGCCGTATTCGAACAACAACGCCTACATTCCCTTGCGAGGTGGTGCATGCAGCAGTGGCGTCAACGTATGGAGCAGTACAGACAAAGAGACGAAGATATGACTCACAGAGCAGTCGCCATGTATGACCGGGTCATCCTAAGACTATCCTGGGGCGCGTTAGTAGAGGAAGCGCATAGGAGGCGCTCTGATCGCGAAACTACACGCTTCTTCGGTCGGCTCGAAAAACGTGCCCAAAGAGCCCGAGACCTCTTACTTCTCACCAAAGCATTTACTCATTGGGCCAATAGCGCGCATGACGAGGTACAGCGAACTTCTGTTGCTCGGCGGCACATTCTTCGAACCAAGTTCTTCAACGGCTGGCGAGAGATCACCGCTGTGAATGAATTAAAGGTGCAGCACTTCGCGCTCGCCAAATTTCTCGACAAGTGGCGCAGACGTACTGCAGAAGTCCGTGCAAAACAAAACCTTGCATTACAGCTGTATGACAACAATCTGCTGCGCAAGTACTACAAGGACTGGTTTTTCAAGTTTTGTGATATCGCTGCCCCAGCCTGGCACAATGTCCGCTTGAAGCGAATCACTTTTGAAAAGTGGCTTGAAATTGCGACGATAATGAGGGATCGAGAGAGCTGGGCTACAGATCGTAGAGACCGGCAGTTGTTGAGGAAGTCATTGCAAACCTGGAAGCAAGCACTCGCCGCAGTGCAAGCATTCGGACCACAAGCAGAAGACGCCCGTCGAAGAGCACTGCTCACCTTGAGTCTATCTACGTTACAAAAGGAAGCCCAGTTTGCGCCTTTGCTCGCCCAGTTTCGGTCGAGAGTCAACATTCGCATTGTGCGTCGAAGCTTACAGACATGGCATGATACCACCCAGGTCTCTAGGCACGCGAAATATATCGATCGCATGCGTGTTCTACACAACGCTTGGACAGCCTGGAATGACCGTTTACGTGTCAAAGCACTCGAGGATCGCATCAATGACCGTGTTCTCGTTGAGACAATGTACAAGTGGACACTTGCCTCCCGTGTCTCTCTTTTCCAGCGTGTCCACGATCGGAATCTGAAAGAGACGACTTTCCTGACCTGGATCACTAAGACAAACGAACAACGAAATACTCTCGATGGCGCCGAAAGACGCTTCAACCAGTTCAAACGTAATCAACTTCTACGAGTCAACCTTCGAAAGCTCGAAATTGTCACGGCAGAAAGAAGAGCCGAGGAATTTGCAGTGACATCGGAATATGAGCGGAAACTAAAGCAGTGCATGTTTGAAAATCTTTTAAACAAGTATGAACATCTCCAGAAGTTGGATAGGTGGGCCGGAGATGCACAATTTTATGTTTTGGCTACTCGCATGATCAAGACTTGGAATGAGGCTACGCAACATGCGAGGAGGAATCGTAGACGCGAGGCATACGCGCATGTCAGGCGCGTGGTGAAGACGACTCTGGTGAAGAAGATGTTCGGCATCTGGAGAGAGAAGGTCAATGCCATCTCTGACAAGGAACGGCAAGCTAATGAAATGCTGCGGTCGCGCATTCTCAACCACGCGCCGGTACTGTTTAACGGCTGGCACGATCGCACAATCGCTTTACTCAATGTTCAGACCCAGGCTCTTCAGCAATATCACAATAGGCTCAAGTACCAACACCTTCAACTCTGGTCCAAACGCACATTCACTGTCCAAGCCATGGATGCCCAAGCTGTCGCCCTCCGTCAAGAAAGCACTGAACTCGCCGCTGTATCTAGACTTAAGAAATTAGGATGGAAGTTGTGGAACATACAGAGACAAGAGGAAAATGCCGCAGCGTTGTATCAGAGAAATTTCGAAAAGCACTTGAGAGCTATGATTCGGTTTTGGTATGAGCAGGCAGCCGAGGGAATGAGGGGAAGGCCAACTAGTCCCACACCGACTTCCCGCCCAAGAGGCGGGTCGAGGCCGCGAGGCCACGGCGAGGATGGCGGTGTCGTGGAAGATGAGGATGGAAATGATGACGGTGCTGGAGCGGACGTAACTGGATTTCTTGACGTTGGGGGTGAAGAAACACGGCGACTGGAGGGTTGGACAGGCTTCGATGAATCCGCTCTGGGCGTCACAAACCTTGATCTCTCACTCTCTGTTTCACCTCAACCACAGTCGGCCCGTCCGTCACTCTCATCTGTCCATCCGCTGCAAACGCGACCACAAACCTTTCCTCAGTCTCAAACCACCTTTCAGGCTCCACCTCCCATCCCTGAAGATCTCGCGTTCGACGACCCAGCTACGTTCTGGGCCTCCACTCCTCTACATCCACCACCCACTGCGGCTAAAAGAATTGTACCAGGCTATCTCAAGACGCCAAGTAAGCGCAGTGTAGCCAGGAGTAAACGACCGGAGCTTCCTGCAAGTCCAGAGAAAACAGCTAGAGGGTTGGACAGGGGTAGGGGCGTCATGAGCGCGCCACCAGCTGCGATAGGCAGGGATGTAGGTACTAACTTGGGAGATTTGACAAGTTTCGAGAGAAGACTGAGGGAAGGTGGAGTCATGGGTACAGCGAGTCGCCTAAGAGGAGGAAGAGGGAGCAGCAGAGGCCAAAAAGGGAGGGCAAGAGTCGAGTTTGGCGACGTGAGCCATTTTGGATAGAAAAGGTTGCATAGCATTCGCATTATTTGGCGCGTTGGTGTAGGATGGTTTTTTGGAAATGGATACCCCATGTCATACTATTTATTTCTTGTCCAATAACTGCCCCTTGAATCGTGCTCTCTAGCTGAGGCGTCACCAAAGGCGATTTATACATTGATGCTTACGGGTTGTAAGCACTCACTCTGTTTTAGGTATCACTTTCTCTACGAAACTCTCTCGGCCCTATTATCAGCATCTTTGCGTAACACAGACATGACAAGACATTCGAGTCGAGCCATTTTCACCTGTCAACCTCGACATTCAACATCTAAGGTATATGTATAGTAAAACGCGTTAGAAGACCGCAATTTACCCCCCAGTAACCCACCCCTTCAGCTCACCAAACGAACTGACCCTAACCGGGAGCGTTCCCAAATCACTATCCTCCCGCTCGACATAGTGCACGCAAAAAATGCCCACGTCCATGGCAGGCACCACATCCCTCGCAAAACTATCACCCACCATGACCATTCCACCCCCCTCGTCGACACCCAGCGCCTCCACCACCTTGGAAAAAAGCCCTTCCGTCTTGGCCACGCCAAGCTTGTTCGTGGTAGCTAGATAGTCGACATACGCCGATAGACCAAGATGGTGAATGGTTCGCTCCTGCGCATCTTGCGGTCCTTCGGTGATGATTGCAATCTTCTTGCCCGCTGATTTCAGCGCGGCGAAGAGGTCTAGCACGCCGGGCTTGAGCGTCAAGGCTTCCGTCAGTTTGTTTTCGTAGAGCTGCACCCATGTCGCCATGTGCTCCTCGGAGAATGCGATTGAGCATGCTGCCAGCGTGTTTTGGAGCCGCTCTTCGCGGTACTGGTGCGATGTCTTGCCGTCTACGAATGCGGATGATGTCTTTGCGGCTAGGACTTTTGCATATTCGGATTTGAGATCTGAGACGGAGAGATGGGTGGATGGAGACAGATCTTGGATGATTTGGGTTAGGACTGCGTTTATGGCGGCGCCGGATGCGCGGCGGAATTCGTGTAGTGTGTCGTCGAGGTCGAAAGCGAACCATTGCGCTTCTTCTAGGATTTGGCGGTTCTTCTGGCGTTGGGCGTCTGAGGAGTCCTGTTGAATCGGGCTTATCCAATGCCCCTGGAGGCGCGAATCGTCCTTTTGACCGGTCATGATGAAACCTGGTGAAGCTGCTTTGTGTTCACGTGGTAAAAGGCATGCTGGTTGAACAGTGTGTGTTAGGCACTGGTATGAGCTGTCTTAGTAAGAGCAGGAAGGTAAAAGCATTTGAGTATCAGAAATGCAGATATCATTAGGTCGTCAAAGCAGGCGGGAAAGACATCAAACGTGACTCGCTGACTAATCCTGCAGAGTTGCGGAAAAAATAATGAGATACCGCGAGTGTGAATACAAAATTCTATATTGAGGTTATGGGTGTTACTTCACGGGATGATTCTGAAAACGGTTCTCTTCATGGTCAAAGAGCATCGTTCCGTGTCAATTCGAACTTTTGGGTGAACACGAAAAGCTGCTTTGAAAGCATCAAACTCCGAAGCAGACGCTACGGTAACGGCATAAGATCAAAACCTTGCGAGTGAATAAATGCTGTGAGGCATGAATCGTGGTTTATCAACCGACATGTTAAGCCCAATCTTTGAAGGGCAGGTGAAATTGTAATCCTCTAATTACTCAAGGCGGGGTATTGAAATTTTTTTTAATTCCGACTTGCACAGCACATGCAATAACAGATGGCTAACGCTCCACACATTCTCCGTTATCTACGAGGCAACGTCGCCTTGGCATGGTCGGCATGATCGGAAGCGTCTTTGACGAAAGGAAGGAACTCTGGCTGGCCCGGGATATACTTCCTCAAGACTTCTGGTACCTTGAATCCAGTTCCGTCTTCTGTCTGGTAGTTTTCCAAGATGCAGCACAGCGTCCTCTGAGTAGCGCAGAGAGTCTAGAACAATTAGATTAAGTTACGTTTTTAAGGCTGAGACAACTTACTGCATTGAGAGCATGTGCGTACTGTTTGCGCTCCGTCTCCGACTCCTTGTCCTTGCCACCTTTCTTGATTCCGAACCTAACCTCGAGCTCGCGTGTTTGGTAGTCGGTGCAATTAGAGCAACTAACCAATTCCTTGTACTCCTTCTGGAAGGGGAACCATGCTTCGAGATCGTACTTCTTGGCAGCAGCGTTGTTGAGTGCGCCAGAGACGATGCTTACCACCTGGTATGGCAGGCCAAGGGACTGATAGAACTCTTCGGAAGCAGCAATCATTTCGTCGAAATGACGGGGTGAATCCTCCGGTTGGCAATAAACAAATTGCTCGACCTTTTCGAACTGATGGACACGGAATGTACCCCAGGCGTCACGGCCGTGGCTGCCTGCTTCCTTTCGGAAACATGTACTGTACCCTGCATATTTAATCGGTAGCTGCTTCGGCTGCAGCCATTCGGAGGCGTGTGCGCAAGAGAGCGGCTGTTCGCTAGTAGCAATCAAATATTTGTCATTCTCGGTCTTGTCTGTACTTTCGATGACCTTGTAAAGTTCCTCGTCGAATTGTGAGAGCTGTGCTGTTCTTGCCATCTGATCGCGATTGAGGAAGTAGGGAGGCTGATTAGGGGAGTAACCTGTACATGGTCAACAGAGATCGAAGAGCTAGTTGGAGCGCAAGACGTACCCTTGTTGAACAAGAACTCTAAGCCGTAATTGATCAGGGCCTGGTTAAGAAACACGCCGTAACCGGTGAGCATGTATCCTCGATGACCGACCAACTTGACACCACGTGTAGGATCATATCCGTCAAGCCTCAGGAGCACGTCGTGGTGCGAGAGGGCAGCTTTCCCAGCCTTTTTGTCGTCTCCCCATGTGCGAATTACGGCATTGTGCTCTTCGTCTTGGTGCACTGGGACCGAGTCGTCCACGTAGTTTCCCACTGTCTTTGCCAATGCATGGAGCGCGGCTTGCCTTTCTACGGCGACAACCTCCTGAGCTTTCTTTTTCTCTTCAAGGGCCAGCTTCTGCTGGAGAAGTTCGGACGCGTCTTCTTTGGCCTTTTTCTTCTTCCCAATCTCCTTTTGTGTTGTGTTGATTTCGGAACCGATCTGCGTTACTGCGTATCGCTCTACAAAGCATCAGCATATTTTCTGCGCCGAGGCATCACGTCTTGTACCTCTTCGTGCGTCTTCGAATAGAGCAATGACTTGATCAACAGCCTCGACCGGGGCGCCTCGCCGCCTCTGGCTCTCCCGGATTTTCTCGGGATCTCCGCCACGCTGAACGATAAAGTCATTGATGTCTAGCATGGTGCGATATACACCTGCTCAATTGTACAGAGGGCGAGTGTGCGGGAGCAGTCGACGTGGTGGGGCATCAAACCCCGCGCATCGTGCGTGAGTCAAGTAAGGAAACGGAATATTGATGTTCCGAAGGCATTGCTTGGCGCTCGAGGTTCAGGTACGCTTCCCTTGATTAAAGACGATTGCCGGAATGCCTCAAGTTGTTGCTTCAGAATCCCGTCATTGCAACTTGTTATCTATGAATTTGGCCCTCATGTTCTATACGAGGCATATTTTCGAAGCGCCGATGTGAACATCACATGGGAGAGTGGGCGCTCTGCGGACACAGGTGCGACGATGGTGACGGAGGCGCAGTGACTTGACGTTGTGTCCCAGGGAGGGGCGATGCTGCCGCTCAAAAGCTCTCCTATTTGAAACTCACCTTATCAATGACACCTTTTACGTACTCGAATAGAGTTCAATCTAAGCGCTTGTGGCATTTGCAAGCCGTTTACGACATGGTTGAATCGCACGAGACCTAGAACCCCAATTGATCTGTGCGCGTGCGAAGGTTTGTGCTTGTCCAGCGACGACATGCACACGAGATCGTCGGCATACGGCATTGAACGGCAGACTAGTGTGTTCCGCAAGTATGCAGTGCGTTTCTGAGCCTGCGACGTGACATTCAGTCAATGTTCAGAGACGGAAAGACGGAACATCCAAAACACCACGCTCGACAGTGTCCTATGGCGTGCATGCACAGCCTCCGGATCTTGTCTCCGATCGAGCTCTGTGCACAGGCCGTCTGCACGAGTGTTCCACGTGGTTGCCAGCGGTTAACCCTGTACCTGTGTCTCGCAAACACATGCACATATCAGAGGCCAAGGGGTGTCATGTTTGGAGCGCAACCGAGGACGTCAACTACACAGTATGCGATTGTACGAGAACCACGGAAGCCCATTGGAATTTCTGGATGCTTTGGCTGGTCTAGAGCGGCTCCGCTCGGAAGGATCCGTGGTAGGGAAATGGGGCGGACTTCACGGTCTGAAGTACGTACCATTCCGGCAAGTGTTGGGCTGTTGCGTCTAACCACAAGAGAACAATCTTAGACGACTGCGCGCCAGCGGACGCCCCCGCGCTGTGCCGTTGGCTCGCTACACGGACAATTACATCTACCCTGGTTCAGGACTACACAGTAATCCTGATGGCTGGAGGCTAGCTGCGTCGAGTCAAGCGGTGCTTGCTGTACGGCGTAGCCCCCACCAGCACAGTTTGCTTCAACGGCCATGTCCAGCGGTTCGGGCCCCAAGAGTTGGGGATTTGCCCCGGTTCCTCTAACGATCTGCCCCCATGAGCGCACAAAGTGGCTTGGAGGGGAAAGTCGCAATTTGACGGCACATACGCCCTCATCGTTGGTGTTGTTGATGAAGGGGGGCACAGCCCTGCATATCTATCGCTGCATGCCGAGCTGAGCGCCTGCAGTCCAGCCTCTGCAACTTTTTTCAGCTCCAGCCGAAGACCACCAACGTCCACCGAAACTCGGTCTGCCTCACCGTTCTTCTTCATCTCCGCCATTGCTAATTTTCGACTGCCTGTCCCCAGCCTATATCCCAGCTTAAACATCCTCTGATCGGCGTGCACCGCAATGCTCGTCCTCTTGGCGGAATCTTGAATTGACCTCCAGTGCTTTGCGCAATGGCGACTTCACGCGCGCATCCAGACGTGTCGCCGTTGACCTCACCTGAGATTCGAGTCTCTCAACCAATCTACTTCGGATCGTCGCCCCGAGGTTCCCCTCCACGAGGTTCTCCACCGCGAGGCTCTCCACCAAGAGGCTCTCCATACCAAGCTCCCTATGGCTTGCAAATGCAAACGAGACCGGAGAGGCGCTCCAAGTTCGAGGAAGGTCGAATGGACCCTGGGCTGGGCATCCAGATGGAAAACATGCAGTCGCCAGTATCCCCAGACCACGTATACAAATTGCAAAAGCCCGGTTTATACTCGCCGCTCTCGCCTTCTGCGACCGAACCTCGTTACTTCAAAACACCAGAGACTGCAACGTCGTTCGGCTCTTCGCTGTCGCGCTCGAGGACCGATCCCATCACCGAACGACTCATTGCACACAGGTCTACGCAAGCAGCCCGATGGGAAATTCACTGGAGGACTCCGCTGCTAATGGTCGTCACATTTGCCATAGGAATATGTCTAGCCATTGGTCAACACCTCCTCTACTCGTCCTTGCATCATCGAGCCCAGGACGATGAAGGTAAAAAAGTCCGTATGGTGCTATATGGGCGTGCGCTTGCATACTTTTCTAAAGTCGCATTTTGTGGATGCTGCATTCTCGTCTTCCGCCAACGTATATGGACAACTTTCCGGAACCGCCAACTCACTGTTTGGTCGATCGATCAGCTATTCCTTGCGACGGAGGATCCATCCCTATTTGCAAATTGGGAACCCATAATAAAAGCACCTCTAGTGACGGGTATTGCACTTATTATTTGGCTTATTCCTCTCGCAACCATCATTTTCTCCCCCGGCGCACTCTCCTTCGGGTGGTATCTCGAAGTCAGCAGCTCGAACATCAGTGTCCCCACGCTGAACTTCACAGCCGAGTCCTACAAGGATTGGCGTACTCCCGTCAAGCTACCAGACGGATCTAGCAAAAAGTCTATCATGTTCTACAACACCACCGACAAAACCGCTACTGAGCCAGGTTGGTTCGACTATTACGACAAGCAGTCGACAGATGTAAACCGCGTGGCTCTCATGATCGCATACAGTCTTCAGGACCAACCACTGAATCGACAAGACGCGCGTTTGAAGTCCTGCGGGGGTAACTACAATTGCACGTACACCACAGAGTTCGTTGGCCCTGGTTACAAATGTGAAATGCTCGCCAAAGGCGCTGGTGACGATGCGAAGCTGTCTGAAATCGGGGCACCTTTCAATACCAGCGTCCTTGTTCCTCAAGGTAAGCACGTATATATAGCAAATGTTAGTATTGGAGACTATAACAGACCCCAAGCTGACAATCTGGATGTTGGTGGCGTCCCGAAGGGTACGATTCCGGACAATCTGGGCATCTTTACAACTGAACCTGTTCTATGGCTCGGCTACTCAATTAATTCGACAGAAAAACTTCCGTCGGATTCCCCTTATGCCAAGAATTGGACTGCCAGATATGACCCCTACATCTTCCGCTGTATCCACTACGAAACAAAGTACACCGTCAAATGGAACTATACGGAGCCTTTCTTTTCAACCAATTTCAAGCAAGAATTTATAGCACCTATCATCGATACCAACTACTCTCGAAAGTCTGACGGTACGCTCGACATTGACTCTGGTCCAGGGCCGACTTCAAACTTTATCAGCCCTAGGACTAACGTACCATTGTACAAGAAAACCGCCGCATATCACGCTATAGGTCAAATGTTCAGGCAATTCTTAAAGGGGGAAATCGAGCTTGAGCCTGAATTTCCAGGACCCACATACGCGAGAGTCGAGACCGATATGTCTCAAACACGACTTGTTAGCAACACCACAAACTCACCAGAGGTGAACTTTCCTGACCAGATTCAGGAATTCTATGCTAACATGGTTCTCTCCCTCTTCTCTGCGCCCCAGCTGCTGGTTATGACAGAAGAGCATGTGGTTGTCAATAGGACCCGCTATCAATCGACATTCATCTACAACCCCGAAAAGCTATGGGGCTGCTATGCGCCTGTCATCGGATTCACCCTCATGATCTTAGTGGTGGGTGCCTGGACTATCTGGAGAGATGGGACTACCTTCTCTGTTGGCTTCTCACGCATTATGGTTACCACGCGCAATACAACTCTCGACGAAATCAGCCGCGGTGCTTGTCTTGGAAACGATCCTTTTCCAATGGAGTTGATGCATACCCAACTACAATTCGGTGTTCTCAACGAGTCTTACGAACTGGAGTACATGGGCATTGACGGTCTTCAGGGTGTAGGACACTGCGCCTTTGGCGTGCCGTCGGAGGTGTCGCCTATCCATAAGGGCGTACCCTATGCTGGGCTGAAGAAGAGGCCTCATCCCAGACTCGTAACAGCAACTTCTATTAAAGAGAAGGTCGACTGAGGAAAGAATAGCCGTGGACATGGGTTCTAGTGGTATAAATCTTAAGACATGGCCCCATAGGCTTACGCCCAGCCCCACAAGATCGACTGCGCCACTTCCACGGATGGCATCCACGTTCCTTCCACCGTGCACTACCTTTATCGAACCATACAGGCTTGACTGTTTCAAAACATTCGCAGTATCGAGGCCACCACATTCGCCTAGCAAATTCCGATCACACCATTTACCGGGATATCGATGCTGGTTGTGTAGCTCGCTGCATCACTCAGCAAGTACACATATGCGCCACCCAGCTCCTCCACTTCTGCCAGTCGTGGGATACCGCCGTAGTACTTGAGCTGCTGCTCCCAATCTGGCTGCTGCGGTACCCAGTATGTCATTGCCGTCTTGACAAGACCGGGCGAAACGGAGTTGACGCGGATATTGTATTGCGCCCACTCCATAGCAAGGGTGTGGACCATGTTCCGAATGCCCGCTTTGGACGCGCCGTACGGCGCAGACGGGACGCGCTGGACCAAGTCAATTCCATGTCCAATGGAGGATTGATTGACGGAGAAACACACCTTGTTTGGCCGATAAGAAGCCATGGAAGCGGTGAAGACGATGGAGCCCTTGACGCCGAGTTTGATGAATGCACGAGCTGCTGCCCGGGCGGAGTAGAAAGAGCCGTACAACTACTCGCCGTCAGCACAACATCGGTCCGCTGCGGCGCCCTGCCGTAATTGGAAAACTCACATTCACGCCCCAAAGCTGGTCAATCTCCTCTGTCGTAAACTCAAGCGCCGGCTTGTGCTTCGTCCTTCCTGCATTGCATACCATACCATGGATAGCGCCCGCTTCAGCGACTATCTTGTCGACAGCCGCGGTAATGGACGCTTCCTTGGTGACATCTGCTTGGAGCGCAAACAATCGATTTGGATACTTCTTCGAAACAGCCGCAAACTCGTCGCCGGTTTCGCCAATGTCGATGGAGTAGACGTGGGAGGCGCCGTTTGCGAGACAGCAATCTGCTATGCCGAGACCGATTCCTAGTATTATTTGTCAGCTACAGCTATGAAGTTTTATGACGGACGATTTTTGTCGATGATTTTTTTTAATTTTTAAATGTAACAATAGTTAAACCTTTATTCTTCTAGCATACCTCTATTAGCGCCCGTAATAGCAATCACTTTACCCTCCAGCTGGACTCTTTTCTCGGGCGTTGGCTCTGTATTCGATGCCATTGTGATGAACTATGAAACTGCTGGAAGCAATTGATGATCTGCTGGCTATAGCGGAAAGGCTGGAGATTTAAATAGCTCCCTCCCTCCGCGCTCTCTCCACACACGACTCCACGTTATGGTAATAGTGTGGGTTGGCGGGATCCACTTTTGGTGCTCGAGGCGAGGGCGTTGACTAGCCCTCGATACGGGGCACTGAACCGATGTCGGAAAGGTGGGTGTTTCCGATGCTACCACTTCAACATTCTGTAGAGTCGGACGTCATCCCGAGGTAGCTCCATTGATAGAGCATTGGTTGGTTGAGGGTTCAGTCTGGTAGAGTAATAAATGCGATGAGGATTTCGGTCAGGTGAGAATGTAGGAAACGGGTCTCTCGCGCACGCCAGAAAGTATGTGAATAGAGAAGACGAGGAGCAATCGTTCCGTGAGGGGTTTCTCACGCATTGATAAGGAAGAATAGAGAGATTGATGATATGATGCAAGCAGTGTGATCATGGTAATACGATGCATAGACTGTGGGGTCGACTATCAGACAGCTCAAGCCCAAGGAATGTAGTCTTACGGACACCGAGGCGTAAAGCTGAAAGAAAGTAAATACTTGCGTACACGCCATGTTTGTATAGCGAAAGCAAAAGTATGAAGAAGCAGCGAGCAAAGCTACGCCATAGACATACCGCAAGTGTACTCGTCGCCTAATCGTTTCTATCAGATAACGTATGGCCTTGTTACACGAAGGTTTGTCGGACTTGTCTTAGCAAGCCTGTCCAGACTCTTGAAAACACCCTCAGTCCCCGACTTTGCTCGATGCATCCAGCATCTAGTGCTGATTTTTTGTCTCACCCGCACACCATAGTCCAGAAGGAATCGTCACCGTTCATGCGCAATTCTCTTTAAATGTCTTTTCCGGGGTATATTAGCCCGAAGACACTTCATAGGGCTGTATCTGGATGCTTGCTACATCGGACGCTGGTTTGCTTATGTACGCAGGTCCCCCGGCCATACCGTGCCCCACTTTCCCACTGCGCATCCACGGTAGAACTTGGGTAGGTGCCCTCTCCGCTCCCTAGATTGAAAGTTTGCTGGGATGCATGGGAATTTGGGCCCATGGCCATTAATAATACGCCTTTCCTGGGCACAGGCGAGGTGAGGACAATAATAAGCCCATTGCCGACTGGGCAAAAGAGGTATCATGCTCCGAGACTGATTGGTTTCGGCAGTGCTGTTTGGTGTACCATGGTGCCATGGACGCGTACCGATTAATGCGGGCTCGTCGACCATCCAGACGCGGAGCTTGCATATATATATTAATTCATGGTAACACGGCGCTTACCTACACCCAACTCGGGTCCGCATTGTTGTCTGTATAACATGGAGGGGTTGAACAAGACAAACATGGAGAAGCACGATTGCTTTTCTCGTAACTCATCATGTCGATTGAAAAAGTAGAGAATGGTGTTGAACAGGTTGACGAGGAGTCGTCTGGGGAAGTGCACGATGCTTCACATTTGACACGACAGGCACTGTGGAAGCTGGATATTAGGTAAACGGCCAAAATGGGCATGTTATTTTTCAAAATTTACTGATTGGATTCAGAATTGTTCCATATCTCACCCTCATGTTCTTGTGCTCCTTCATCGATCGGACAAATGTTGGCAACGCGAAAATCCTCGGTCTACAGAAAGATACTCACATGACTGAACATCAATAC
The DNA here is from genome assembly GCA_030378425.1 of Periconia sp. TS-2. Taxonomy (NCBI): domain Eukaryota; kingdom Fungi; phylum Ascomycota; class Dothideomycetes; order Pleosporales; family Periconiaceae; genus Periconia; species Periconia sp. TS-2. The sequence continues at coordinate 191,787 of JASNQO010000019.1, read as the reverse complement.
GCAATTGGCCTTTGCGCTTTCTACGCCACTTATATCGCCGTGTAAGCCAATTGCTTCCATAGATAAACCTCTATGTTGACAGGTTGCACAGAGAACTTCCGAGTAATTTAGTGCTCAAGCGAATGTCCCCGAAAATATGGCTTCCGCTATTGACCGCTGTGTGGGGTCTATTCACCATGTGTCTTGGGTTTGTAAAGAACTTTGGTTCGTTTGTTGCTGTGAGGACACTGCTGGGATTAGCAGAGGGCGGCCTGCTCCCGGGCATGGTACGAGACACGCCTTTGGGCCCACCTCTCCTATCAAACTCAATACTGACTCAGCATAGGTCATGTACCTCTCGCAGTTCTATAAACGCACCGAGATTGCTCTCCGCATCGGAATCTTCTACACCGCAACGTCGCTTTCAGGTGCCTTTGGCGGCCTGCTTGCTCGCGGTCTCAACGCCATCGAAACGACGTACAAAAACGGCCTCGAAGGCTGGCGCTGGATCTTCATCGTCGAGGGCCTCCTTACCATCGTCATCGCAGTTGCCACCTACTTCTCCCTCCCAAATTCAATCGAGTCCGCCCGCTTCCTCGACGCCGAACAAAAAGTGCACTGCCGCCGCCGCCTAGACGAGCAAGATCGCGCCCACGAACTATTTTCATGGGAAGAAGTCAAGCGCGGCATCTTCAATCTACAAGTCTACCTTTCGGCACTAGCATACTTTGCCATCCTTTGCGGCATATACTCCTTCGGTCTATTCCTCCCCACCATCATCAACAATCTAAAGTTTGCATCCGACCCCAACGAAGCACAGCTCTGGAGTGTGATACCCTACGCCGTAGCCGCAGTCTGCACCGTATTTGTCGCCATTCTTTCCGACAAGGTAGCACTGCGCGGGCCCATCATACTCGGCACGCTTTCCATAGGAATCATTGGATATGGGGTCATTTCGACAAGTCGAAATCCTCATGTTCAGTACGGCATGACCTTCATGATGGCTACGGGACTGTACAGCTCAGTTCCTCCCATCCTGTCCTGGAACAGTAACAACTCAGCTGGGTACTACAAGCGAGCGACGACGTCTGCGCTTCAGTTGGCAATTGCGAATTGTGGCGGGATAGTGGCGAGTTGGCTGTATCAGAAGAGGGAGGCACCGCATTTTCATGATAGCCATACTGTCATATTAGGGCTCCTTTGTGCGGCTTGGGCGCTGTGAGTATATTCCTTCGAGTGCTTGATGTCAGTATTTAGGTGAAGTTGCTGATTTGACTAGGATTGCGGCAAATGTGCTTTGGGTCCGCAAGATTAATAGGGATAAAGGAAGTGGCAAGTATGCCGCTTGGGAAGGGAGAGGAGACGATCGTGATCCTAACTTTAGGATGGTAGTATGAGTGACGGGCTCATAACGCCATGTCAGATTGGGACCGATAGCAAGATCGGACTCCCGCGCAACAAGGAAGCCGAATATATGCAGCTTCGTCTCTACCATTTACTATCTAGAACACCCTTAGAGATATAAGCGCATATAAACATCTAAAAATCACTTAGACGCTTTTTTAAAGGATAAGTCTGATGTCTCATGAAGATACATAGTGTTTGCGGATAGGCAGAGATTTCTTATGTTCGGCATTCACGCTACCGCATCTGTATCCGAAGATCATCAAACAATCTTGACTGTTCGATCTCCTGTATTATTGAGGGCAACTAGCAAGTCATGCCACTGAATGGGGCCAATCTTGAAGCAACCGACTCTTTGGAATGTGTCCCGCTCTTTCGCCCGTAGTAAGATGCCGTGAGCTTCTACCCATGGATTGAGCTCATTGCCCCTGCCAGTTTCCATATCTTCTTCGGTATGGTTTTCTTGATGTTTTGAGTAGATCAACGGTACACCAAACATCCGGCATTCCTCGTCCGTGTCCGGATAGTCTAGTGTCGAGCCGACGTCCACGTCAAAATCCATGACCTCCAGGCACCAGAGCACATTATGTTCCCATGCACCGATTGATTGCTCCACCTGTTCTGCAGGCTCAAAGGACAGCAACTGTGCGCGCAAAGAAAGGATACCGGACTCCACTTCCCCAAAGGGGTTCTTCCCTGTAGCAAGCGCGGACGCATCGATAAGAGAAACAGTCGGAAGAATTTGCGATGTCTTCTCCTCCAAAACTACAGCCTCGAACTGTACAGCTCCGGGAAAGGATGACCAGGACCACGAAGGCGCAACATTCTTCCGTCGATGATTGGCGTCTTCAAAAGGTGCTGTGGGTTCATTGGTTCGAAAACGGCGACGAACCTGTCGATACCACAAAAGCCCCTGAAAAAGATCTAAATTCCATAGACCGGCTAGATATTTATCTTTAGACTTTAACCCAACGCGGGACGCTAGAGCAGACACTGCCGGGAGTTTGTCGCTAGCATACGTGATTCCTCGAGTTGAGTACAGCTCAACCATCTTATACCATGGGATGTGTGACAGCTCTCCATTTTTTAAGATCTTAGGCATAACGTCAGGAAGCATCAGCTTATTCTTGAGGAAACCTCTACCGGTTTCGAACCAGCCATCACCCAAGCACTCCCACCGAAGCGAATCGGAGGTAAAGAACAGGATACGTGGACTAAGATAACGCTCCTGAAGACACCAGGCACGCCCATCAAGCGGCTCATAGATTAGTTCAGTTTTCGGAGGAAGGCGGGTGTAAACACGGATGCATTGGTCGCTGTCGTTGATGCTCGATTCCCGGTAGATGTTGATAGCTAGAGTTGGCGGCTGTACGCGAGGCTTGAGAAAGCCTTCTGCATCATCACTGGCATTGGCGGCTGCGATAGTGAGAGTCGCATTTGAATAGACATCCGCCATTTTACTACCTTCGCTCTCCCAGTCATCTTTGTCTCCTTGCAGTATACAAATGCTGTCGATCCAAAGGTAGGGAATCCCTAAGTGGCGAGTAACCTTCACGGCATCCTGAAAAGTTGTTGGAAGCTGTTCAATGGGAAAGCCTTGCCTCCGGTCTCCCACATTGTCGCGCGTTGTGAGAAAGCTACGGCAAGAGCCCCAGCAGTGACTGAGGGCGATGTATTGATGCGAGCCACTTGGGCTGGGATCGACAAGCTTGAGTGTGGAACCAGTCACATCAATGACGCGTGTTGGAAGCACCTGCTGATGATCGAAGCAAGCATGGTGCTTCCTCTCGCATTTGGTCATCCAATGCTTAATTAGCCGCACTGTGCAATCGGACAGCGGATCCTCATGGATGAACCTGTCATCTACACGCTTCGACAAGGGACTATCTTGTACATTTGTCAGCGCAAAAAGGAGATGTTGACTGGTCACGAGCATACCAAAATCAGTAAAGAGGCTAAGATGGCTCTGCTCGGTATACCTAATCCGCCACTCATTCCTGCCACACAGCGCTCTGTATGTGGTACCATCATACGGTATCGGTGCCACCTTTTGACCGGGCAGCCAATGACCATAGAGGTCTAAGAGCAAATGACAGAGGTCGCATTTTTGTGCGAATCGCTCGAGTTCAGTGTGACTCAAGTCCTCGAGACGAATAGAGGAGGGAGGAGGCGCCTCGTTCTTTGAGAGCACGTCTAGTGGTAGAAGATTACAAGCTGGACATGTAGTATTGCGGAAGTACTCATGACGAGCTTCCATGTCCATGATGCATGGTGAAAAAAGACGAGATGAGGGTGTGAGGTCAGGATTGGAGTAACAAGGCAAGAACGACGCTGAACTCGATCGGGAAGGCACCGTCAGCCTGACCAATGGTCGTGGGCCTCGCCATGCTTCCACATACTCGCCCGATTAGGAATTTATTCTTTGTACAGTTCAGATAGCTGCATTTCTGGTAAGAATAATACCGTAGTCGATGTATCCCAACCAGAACTAAGGCATGTGATCCCGGCCGATCTCGGCAGCGTACCCGACAGCACATTCCCACCTTGCCAACACCAATCCAAAGGCCAGCAAACATGTCAGCGGCCTGTCGAGCCGTGCGGCTCCCCCAGAGTATCTGCAGCCTGACCAGCATCGCCAATGTTCGCCCTATACACTTCCGCACCACAATACCAAGCGTCGGCCCGAGCCTCCACAAAGCACCTGTCCGAAACCGGCAAAGCACACTCTCTCCATCCCAATTTTTCCGCACCCTCCACGTGAGTCAAAGGCCAGCTTTCCAACACACGCCGCGGAAAGAAACGGGCAAGAACACGCCATCGCAGTCGATATCCGAGACATCGTACAGCGAAGAGCTCGGCGTCAACATGGCGTCAAAATCCGGCGACGATCACTACCTCACGCTATCATGTCCCGACAAATCCGGCATCGTGTACGCCGTGACGGCGCTGCTCGCCGAGCAGAACCTCACCATTCTGGACCTCCAGCAATTCTCAGACCGGGATTCCAAGACGTTCTTCATGCGCGTGCACTTCGGCCACGCATCGGACCTCTCGTCGCTCGAGGCGCCGCTGTCCAAGCTCGCGCAGGAAATGTACATGGTGTACAACATCCGGCCCGTGCAGCAGAAGCCCAAAGTGCTCATCATGGTGTCGAAAATCGGGCACTGCCTGAACGACCTGCTCTTCAGGGTGAAGAGCGGACAGCTGAAGATCGACGTCGTGGGCGTCGTGAGCAACCATGCCGAGTTCAAGGAGCTGGCTGGGAGCTATGGGATTCCGTTTTATCACTACCCCGTCACCAAGGACACCAAGGAGGAGCAGGAAACCCAGATTCTGAACCTCATCAAGCAGCACGAGATTGATCTTGTCGTGCTGGCGCGGTACATGCAAGTCCTCTCGCCGAGGCTGTGTTCCGAGATGTCGGGTAGGATCATCAATATCCATCATTCCTTCTTGCCGTCGTTCAAGGGGGCCAAGCCGTACCATCAGGCGTATGAGCGCGGCGTCAAGATCATTGGGGCGACTGCACATTTTGTGACTGCTGATTTGGACGAAGGTCCTATCATTGAGCAGAGGGTTGCACGGGTCGATCATGCCATGTCTCCAAAGGAGCTCGTGGAAGAGGGCAGCAATGTGGAGAGTCAGGTGTTGGCAGCTGCAGTGAAGTGGTGGAGCGAGAGGAGAGTGTTTTTGAACGGGGTGAAGACGGTTGTATTTAATTGAGCGGCTTCGTTAGGGGAGGAAGATGGACTATCCAGAAATATTTCGGATTCTTCTTTGATACAATTATCACGTCGGACGCAGAGACTCATGATAGAGGATTGGCGCAATCAAAAAGGGTTACATTGGAACCGCACGAATGAAATAAGGTATACAACACACTGCGCTAAAATGCCAAAGTCGAACATGCCAAAACCAAGAATTCCCAAACCGGGCTATGCTCCCAAAGCAGCAACCTTACTTCTGATGTCCCTCGGTCTCATCCCCTGGTTAACGACCACACTAGAAATAGTTCCCATGTTCACAACACTGACGTAGCCCGGTGCAACTTCACTTGCTAGTACCTCTATAGACTTCATCGCCTCCTCTTTCGATATCGGACTCCTTGAAGAACTCTGGAGAGCCTGCACGAGTGTGGCCATGGAGAACGAAACACGCCCCCCGGGACCTTTGGTCGCGCAGAGAAGGGTCAGTACGCCGATGACCTCTTCGGCGCGCTGGAGAGCGGCGCGGCGCTGAAGCTCCGCGGGTGTTGAAGCCTTGGGGCCCGCTGTCGCGGCGGCTTGCTTAGCGAGGATGCGATCGAGAAGGTTGGTCTTGCGAACAGCAGTAAAATCTGTCATCTTCGCTTGCACGGGCTCAGTAGGAGCTAGTACAGGCTCATTCTCCTTGCCCGTTGTCTCCCTCGCCTTCTTCTGCACGCGACCTTGTTGCACGCTCTCCTTGAAATCCCTCAATCGCTTGCGGCCCTTTTCTTGCAACGGTGCAACGGCGACAAGTGACGCGCAAGTTGTGATTTCCGCATGCGGGAGTTGGGCAATGAATTTCGAGATCGATGCCTCTTCTATAAAGGGCTGAATGGTAGTTTGCTTCATGTCTGTTTTCCTCGGCCGTCCTCTCTTTCGTGGTGTTGCAATGGGTCGTGCAGATGCCTTCTGCGACCTCGGACTCCATTGACCCCAGAGATATTCCAAGCTCTCCATAAACATGACCTTCAGCGCTTCTTCGTTCATTGATGTCACTCCGGAGCCCATCTTGTACCCATCGAGTAGTTCGATGCATATTTTACCGCGACCATAGTCGGAAAGGTAGAATGGATTGCTTTCCCTGGCCGGTCCGCAGCCGAGAATGCCCACGCAGAGGCAGATGTCATCGTACGTGACTTTGCGGTGCCGCCAGATGGATGTCACGGAGCTTGTGAGGACGCGCAAGTCCACGGGTGTTGCAGTGCCGTTGTGCGCGTAATGCAGCGACAGTGCGGTAAGGAAAGATGAGTGTAGGGCGAGGAGGTTGACGAGTTCGACGGGCAAAGCGCCTGTGGGATCGATGGGCGACATGGTAAGGTAATAGAATGTGAGGAATACGGCAATGAGATATGATAGACGATGCCGCAAGAGAAATATGGCGATGGGAATGGTGGGATGAGTGTGAGGAGGGCACTCGGCCGTTGTTATGAGGTCGAGGGGCTGGAAAACACTAAGAGCGACAGGGGGACGCGACGAACGCGACAACGCGTCAGCCAATCAGAAACGCGCTTCGCCGTGACGCGCGCAATTCCTCTTACACTTCCCGAAGCGTTGATAGCCTACGTAGTATGGCACAGACACAATGGGTGCATGGATGAATGAGTGCTTGTACATGCCCATCATCGACTTTCATCGTGCTAATGCTAGAAGCGTGCAGTCAAGGGTTGTTCCTCGTCGCCAATCCTGACCAGCCCATACTGACATCCTCGGAAACGTTGGCTGCTACCAGCTCCATCGCATGCGACGGACAAACGTGGCAGCCTGACGACCTGTTGGTGTAATTGTTGCGAGGACAAGCCTCGAGGAAGTGGTGGACGAATTGAACAAGAATACATTCGTACAGGATCGAAGAAAGCTACTCCAAAAAGATAGCCCTATGCTGCGTAGGTAGGTATGCATTGTCCGAGGACGCCACTAAGTATAATCATCCATAAACGTCAATGGTCCAATCTTTCGTCATCGTGTCCCACTGCTTGACTTTACTTTCCTCCGAACCACGACCCGATCCAGCTCTTTGACTTGCTCGCACCCTCGCTGACCGACTTGTCGAACTTGTCCACGGCAGCGTTGAGGTCCTTGCCTGTGTTCTGCCTCGCCTCCTCGAACTTCTTGCTCGCATCCTGGCGGTATTGGTCAAGCTTCTGACTGGTCTTGTTTGCTTCGGCTTTGGCGTCGTCGGCCTGTGCGCAATTGTTAGCGCATCTTCACTAGTGTCTCATGCTGGCATGTCTGGCTCGTAAGATGAAGACGCCGGATACTCACCAAGTTCTGCGCCTTTGCGCGCACTGCTTCGAATCCCTCCTCGCCGGCCTTCTTGGCCTCCTTCTCACGCCCTGGCAAATCGCCCTTTATCCTGGCGGATGCGCTCGCGGCATCGTCTGTTGTTGTTAGCATCGCGATACCTATACTGAAGCCACTTCAAGACATGACGTACGCTCAATTTGCTTCTGCGCTAGCTTGGGATCTCCACCCGCATTATAGAGGTAGTAGGCACCGCCGCCGACGGCAGCAACACCGCCCCAGGTGAGGATTCTCTTGGACATGTTGGTTGTGGAGTGTTTTGGGGGCGAAGGGGTAGATGCGACTGAGTAATGGGTGGAATGCGAATGTCTCACAGAGGAGTGCAGTAGCCGCGGTACTTATGGGTGGGGTGAGGGTGTCCGGACGCGGTTGGCTGCGGAGTCTGGCAAGGAAGCACGGTGAAATTATGACGTATGCAGCAGCTTGAGCTCGGGCCCTGCGCCGGCCATGATGATGGGGGAATCAGATCGCCATCCATCGACCCTGGTCATCAGCATCGCCGACATCTACTTTTTCTCGGGCGAGATCGAATTTCTCTTTGCATCCAGTGTTTTTCTTGTGCTTTCTGATTGCTTGAAAAGTCGTCGTTCTACCCGGCAAGTGGCGATTGCCTGCCCAAGTCCGACTACCCCTAATCCGTGCGCCTGTTCTTACCTACGCATCTGTTACCTGTCACCTCTAGCCACATGTTTCTACGATAGCCACGGCACGAAGCCCCAGAGACTTCCCTGCACCATAGGCCACCATGGCGGACCAGCACATCACCCTCGTCGACCGTACCGACAACGAGCAAAGCCCCGTGCGCCAACCCGAGCAACAACCCCCGAGCGAAGACTCGCACATCGACGTGTTATACGAGAACCAACGCGGCTGGTTCGTCTTCGGCATCCCACTTTTCTCCTCCAAGGCGCTATGGAACCTCAGAATCGACCAATCGCCGTGGGTCGACGCCAAGTTCAAGCCCTCCGCCGTCAACATCACAAACGCTCAAGTTCCTGACCCTAGCTGGGTCTGGGAGTGGAAGAGTTGGTACGTGGACATGAGCCATGATGTGGATGAGGAAGGATGGCAGTACAGTCTGTGGTTCAGAGGCGCTGTGTGGCATGGAAATCACCCATGGTTCCACAGCTTCGTGCGTAGGAGACGATGGCTGAGGAAGCGAATCAAACAGAAGCTATCACCGAAGACGAAGGAATCTCAGAGAGAGAGGCTGTTCGGGGAAACCTTCAGTATTGGTACGACATTGGCAAGGACCGTGACGAGCGGAATGGGTCCCGATAGCCTGCAGGACAGCAGAGAGCAGTCGCTCGATGATGAGGTCAAAAACATACCGACCTTGATGAAGAAGCTGAGAAAGGCCGCAATCGATCGCGAAAAGATTGTCTACATCAACAAGTTTATCGAGGAGGGTGGAGAGGAACTCCACTACCTGGCCGAACAGGTAACTCTTCCGCTAGGGTTCATCGTACCTTACTGTTACTAACTTTTACAGATGTCGGCCATCATGTCCATGCTCATCTTCCAGAACTCGCGTCGCCAGCTCCTTTCCACTCTGATGGATACTTTCGACGCGGCAAAGGAACATCGTAAAGATCACAAAGAACGAGGGGAACCCGAGAACGAAGGCGAAGAGCGACGTATAAATAACCTACTCAAGGCGATAGAGGCTGCTGATGCCGAGTGTAAGAAGCTTGAATACTGGAGTGATATAAAAAAGCTGGCGGAAGATGGAAACGCAGGTAATGCAATGGACCCGGCGAACGGGTGGGATCGTCGGTGGGCTGGCTTGGATGGAAGTGGCGCTGCCCACCCATAAGGCATTGTGTTTGGCGGGCTTAGAACGCATGTTGGATTGCCGTGGGGGGAATTGGAGATATAAGGAAGAGATTGGTTTGCATCGAGTGGCATTGATACCCAGGCGTAAAGCAATTATTCATACTATACAAAGGCATTTCATAGATTATAAAAGCATCTTCAATCATAATGAACCTTAAGCTCGTGAATGTCACCCTTTCTTCATTCGGATTCTGATCGGTCCCCGTATGTCCTCTAACCTTGCGGCATCCACCACCTCACCCTTCTGCAACACTTCGACTTCTCCTTCGTCTCTCAATTGCCAAACTAGCTCGCGCACGGCGTCCATGGTCGCGCGCCAGTCGGATGCGTTCAGAGCTTCAAGGTCTGCTGCTGACAACGAACGCGCAATCTCAGAGGGACAGAGCGTCTTTGGGTATTCGCGCTTGCGGAGAAGGTCTTGAGCATGCTTTAGAAGAATCGAGTTGTGCGATTGAGTCAGAGGCATATCTTTGGAAAAATATGTAACAAATCGGGGTCTTGAGATTAACGTTTACGTCTATAGATGGAACGAAATCTAAGAATGCAATGCCATTTGCGCTAGCTACGGGGTCGGCGAGTAGTGCCAGACTTCCGACGACGACCGATGATCTATGCTCTAACTATATGAAAAAGAATCTTCCAGCTTTAACTAGCAAAAGGTACACCGCGCTTACGCGACTTGGGCACATCGTACTCCTTGACTCCGACCCAACATCTCGACGTGTTGTCCACGTGCGTCTGCTGGTTGCCGTACACCGACATGGCGCCCTCGCGCAGCAAGCACATGGACGTCATGGTCCACGTCCAGCGCCAGCACTCGTCGGAATCCTTGTACCGATATCCATGGCCCGATGTGAGGGTTACCAAACCTGCGCATTCAATGTCGTCGCCCCAGCCCTGGTACGCCATCTTTGCAAGGCATTGGTGGAGAATGACCATGTCGAACTTGTTTCCGTTTTTGCCGATGCGCTGCTCGTGCTCGGGCATGTATTCCCAGTGGTCGTTGTTGACCCAGTTGACGATTTTGGTGTTGTCGTCCTCGTTTTGGCTGTCGTCCATTTGGTCGTCGCGCTGCTTTACTTCGCGGAAGAACTGTCCGCCAGAATGCATGTCCATCTTGTCTTTGCTGGTCCAAGCGCGCTCGTCGTTGGGCGTGATGGTGTAATGGAAGCCGCCTTTTTGGTATTCACCGCCCCATTTCCAGCTACAAGCACTTGTTAGAAAGAGAAGAGATGAGAGTAGGCAGAGGGCGGGGAACTTACTTGTACTCGTTTGCCACCGGGTCGTAGTCGCAGTTATCGCTCAGGAACTTCAAGTCATCTTTGCAGCCAGGTGCATCCCATTTCGATCCCGCCTCTGGGCGCGTGATCTTCAGCGTCACTTTGTTGAGGTAAGTACGTCCGTTGCCGCCCATATTGTCGAACGCCTCTTCGTAATCCGTTGCATCATCCTTCGCTTTCGAACTGTCGCCAAGGTGGTCACAGAAGTCTTTTATGTTCCCGGCGAGAGTCGGTTCATCGACGAATTTCCAATTTCTGATATCCTTTACGTAGTCGGGATTCTTGAAACAGGTCTTATCGCCGTCCTTGGGACCAGTAGGCTCGTCATCCCCTCCCGCATCGCAACTGTCGAAATCTGGGCGATCCTTGTTCGGATCTGCATTGTCCTGTCGCTTGACCTTTCTACGCTTTGCGTCGCAACCACCATCAGCTTCTATGGGACTCTGTGCCATCTTCCTTGAGTTTGACGGCACCGGCTCAGAGGGCCTGCAGCTGCACTGGGCAAAGGTTCCGTCAACTCCTTTGCACACCCCATCCTCGAAGCTTGGGATGGTGTTTCCACCGCAATTGTCACAGAAGATGTACGGTTGATCTTTCTTTAGTGGACAAGAATTTTCGGGCATATCGGGCAGTTCTACATCAGTGAGGCCGTCGAGTTTGTTTGAGAGTGCTGCAGACATTCTCATCATGCCGTCTTCGCCAAAGTAATCGCCGTTTATCAGACCGGTGGCGATTACAAAGAGCTTCCTCTCTAGTGCCGTGAGGTATGCCATCCAAGAGCTTAACTGAATCCACTGCTCTTTTAATCTCTTCCTCTCGTCATCGTCTTCGTAGTCAAACGTGAAGCTGAATCTCTCTGTGTCAGGATCCTTCCTCATTTCTACCACCAACTTAGACGGTGCTGTAGGAAATACAAAGCCAAAGTCTTGCTCTTGTTGCTGGAGCTGGCGTAAGAGAGGTTGCAAACGACCAGCCGGGCCAGCCTCACGCATGAATTGAATTCCCAGGTTGAGTAATTTCTTCCAAGGCCCGCACTTTGTCTTGCCATTGGTCCGTCGCTTTGCAAAGCGCTTCTGATTGCTGCACTCTGAACTCACGCCACCCAGGACATCATCAGCGATATCCATCGCACCGGTATACATAGTCTTGTTCAGGCCAACCACCACTTGATTATTTTCATCGTCCTCGGTGATGGTGGTGTCGTCAGCCTCCGCGATTTCTGGCATTCCTGTGTCAATACTAATCTCCGTCATGGCTCCGTCGGGGTACTCGTAGCTGAACTTCTTCTCGTCGATGGTCATGTCATCAAGCTTATCGGCGTCTTCTTGTGATAAATCAATCGTGATTACATGATATCTGTCCGGATCACCATCCATGAGGCTATAAGCACCCTGAATGAGCTTGACAACAGCGTAGGCAGCGAGAAGACCGAGGCCCAGTCCGAGCACACGCCGTTGTATACCATCCGTAGCCGGACCGACTCCCAATTCCTTCTCAACTCCAGCCGTGCCTGGTTTTCCAAGTTAGTCAGAACGATCGAGCAATGTAAGTTGACAGTGTGGTAAACAAGGATAAACAGAAGCTCTTCAAATTCCAAAACCGGTAGCGCCATATAGAAAGCATACTTACATTCATCATTGGTCTTGTCTTTGCACTTGCTTCTTACGACATCGACAACTCTTTTTGAAATATCTGAGCCTATCTTTAAATGTATACCATTGTCGACATCGACGCTGAAAGCGTCTGCCTCGACTCCAGAAGTATCGGTAGTACCCTTAAGATACTTGTCCGTGTCCTCTCCTTGTTTGAACACCGGTACGTCGGCGACGATTAGCGACGGTAGGTTTAGCTGCAAAAATACGTGCAGAAGAAGCTGGGGTGCGAAAACTCGCATGATAGAATAATGTTGACAGCACTTCTGTCAGGCAGATGTGAAAGTGATGATGAGGGAAAACTATCTGCTTTGGCTAACTGTAATGTAGTGCTTAGCAGTGTCAAGACCCTAGCTGCATGAGCCTTATTTGTGACAGTTCTAGGAAAATAAGAGAACTGTACAAGGGAAATTGATTTCGAAAACAACACAACCGTAGATTGTTGGGCCAAGCTTGAGAAAGCCTTGCTTGTGTCAATCTAAAAAAGGAGAGAACCATAGAAGGAAAAAGGACAGAGAAAATTATGACTGTAGACTGTTGTGTTGAATGAAACGGTCTAACGTTGACGCTGGGGGTCTGTGCCGACTCAGCCGCCAGGGAACGAGTTGCTAAACACTGGTAACAACATGACTATTCTCGTAATTTTGTAAAGATCCTCCATCTTCCAGGGTGTGGCTAAGTAAATAGGATCATCGGCTCGTATAGATGGTTCGTACAAGTTGTTGGGTAGTTGGGCGGTCGCATCGAATCGAGTCCAATCAAATTCAAGTAAATACCTCGTGGATCATGTTCATTACTAACACAAGATTACCTAATAATCTACGATGATGAGGACTCTACGGGATCGGGAGGGGATGTCGGAGTAGTAGCCCAATTGAACCGCACGTCTCGTTCAGTAGACGTTGGTATAAGCTTCCTTTAGAAAGGGTGTTGCTAGTTAGCCGCAATAGGACATCGCCTCTCTAACACCCCTGGCTGAGCGGCTGAGGGAATGGAGATCATCCGTCGAGCGTAATTATGTTGGATAGTCTTGGCTAGGAAAACACGGGTATGCGCCAAGATTGTTGGTTGACGGTTACTTCGCGTCACGCACCCAATTCGTCGTACCATTTTGACCACCTTGCCTTCGTTGCCGACGATGCTTGCGAGGTTAGCCTACTTGATTTCTTGAAAATTAAGTCGTTAGGAGGCGAAGCGGCTAGAGTAAACCTCCTCTTCTGTTTTCGTGTAAAAATAGTCTCACCCTCACTACAGTTCCGCCGCCGCCCCCTCCCCCCCCTGTACGGGTCGTTAGCGCCAACACTATAAGAGCGAATCGGCCAATTGCTACTCTGTATCATACCGCTAGTAAGGGTCAAATAACCTCTTACAAGGCCAGCACAGAACTTTTTGCAGTAATCATGTCTCGCAGAGTAAGAATACCGAATCCTCGCATGCGCCAATTTCAACCACATGTCATAGTTGTTGAAGTTATAGAGACCGGGGTAAAAATGTTATGGGATGATTCTATGGTAGGAGCTGGCGAAGTATTAGCTAGGAGATCATATTATTGCAATAATACACAATGGTTGGTTGGTTGGTTGGTTCCGCCTACCCACTGAGGTAGCAGTAAACCTACCTGAGGCGGTAGCGGCGCAAATTGCAGCCGCATCAAGTATGGTTGTAAATATTAGGCATTGCTGAACTGTGAGACTTGGTAAATTCATATGAGGCAGATAATTGGGTGAATTAAGCATGATCAAATGCTCAACTAAAATCTATAAAGCTAAAATCAGATGAAAAGCTAGCTCTCTATGTTTCTATTATGCTGCCGGTACTCGATCTGGTATTCCATTACGATCTCGCTCAAAGCGCATAGTTGCAGGATTGAACCACCGTTTCTCTTCCATGAAGAGAATCAAGAGCGCGAACAGAACATGGCAGTCATTATTTTCCATGCGCCTAGTTGCAGTGTCCTGCATCAGGCAGCCGTCGGTGCCATAACCCCAGTCTCTCCGGGTGTATCTGCGTCCATGTAGCCACTAATGATATTTGAGTATTCATTCATGTTTGAAGCAGGTAGGCGGGTATTACCTCGTGATAAAGCACAAGACTTTGTACTGATTCCATCCAATCGTCTAGAATAGCTAGCGATGTGGTGTGATATCGCGACCTTCGCCACCCTACGTCTGACATGCTATAGCGGCGGTTGCCCACTACTAACAAGTCACACAACTGATAAACTCATTGTCAGTCTTCCTTAATCGCGTGATGATTGCTGCCGAGACTTACATGAACGGAATGTCGAACAGCATCGCCTTCGACGTGGAAGGAATCTTCAACGAAGAGGGTTTGACCCGCACCCTGTGCGTCGGTTCGAGTACAAGTGGGTTGTCCGAAAACATAGAGGCCGTTATCAACGTCTTCATTTTCAATGAACCTAACTACGTCGCGGTCCATGTTAAAGAAACGCGGGTCTGTTCCTCTGTTCTGCACTGGCTGGATCCTGCGTTGACCTGGTCTAGTCGCTGAGGTGCCTTGCTGATTATCCAGGTAGATCCGATTTTCTGCGTCTGTTCGACGTGCGGTCTCCCGCCACCCGCTCGCAATGCCTCTGGCTGGGCGATTGAATCGTGGTATTCCGATAATCATCCTATATGTGTCCCAGAGGCGGTAAGCCAATCTATCTCTTCTACTCGGATTGGCGGGGACCAGGAAGACAAACTCGTACATATCATATGCACGTTGTTCCTGGTCCCTAGTCCTGCTCATTCTGTCCTTCTGATATCTTGCTAGTCGTATCAAGTCGTACATAACGTCTTCCTTTGTTTCGGCATTCCAGTATCTATCGACGCTAGCATCAAACCCTATTGAGTGAAGAATATGAATTAGCTGTCCACTCTATTAGGCAAACTATGCTGCTGAGTGTTTTCGAGCCGCCAGAGAATGAAGAAGATGAGTATCTTACTTCTCAACACATTAGCATCCTCTCATTCATTTCGTTGTCGGCTGCAGGCTTACCAGTATGTCAATGAAGTGACGGCTGCCACCGATGTGGACCACCCTATGAGTGCAAGTATAATAGCGAATTTCATGACCGCCCGAGTAGTCTTCCCGATAATTCGAAATGTATAGGATTGGGATACGCCTCAGTTGTCAAGTTCAATGGAACTACTCATACTCTGGCTGAAATAAGGCGAGATCAAACTTTTGTGATGATGCTTGGTGCGAACTGACATGCAGACTTCGTATATCTTGAGTAACGGACTGTGAAAGTAAATATAGCTTTCAAGGGTACCGCAAACAAGCTCTGCACAGATGAACTATGTTGGCGGCCGCTGAGAGGAAGCAAGGAGTTAGTGTGGACAGCCAAGTTACCAGGCTGAATCCATGAAAGCTTTGGAGGCACTGTAATTTCGCGTTAGAGAGACATAGAGGTAGAAAGTTACCTCCTTCCCATTGAAGGCTTCGTTGTCGCGGGCTGTAAAACTTGCAGGGTTGTGTTGGAATCGCAATGTTTCCTACTTTTGCCGTTCCCCACATGAGGTTCCATGGCTTGTTGTTGTAAGATTACGCTCAATGAGCCTCATCCGCTTTAGCGTGTAACGACAATACCTTTGACTAGGTTCGCATCGCCTGTCAGACTTTTTAATACTGATTCTCTCAAATCATGCCGGATTGAGCTGTGCCTAGAAACGCGCATTTTCAGCTATCCTGGGTACGAGCATAACTTTGTTGGTCCAACATCTTAGGCCTTGCTTCGCCCCCGACCTACTGAGCTAACCAAGGTAAGCTGCCTCGTTACATCGGTACATCTACTAAGCTCAACGTGAAAATTGAGGAGAAATTAATCATGCTGTTGTCAGTATAAGAAGGACATCGGCATGTAATGCAGTACATTCGAAGATATTGATAATGGCATCTGTTGGCCTTTGCTTATTTAGTTATGAGTAATCAAGCTCTGTAACTACTACACAAGAGCATGAGTAACTTCAATACTCCATACGATATCTTATCAATCTACTTGATGAAACATTGCTTGATACCTTCTCCTAGGCTTACAGTATCTTCGCAGTCGGGATGCCCGTGTCCTCGATGCCCTCTCTATTTGGTCAGATTTTTCGCGTTTAAGATCTAACTGAAAGCGACTTCGTGTGCTAATTCGCTCATATAACTCTTAGCGTTCTCTTTCACGGGGATGACGTATCGTATTAATTCGCTTTCCAATTTTGCAACGTGTTGGTGAGATGGTGCAGTGTTTCATTGTCGGACACGAAATAGCGGTCTCGGAGACTCGACACAGCACCAAGTATCAAGGTCATAGATGCATCCCTGGACGAAGTATACAGCATTCCCTGTGTACCATTAGGTGAGATGCGGCAGCTTTTCTGTCCTAGGCCTACAACTCTAAGATACAACCTAGTATCTTGTAACCATGCATTTTCAGACAGATAGCACGATTCTCGACCGGATGCTTTTCCAGGAGTTACTATTCTTGGGTGTATAGATTCTACAGATCAAGCAAGACATCTGAAATGACTGTAGAGGCATCTCAAACCAAACCAAAACATACAGGAGCATGCAAGATATGGGCAATTCCTCCCGTCGGGAGTGGCTTGGCGGGCCGGATCTGCGCCAGGACTAGCGGCATGGGACTGCTTCTGTGGGCTGCAAATTCCTTGACGTCAGTCCAATCAGCGCCGCCAAAAGCAAAACCTCAACACCCCCAACGCCATTTTCGGCGGAACAGCGGAGGACGAGACAGACGGTTTGTGATGTTCGGGTTGCCCGTACCCCACGCTGCAGCCCGGGGGATATATGTAGCCGCGCGTGCAACCCTCCCGTCTTCTCTTCGCTCGCTTTCACGCCCCTCGCCCGCCCTGCTGCAATACCCTTGCTTGCCCCCGCAATCCAAGTCGACGCCTTTGCGGAACCATCAACCCGTAGAAACGAGAAGATATTGTTCAAATCACATCATGTCGAGTCCGGAAGCAGTCCGCAAGTACCTCCAGCAGAGCCACGATCGCATCTTCGAGAACAACAAGAAATGGGCCGAGGAGCAGAAGGCGAAGCACCCCGAGTTCTTCGCCAACCTGAGTGCAGGCCAGAGCCCGGAATACCTATGGATCGGTGAGTCAATCGCTATGCATTCACCGCGCATTCGTCAGAAGCGCCGCATCTTGCGCATCAAATGGGCTACCAATCGCATTGAACGAGGCTGATAATGTCCTTCCACAGGCTGCTCCGACTCCCGTATCCCCGCTGAAGCCATCACCGGTCTCGGCCCTGGTGAGATGTTCATTCATCGTAACATCGCCAATCTCGTCTGCGCTACCGACCTGAACGTCATGTCCGTCGTCAATTACGCCGTCCGCCATCTGCACGTCAAGCACATCGTCGTCTGCGGCCACTACGGCTGCGGCGGCGTCAAAGCCGCCATGACCCCCAAGGACATGGGTCTCTTGAACCCGTGGTTGCGCAACATCCGCGACGTGTACAGACTGCACGAGGCCGAGCTCGACGGAATCCAGGACGAGGAGCAGAAATACAACCGACTCGTCGAGTTGAACGTCGTGGAGCAGGCGCGGAACATTATCAAGACGGCGGCCGTGCAGCAGATGTACGAGAAGAACGGCTATCCGGTCGTCCACGGCTGGGTCTTTGGATTCAACGATGGCTTGTTGAAGGATTTGGAAATCGACTTCGAGGGACAGCTGAAGAGCATCCAGAAGATCTACAACTTGACCACCGATGCGCTAGAGGGATCGTAAGCCAAGGGAACAAGAAAAAGGATAGACATGTGGTGTACAGGGATTAGAGACGAGGGACATGTATTTTGCGTTGGAAAACCCCTTGCGCTTTCTTTGACGGACGGTGCGCTTGTTAGTAAAGTAGAGAAGACGTGCGAATAGCTACGTACGTCTCAATTCAGTGTACCGTCCAAGTTTAATTTCAACCCTCGTTCCTAGATGTTGTAGCCAATGAGCGACGAGCCGCAAAGCACCAGGTGTGTCCAACAGGGTTTCCGCTGCCAGAGGAGCTCTTTCTGGGGGGCGGGGGTCAATGACCAGGTTGTCCCCAGAAGGATCACGCGTCCGCTAATGTATTTTGACTGCCGAATCACTCGCAGCTAGATACCAGATTCCATCATGTCGGATTCCGTTGTCGTTTGCGCAATCTAGATGTCGGTCTCGATCGTCATTAACGTGCGATTGGATTGCTAGTCGGTGCGTGCTACTGTGAGGTCTCACTCAATACTTCTTGGTTCATTGGAATATCTGTTAAAGGTGTTATCGTGAGGTCCGTCCCTTTCGTATAGCTGCCATGTGAAGAGGCAAAGCGCGAGAGCAATTATCTGTTCTTCGGCGACGTTGTAAAGGGACACTACTAAAGACAAAAGTTTGCGCACACCCTAGGAGAGTCACCCAACCCCACAAAATTCCGTTTTAACGCCCAGAATGCAGTTTCTGGGTATTTAAACATTGCAAGCGTATTATGTAGAGTATGTAGGAATAAATATAGAGATCTCTATCGCAGGAGCTTGCCGCCGAACGTGTAAGGAAGTTCGACCCGTGACGAAAATGTCCTCGAAATTTGGGCCGTATGTATATCAAATCGGTTTTAGGATGATCCCTTCGACGAGTCAAACGAGCCAGAAGCATTTGTGCTTTGCATTTGCAAAGCTCCAGAACTCCTGCAAATTCTCTTCCACTCTAAGGTAAAGGCATCCGCCACGAGTACTAATGTGCTGCTCCTCATTCTGCCAATCCAACAACATCAAGTGGAATTCTACATACGTCATGAAAGAAGTTACCCATGAGCTCTTTAGGACAAGAAAGCTTCCTTCGATTGATATGCCTTCAACATCTAGGGCAATATTAGATCGCTGAATCATTTTGGATGGCTTCCGTATATCTCTTACCTGCACTATCTGTCCATTGAGAGTGATGCGTTGACTTGGGAAGGTAGCAACTGGGATCAAAGTGTACCGCCTGATCCGCACGATTGTATTTATAGGGTAGGGTCAGCACCGGTCCTTCAACGAACAAGGATCGTCCAACAAAAGGTTCATCGCCAATGCTTTTGAGAGGTTGAGTCTCTAAAGTCTGTGGCCGAATACCATTAGCATCTGAATAAATTGCAATGCTAGATTCGTCTGCAATAGCCCCTGTCTGGAATTCAATACGGTAAGTAATCCACAGCCTCTCAAGATCTGATCCTATCCCGGTGAGCTGCGTATTCTCTTTGCGGTGAGGAGTTTCCATCTCGTTTCCGTCAAGCCACATCCACAGAGGGGCTGGAACATTAACACAACCATAGGAATCAGGAAGGAAGTTCAATCCCCCGCCAATGAATTTCCAAGCCGCCCAGCTCCAGCTCGGAAATCCGCAATCAGGTCTCGGCATCAAGCTTACACCGGGTGCAGGCTTCCAGAAAAGTCCGGTGCAGAAGTCATCCTTGGGAATACCGTACGCGAAGCCCTGGGAAAATGCGTTACGTTTCAGCCTCTCCAGAAGCGCTATAAACGCAGGAAGCGTATCGGAATTTCTGGATGGCTGCCGACAAACATACTGAAATAGAAGATTGGGAAGGACATTCCACTTTTCCGAGGGATGCTGAACAAGGCGCTCCAAATTGCGCTGCAGCATGGGATGGGATTTTGGATGATTGATATCCGAGGCGTGATACCCAAAGTCGCGGTAGTTTTCCGTATGCATCTTGTCCCTTGCAAACTCGATCATGGCTCGAGAGTCCTCGGTGCAGAACATTTCGTTGCACTGGAAATAGACCTGGTGCGCCGAGAAGAAGATGCGTCGCCTTGGAAATATACCCTCTTGGAATGTCCAGCTACGGGTCGGCCATCGCGAGCTTTGAATTTCGGCCGTTAGAGTAGGGCATCGTGAAAGTAGCCGCACAGGTCCAAATTCTGCTGTCAATTGTGGGGTCCGTTGCGGTCCGTCGTCCACGCCCGGAAGGCCACTGTTTGCATGATCTCCTAACGCTATTATTGTAGCATACGAGCGCTCGTAGATGTGGTCCATTATTGGAAGCTGTTTCGACTTTGCTTTTTCACTCTTCTGGTCAATACACAAAGCATCTACCCACAGAAAGGGTATATCGACTTTGGCAGCTACTGTCATAGCATGTCGAATAGTGGCCGGTACCTCATGATGCTTGCCGGATGCCAGCAGGTCCGCATCCTGCTGCTGTTGACCCCATACATAGCTCAAGGCCGCGTATTTCATTCCTTTTTTGTAAGGCACGAGCGTCTTGGTCTGGACATCAATAAGGGTGATAATCTCTAGCTCAGCAGCGGGCCCTTCGGCATGACATAGCTTATGATGGGTTCCGCAGTGTTCCATCCATGACTTGATAGCATCATAGTCCGGAGAAGATTTCACCGCCTGAACCGAAGAGCGACTTGGTGGATCTCCAGGGCAATACGGGAGGTTGAAGCAATGCTTATCTCCGTCGGGATTACGTTTTATTTGTCGTATATCGTACGATACGACATCGTCAAACTCCGCATCAAAAACCGAGTTTTGGTGGATTTCGGGACACAACTGTCGTGGTTCTGTATTCCAAAACATCGCTTCGGCACGGGGCCATCCATACTCGTCTTTAATGGCATATTTGTAGAACTCGGTCGGATGAAGCTCGAGTTCGCGGAGTGCCTCTGGATCCAGAAGGGGCATGCTATCCATGTTTCCACTCAAGATAATTAAGGTAAAGAAGGATTTCCTGGTAGCATGCTCAAGGCGAGCTGTGGTTGGATGCGCTCAGAAGAAGGGTCCGGGATGAATATCAATACGTATATTATTTGGATGCGGCGAGGCTTCAAACATTGCAGAACCTTGAGAGAAAGATCCCAAATGACCTAGGACTGATAAAAACATTCGCAACGACTAGTTTCTGTGGCACAGCATAGGCATCAGTCCTGGGCGCGTAAGTCAATACCCCAATTGCATCCAATGACGCCGACAAGGCGTCCTTTTACATTCCTAATCTTCTGCAGAGATAATTTACACGTTTGGATTCTTTTGCCATCCCCTGACTACTTGCCATTACTATGGACATGTCTTACTGAACCTGTCATTTGCTAAAATAATGAGGCTACTCGGATCTTGTGGTACCTCGTATCCGGTGAATGAAATGCTTACGTCTTGGAACCTTTCTATGAGCTCAATGTTGATATGGATATCGTTTGAACATATCTGTTTGATATATGATCAGTCGGAACGACCTCCGTGTTGTCGACGACGAGGGTGGAGCTGCCTTCTGCACCGCCACAATCTCGCTACGAGGCTGAAGCTCTGGAATCTGTCCTGACGAATGTCGCCGCGAAAACCCCTCCCGGTTCGAGCCCCCAAATGACCAGCGCCAAGCGCTGGCCTACGTTACATACACATTCGGCGACAAACATCATCCAATAACACTTTCAGCCCCCTACACGCCTTTATGCGTGCGAAGCGCTCCCTTTTGCGCATCCTCGCGCTATATGATTGGCTTCCTACTTATGCATCGTAACATTAGCATCGCAATGAGTAATCTAATATGACTGGAGCTCGTCCGGAAACCGCCCTGTTGTCGCGACGTTTTCAGATAGTCTCGCATCTTTCTACGTCATTGGCGATTGGGGCAAGTGGGCAGGCTGCTCAGCCGCTGTGGATCCTTGAGCTTGAGCGACCTCAGAGGAAATGGTCTGGGGCTGTGTGCTGTGTGTCTCGCCTGATCCCAACCTAAATACGCGAATAGAAGCACTATGTGGGGAGTTAAGCTTCTTACACTATACCACACTTGATAAGGCAACAGACGGTGTTCGGTATCTTAAATCAGAGCCTTGCCTCACATCACGCTTCGAAATTCCTCCCATCCTAAGCTCCCACATTACCTATTCATACATTAAAGGTCCCCACCAAGAGTAATCATCAAGATGGCTCTCGCCCCACTCCGCGAACCAGTTGGTATCTTCACAAACCTCTTCGCCCAGCAGTGCGAGACCATTGTCCTCAAAGAAAAGGTCCTCTCCCTCAGCGGTGATAGCTTCCACATCAAGCTTGCCAATGGCACGCCCATCTTGCAGGTCGAAGGCAAGGTGATGTCCATCTCAGGCCGTAAGAAGGTTAGAGACATGGCAGGCAATGAGCTCTTCGACATTGTAAAGGAGCATCTTCACATCCACACGACCTTTGCCGTTGAGGCGCCTGGTGGGCAGAAGCTTATGGAGGTGAAGAGCAGCTTTGCACGTTAGTGATCAGTGATGACTGTTGAGGAGATGGCAATGAGCTGACAAGCCTGTAGTGCTAGGCAGTAAGGCGACTGCGACGTTCACTAGCCACAATGGCAAGCCTCAGTCGCTACAAATGAAGGGCAACTTCTTTGACACAAGTGCCGATATCACGGACGAATCGCAAGGTGGTAGGTCGCTAAGCTGTGAATGTGGGAACGAAGACGACACTAATGATTGCAGGTGCTGTGATTGCGCGCATCGATCGCAAGCTCCTTAGTGGCAAAGACATTTTCTTCGGACAGCAGACGTACGCGGTAACGATTGCGCCAGGCATGGACATGGCTCTGGTAGCTGCCATGTGCATCTGCCTGGATGAGAAGAACAACGAGAAATAAATGATGGATGATATTCGCAAAGCTGAGCCAAATACCCTAGCGCATTTGCCTTTTTGTAAGGAGCGCAAAAATGAAATGATGTTCCGATATTCTTGTATCGCCCCGAGCATTGAGACTACGCTTTCTGGTGATGTAATTCTTAAGAAACTGCGTGGAGTGCCTTGTGGTATTCGTACGCCTAATATCTGAGGGATCACACCATTGGTGTCCCAGAATCTTACATCCACGGACACACTTGCGCACCGATCCGACAATTTGCTGGGCTGCAGCTGTTGGATAACAAGAAAGCCGCGTCTGCAGTGGATTAATGAAAGCGATTTAAAATGCGACGCGTCGATGTCCCAACCAAGGATGGGGGTCGGACATCCGAAACTTGACCAGCTATAAGAAGCGGCACGGGGGCTAAGCTCCGTTGGTCATCGATTGCCCGAGATACGCTGTGGTGAGGAAATTCGTGAGGGGTTTGGTGGGCTGAAACGTTATGTATCGGGTAGATCGAATATTGAGTCGAAATCTTTATGCGTTAACCCCAGCTGACCCCAATCAAGCTAAAACCGAGATCGCGGTAGTAACCTTGCGCAAACGCGAAACGCAGAGTATTCATTGCAGGTAGTCCGCCTCGCTATGACCCTGGGGCTGAGCTACTAAAGAGATGGAGGACAAAAACTCGCTCGTCGCCCCAGTCTCGGCTCAGGTTGAGCCACGCCATGCTTTCCGCAACAACCCTCTTTTTCCTCATACTATGCTTCATTGAGCTGGCCTCCTCGGTCGCCGTCGCCCACAATGATAAGGAATCCTCGGATATTGCTGCTGGTCTAGGTCGAGTCATGAAGACAACGGAAGCAACTTTCGACGGATCGAGTGGCTCCTCGCGAAAATTCAAAAGTCAAGCACCTCCCGATCTCTCTGAATCCTCCGCGACGACTATCGGGTTGGCCTTTGTTGTTCCCATCTGCGCGGTCGCGGTAACCGGGTCCGCCATCGCGCTTCGCTTGTACAGGAATCGACAGGAGCGAGAACAGAGAATGGTCAATATCAAATGGCCGGCTGAGCTCGAAGCCAAGGGGACATCTATTCGATCGAGCTCATATGAGGGTAGTTTACTACGCCTCGAGAAAGGATATTATTGAGTTTGCTGTGCTGGGAGCGCATGAAGGTTGATCGAGATCCTATTTGTATGAGGGCAGCGGGGAAGCATTTCTTCAGACCAAGGCAATGTTTTGGTCAAATTGAATGTGTATAGCCTCACTCAACCATTCTCTCATGGACCGAGGTTCCTCGTCGCGGGTCAAATCCATCGTTATCGTTTTCTTGAACTTTGCACCCCTTCTCCATACCACATGGCGAGGAAAGGAAGGCTGTCGGAGCTTTGAGAGACGTAGATATTCAAGACTTAACGAGTCTCGAAGCAGAGTTAAAATTGATAACCAATCCCCTTCGCGTAAAAAGGTGTCACCGATGGCTAGGTGTCGCAAAGTGTGAGAATGCATCCTCGCAAACAGCGAAAAGTCTTCCTCATCAACCACACAGCCATGTAGTCGAAATATCCTTAGCTGCGGGAGTTCGACAGAACGAAATAGTGAGCATGCAACCGCGGCCTTATATTTAGACCCCATCAGAGGCGGGCCCATGCAAATAGTAAGCTCTTCCAAGGCCGGCGCACTGCAGATCAACTGCGAAATCCCGTTCTGCCAACCAGGAACCCGAGCATCATCATGGTAGGCGACAGACATGGAGAGGGTTAAGCATTTTAGCGAAGCAAACACTGAGCCAAGAGATAGCAGATATGCCATCGAGAAATCGAATGCTGGATAAATGAGGTTGATCGAGTTGGTAGACTTGTTGACTGCGGCTCCTTTGGTCGTGAGAAATTTGTGTAGTCGTGTGCCACTTTTGGTGATTGCGCTGAGGAGTGCGCGAAAGCAAGTCATTGCAAAATAGTCGTACACATCCTCTTCCTGTGTAGAAACTAGACTGGCGATAATCCTACCAGAAAGATTGACTCCATTGGCACGCACTCGAATTGTTCGAAGATTGGGAAAGCCCCTCAATGCGCGGCTCAAGGCATCAATAACGAATTTTGGGTCGTCATGGGTTTGAATATATTCAAAAAGTTCCGACTCTCGACTTATATCTTCTGTCCTCACTCTTGGGATCTTAGGGAAACGCTTGGGCGGCGGGTATATGCCCACGCGACGGATTTTCTGAAGCGTCTGATACTCGTCGTGGCTTAGGAGCTTCACATCAAGCATTGAGACTGATTCGGCAAGGTGACTACAAGTAGAAACCCGCAGCAAGCGATCTAAAGACGGGAAGCCCAAGGTAGTAGTTCTCTTTGAAAAATACCTGTTGCTAAAAGTGGAAAGCGTGAGAGCATGTAGCTGTCTAGAAGCAAGCCTGATATTTTGATAATCAAATGACAATGGAAGATGCGATAAAATCAAATCAACAAGCTCGACAGGAAGCTTCTCAATCGGAGCTCCCATGATGCAGCAGAAATGACAGAAACGACGAGCGTGGCAGGAGCGGAGCAGTGAAGGTTGACGGCATTGGGAGGAGGAATCATGCTGAGATGGAAGGCGCACGGGCCAAGGTACCGCTTAGGAAAGAACTAGCGGCTGTGCCACGAGCAACCCCACCACAATAGTTGCGCTGGCTCTTCACTCCGCCACCTCCACGACACACATTAGCACATTCCTTCGGCCGCCGACTGGCAATCCCTCACCACCGACTCTACGTCACACATCTCCGCCTGTACGGCGTCACATCACCCATACCTGGGACGTCATCCGGGCAGGCACCTCGGGCCAGTCATCTGCCGACAAACCCACCGAACTTTGCATTCGCACGTGGACAACCGTCTACCTTTACACTCAAACATCATGGACTCCATGCGTAGTCTTAATACTTCTCTTCCCAAGACAAGGCGACGGCAGCCCACACCACAGCCCGACACCCACCAGTCATTCCGTACCGCAGCGCTTACCGTCACGAATCTATACAAAGCGGCCCTTGCCGACATCGATCGTTCTCGCTCAGATGGCTATCAGGATGCTCTCGAAGACCTCATCGGCTTTCTGGACAAGGAAAATCTAGGAGTGGGCGACGGCGAGGGATGGCGGATTAGGCAGTGGGCCATGGAGCGGCTAGATGGGGCGTTGCCAATGCAGTCCAACAGTGACAGCGATGAGGATGCCACCGAGGAGCATCGAGCTCGTAGTTCCTCGCCCGTCATGGAGCGAAATCCTAGTCCTGAAGAGTCACGATCCGCAGAGCCCTCACATCGTTCCGACTCGGCGCCGCCTCCTGTGCCGACAGAGCCCTCGGCGGCTGACGCCGACATGCTTACACCTTTGCCAACTGTCTTCCATTTCTCGTCGCCTCACTCATATCCTGCAACCAGTACCAGCGAGTCTTCCCCACATGACTTGGCTGCGGCCGCCCGGCGTGCCTTTCCTACGCCACGCCGCTCATCTAACCGCTCGTCGCGTGCGATGCAGCGTACGGTCGCACAGAACCTCTTTTCCTTGGGAAATGGTGCTGGACAGAAGCGAAAGCATCTCAACGACTTTTTCAATCTGGATTCCAACGACCGCCGAGACGGGTCAGGGGGAGGACCAAAGCGAGGACGCATGTCGTAAGTCTACCTGGGTTTCAGGGACGGACAGCTGTGCATATAGCGCGAACTATGGAACGGTCTATTCGCATCATGTCGAACATTGGCGTTTACAGTAGAAGGGGAATTGGTTGGTAGCATTTTGGCATTGTGATTTTTGCATGCATTGGGGGTTGCATTTCTCGGTCGCCTTTCTTACGATACCACTGGGATATTTGTACGGGCTCGCGTGGCTCGAGAAGCATACAGCGGAGTTTAGTGAAGATGGATTGAGGGTAATGTGGCAGCGGCCATTGGGTCTTTTTGTATATATCTTACAGCATTGACAACACTATCTAGTCTCTTGGCCATGCCTTGAGATGTGAAAAGCGAACCTCCAACGCCATTGCTATGCATTTTCCAAACACGAGGTGATGCCCCATAAGATTCCGCCATGTATTTCATCTAGGCAAACCAGCGGTAGACGCCTAGTCCCACCAGACCGGCGGCCATTCCCGTTATGCCAGCCCTCCTACTGGCCATGCCGAACACGGACTTGCTCTTTCGTATCGCCGCTTCTTGGGCCGAGAGTTGAGAGTGGCCAGAGACATATGTGAACGCGCCGAGGCCTGCGAATGCGACGGTGCCTATGCAATCCGAACGTCAGTCCCGTCGCGTCAAGAAGTGGTTGCCCGGCTTACCTATGACACGACACGGAGTGCAGTCATCGTATTGGGCCTTGTCGTACTTGAGGGCCTCCTTGAACGTCGGCGCTACATCCTCCTTTGCCATTGTTGGATTCAGGCGCAGTTCGGTGCGCTGGAGCTTGCCTGTTCTGAAGATGCATCAGATAAAAGCCGGCATGTCGACGGGGAGTTCAAAAGATGTGAGGCTGCTCGGCTAATGGCGCGACGAGCAGGGGTCCCCTGTCAGCAGCGCCGTCGTCATGATCATCTCGAGCTACCATGCCCGCCAAATCGCGACAACCCTCGTCCAGGCATTCACTGTGGCCCGCGCATGGAGGACCGATAGCATTCAGGGAAACATGAGCTCGATAGAAGCTCTCTACATATTCGACGAGCACAAGTAGCGCTCTCAGCTCCCGCAGTCATATCCTCCAAGCTAATTCACACACAGCACACCCCTCGTCGAACATGTCTATACCGGCCGCCCACCCCCAAGCAGCAACTTGCTCCCACTCTACCTCTCGCACCCCTCGCCGCGGCCCTCGCTCGTCTATCTGCCGAACACAAACCCACCGACGCTCCTCTACTCGATAATCCAAGATCAGCTGCTTTTCCTCTGCCCTTCCTCCACCGACACCGAGCCCCTCCAGGTACTCGAGTTCCTACACCGCGTCGCTGATGCCCTGGAAGACTTCCTCGGATCGCCGCTCCTTGCGAGCAAGATCGAAAGCAATTATGACGTGGTGGCGCAGCTGCTGAGTGAGATGGTGGATGGCGGTGTCATAGCTTGCACAGAGCCAAACGCACTCAAGGATGTGGTGGAGGCACCGAGCTTCATGAAGAATCTGCTGGGTGGTGTAGGCCTTCCGAGTTCTACTCCAAGTAGTCTGTCATCAGCTTCCACCCCCTTCTCGCTGTCCAGCAGGGCAAGTCCAAGGCTAGCACCAAGCGGGCCCGCACAGCTGGCTTCCCCGGTGCCGTGGCGGCGCGCGAATGTGCGGCATACCAGCAATGAGCTCTACGTAGACATTGTAGAGACTCTAAATGTGACGATATCGCCATCAGGGCGACCGCTTTCCGCCATTGCAAATGGCACAGTAGCCTTCACCGCAAAGGTATCCGGCGTGCCGGACCTTCTTCTACAGCTTGGATGCCCAGGGGGAATAACGAGCACCGTATCCCTTCCCGTCTTTCATCCTTGCGTACGCTTAAACAGATGGAAAGACCGGGCGGGGGATCTCTCCTTTGTCCCACCCGACGGACGGTTCGTGCTCGCAGGATATGAGGTTGACCTCTTAGGTCCCGGGGCTCTAGATGCCTTTTCTACGTCTGCCACGACAAAATCCTCTCCGAAACTAAACATTCCAGCCACGGTGTCGGTACACCCATCATTAGGCCCGACCGGATCCGACTTTGAAGTCCGATTACAATTGAACCCCCGTTTCTCGGGCAAACTGCCTAGTCCTCTCCCTATTGCAACGGGCTCATCATTCTCCGCAAGAGGAGGCCTAGGTCGCGGGTTTACTGCAGCGAGCTTTGGATCAGCAAACCAAGGAACAACAGCCGCACCTACTATCGAGGAGATAGTCGTCCATGTCCCCTTGCCTGCAGGTGTGAAGAATGTGTCAGACTTACGGATTGCGCGCGGCTCTGGCGACGCTGGGTACGCGCCAGGCGACCGAGGGATCGAATGGCGACTCAGCAGCCGCGAAGTTGGCCTGCTCATGTCGCAAGATCGTGGAAGCAGCATGGGCGCAGTGGCTACACTCCGCGGCACCGTCGTCGGGGCAGACCAAGATGAAAGCGCAGAAGCAGGACAATTGACTCTTTCGAGCAACACATACGATTATGATGATGACCAAACGTCCTACCAATCGAGCACAGAATCCCAGACCAAGGCGAAAGAAGTGGGAAGTGACGCAAAGCGACTCAAGCAAAACAAAGTGCTCATGCCTTCTTGCGCTACAGTGAGCTTCTCCGTGAAGGGTTGGCTACCCAGTGGAATCAAAGTAGAGAGCCTTGCCGTAGACCAGAAAAGGAGCAAAGGCCTGGGGGCTGGCGTCACGCCGTACAAGGGTGTGAAGTATCTATGCGTCAGTAGGAGGGGTGTGGAGAGTAGATGTTAGAGTAATCCAGAATTTTCTGTTTTGGCCACGCCCTACTCAACGAGTTGCAGAATCCCACTGATGCTCTATTGATCATGATTCTATCTGCAGCTATTCGACGTTTTGTTGGTTGATTTTCAAACCGAGTCTCTTGCAGAGCCCATATAATTTCAGACATTGCATGATTACGTTCTATGTGGTGGGTATGTTCACATCGGCACATAGCAGGTTCTGGACGTACCTAATTTAATCTATCACGATTCTCGGATCCGATTACGAAGCTTACTCTGCGTTGTACATTGTGCTGCTTGGCCGCGAATAATATCCGGATCCGGGAACTGAGAGATCAGGAAGTGCGAGAGCTTACGCGAGTTTATATAACTGGGAACGAATAGCCTTGACATTTTACAACGCACCCGATTGGCATCCGGAATCGTCTCCCCATTTAAAAGCGCCTATGACGGCATTGAATACAGCTACAAGTTCCGAATAAGACCGCATGTGAGCAATAAAACGCACATATATTGTGGTCAGATGTGGTAGTCTCCTCGACCTTCGCGTAGTCTAATACCTGAACAGTCCAATGCTCAAGAATGGACGACAAAACAAGTACATTTTCTGTTAGTCCCGCTTCGAAACGCATCTTCGTTGCCGATGCTCCGCGAACCTGCTCCCAGCTGTTTACAAAACTCTTTCAAGCGCATCCGCAATTGGGCCCCATTATACATCCAATCATGCTAACCCTTTACGGAAGCGAGCGTGTCAGCCTCGATCTGAAGCACTGCAAAGCTGCTGATACTGCAGCAAAAGAGTACGCGGCAAAGGCCGCTTTGGCAGAGACGTATGATGAAGCTGTCACTCGCATGATGCGCGATGTTAGCGCGGTCGAAGCACAGGTCTGTACCATCGTCTATTTTTCAATCTGAAAATGTATGAGTGAGTACGCGGTGCTAAGATCAGACCCGGTGTCTTTAAGGGAAAGATCCCCTGGATCAAAGATCATACTCTCTGCCACATTCGCCGGGATATCGCTATCGCCACGGCCAAATCTCATTTGTTCCCGCCGATCGTTGATTCAGCCGCTTACAAAAACCCAACTGCCTTTTCAGACGACTTTTTTGCCTCCCTTACACCCATCATCTTGATCCGACACCCCATCCGCATGATCGGCTCATTCTACCGCGTGCAGGCACCCGTGTTCGCGCTCGCGGCCGATGATGAAGACTTTCGCTGGATGACAACACTGAAGTATTCCCGGATGTGGTTCGACGCGAAGTTTAAGTATCAGGACGGGGACAAGAGGCGTGAGGTGCCAATTGTTGTCGATGCAGAAGACGTGGTGCATGATACAGAACGCATTGTAGCGCTGCTGTGCACGAAGTTGGGTATTATGGAGAATGGTGTGCAGTACACATGGGATGCGTTGAAACGCGAGGATCGGCCAGATGATCCCATCATGCGAGGTTTCTTCGCAGATATTTGGGGCTCCAAGGGTATCATCCGCGGAGTTGAGGTAAGAATCATTTGCGAGGCGACGGGAATCGGATGATTGCTTTGGCTGACAAACCTGGACAGCCGCATTCGCAGATTGATGAGCAGGAGGAGATGAGAGTTTGGGACGAAGAGTTCGGGGAGGAGGCCGCGTCTGTTTTGAGAAAGATAGTGGAAGAAGAGATGCCAGTGTACACGTACTTGAAGGCATTCAAGATTGGTGGGGGATCTACCAAAACTTGAAAGAATTGGTTCAGACGTGTTCGTGGTGATGTACATTTGTCTGCCTTTCAGGTTCTCTATTTCTGACAGATAGTCATACATTTTCTCGGTGCATGTTGTAACCTCATCACACAAAACTGCCAGACTGTATAGACTATTGTATTAGGCCCGACCTTGATTTCTGGGACCTTATTAATTAGACTAGGTGTGCTAATTCTTGTCCTAACATACTAGTTAGATTATGTCGGTTAATGGAGAGCTTCGCTCATCCATGATTGTTGACGTGGTCTCCTTTTGCAGCAGCAAAGGATGCTGTAATGCAAGATGTCGGATCACAGTGGTGCCATTCGGTCGAACCATGATCTAGACGTCCTTTCCGGGTCTGCCTACTCACAAGTACCCCTCTCCGTGGTCGCGTGGTCCCTTTCCATATGGAGTAAGGTAGCACTAAGCAATACCCTGAGACCACATTATCGTAATCCTTACTTCGAGTGGTATTTTCCTCATAGTGGTTCGCGAACAAGCTTCCGGCTCAGCCAGGCAAGGCATGACCGACGAACACAGGCGAAGCAAAAGATGGCAGTGCACATCACTACCATCGAGCACATCAGTGTGCCTAATAGCCAAGACTTGTTGTTCGCAAAATGATACAGCAATGTGTGGGACCTCCTCCTATTGTCAACTTTCTGGACGATCCAATCCAGAACCTCTTCAGAATATGTTACCATATATGAAGTATGTTTGTCCATGTCGCGCTCATGGCTACCGTCAGCGCACATGTAATCGCCATCATTGCAGTAATCGCTTAGTACGCGGGCCCATTTCTCTAATGCGGCACGTTGCTCGTCGTTGCGTTCCGATACGCTCGTAAAGCCTTTTCCTGACTTCACAGCGTAAGAGGCACCTGAAGCACGTCTGGGAGAGCCAAAGCTAAGAGCTGCAGCAACTGTAAAGAGTTAGCGTAGTTCTGGGTCATGCTGGCACAACTTACTATTCTTGCCTGGAGACGTTAAAGGATCGAGAGGTGGATTTGGTTGTTGTGTACACTTGAAGACCGGACCGCCACCTCCTCCCAGTATGTCTTGTACAATAGAAGCACCTTGCGAAAGTCCAAGTAGAATTAACTTCGTGTCGGGGCAACTGTCCACATAGTGTTGTATTTGCTTCTGACCATTCTCTGCTCCAATGTCTGAGGATTCGCAGTAAGATGTGTCTGTCACGAATCTGCTTTTTGCAGGATAGTCTACGTTCTCCCATCCGCAGTGTTCCTTTCCGCCAAATTCGTCGCACACTTGTCGAGTAAGATTACCTAACCGACCTGGAGCAGGGTTTTCGTCCGTGCCGCGAATTACGAAGACGTGGTAGGGCTGGCATTTCGTCGTCTCCAACTCCATGATCTCTGGGATGTTATGACATCCGGTGTCTCCCATCGATGATGGAAGGTCGCACCGTCCAGGCTCTTTCTTTTCATTCTCCTCGGCCACTGTTATAACCAGAAGACTGGCTAATATGAGTACAAATCGCATGATCATTGAGATCAGATAAAAGTTTCAAAAACAGGACATGAACGAGTGACTATGACGCTAATCAATACTGTCGGGGTTGCCGTAGACTAGTGCGCAGAAATGCTACAAGATAATGGCAAATTGGCAGGCAAACGCCGGAAGACAAGGACAAGCAGAGAAAAGAAGAGAAAGGAGAGAGTACACATGTCGCGGGGTGCGTAATGCGTGCTACCTTTTTTATTCAGAGCCGCACCCCCAAGTCCAGGGGTAGTCGTCGGAGTTAGGCTAAGCGAACTGGCGTGAAGGAGTCTGCCAGTCGGAAGCCGAGAACAGTAAACGTGCCACTCGTCTTCGGATAGTCGCTACACGACCCTTGCCATAC
Source organism: Periconia sp. TS-2 (assembly GCA_030378425.1). Lineage (NCBI taxonomy): Eukaryota > Fungi > Ascomycota > Dothideomycetes > Pleosporales > Periconiaceae > Periconia > Periconia sp. TS-2. The sequence continues at coordinate 158,998 of JASNQO010000019.1, read as the reverse complement.
CAAGACGTCGCATCAGCATCCAAGATGAGAGTAAGAGAGACTTCTAATTCATTGGCTATCGAAAGCCACAGCAAACACATGCCCCAGATGTATCAAACCGGCAAGGTGCATGCACCCATCTCACAAAAGACGTCGATCCAGCTAGGGTTTTCATGACTAAGATGCCGAATCTCGTCGCACCTCTGCCATATTGTTCGGACAATAAACCATTGTTTCTGAAGATTTGCGATTCCATAGTGCTGGACCCTTTGCCACCACCGAATCCAAGTGTCACGTTGGCTAGGGAGCGCGTCGCAGGACGCAACAAAAGCTGGCCAAGTGATGGGGGCCACGCTGTACTCTTTGCCAGGGCTTAATAAAGCCTTTGCATCTTCGACAGCGTGCATATACTCAGCCACGCGGTCAACATCATGTGCAATGTCGTTCGCATTGCATCGCTGGATTCGACGATTGTAGTATACCAAAGCTGCCGCATGCCAACCTTTGCAATGATGTTCGAAGATGAATCGCGAGTTTTGGTCCAACGCCATAGCAGAGGGTAGAATGTCATCTCCAAATGACCAAGCAAGTAGAGAATCACCGAGGATCTCGCATTCCTGAAGGAGACTGTCTGGAATTGCCTTGTCATGATCGTAGAATGATAGATATTCTGAGAGTCGACACGTCTCCTGGATGTACGATGCGATGCTCGGCGCAATGCCATACATATACTCGAAACAACCCCCACGCGCAAAGCAATAGTCATCATCATCGAGATGTTGTCGAATGTCATCAGACCAGGCTTCTTGAGTAGGATGAAACGACGTTGTTCGAGCGAGTAGATACAGGAATGCGCTGATCTCGTTCAATTGTCTCGTTTCGCTGCTCATCATCTTCCATCGTTTGCGGGATCTTCGCAGCTGTTTGGAGCCTTGGAGATGAACCATGAAGTCGGCGCCGTCGACTGACATTACCTGAAGTCAAATATGTGAGCCTCGAATGCAAACCCATCTACACATAAACTCACGTCGATAGTGACCAGGGAGAGCATGGTTATGAGCGTAGTCTTGTATTCCAATGGGCCATTCGGGCTGCTCATAGAAGACCGTAGTAACGCAAGAGCTCTTTCTTTGTGTTGAACACCAAGTTTGTTATAGCCTGCGTGCTCCTGAGTGCATGAACCTAGATGAAAGGCTGAGGAAGCCAGCAGAGAGTGATATAGAGCTTTGTGCATGTTGATCTTCATGTCTTGTGCTTGCGTTGAGAAACCAGAGGCTACCTCAAGGGCTGTAGGAATGTACATGGTACGGTATGGGTTCCTTGCGCTCGGTTGAGAGATGGGTTGAAGTAGAGACGAGATGTTGATTGCGTAATGATGTATGAGCATATCTATTGTGGCGTCTCCTGAAAGGCTGGTCTGGAGATGTTGTAAGGGAAATTTTAGCGTAGTAGAAGTGTACCAGGATGCATTAGCGTCAAGTGGATTGACAGTATCGTTGTCGAGTTGAATCAATCCATCTTGAGACACATTTGCGGGACAAGGACCAACAGTGCCGCTTGGAAGATCTAAAGCGCGGACTGAAGGAGTTAATGCTTGAGATGGGAAAATATTGTCGTTATAAGGGTCATCCAAATGACTGTCGGGCAGCATTGTTGGGGGAGGCTCAACACTGTTAAGCTGCTCCTTGAGGCGGTGTTCCGCAGTGTCATCATTTTCATGAAAGCTCGAAAAGTTCTGCCTGGTAGGTTCTACGAAATGATCAATAGAAGATGGAGGCCCGAGTACTCCGTAGCCTGAATTGTTTCCTGTGACTGGGTCGTGATGATGATTCGCCATGACTGTGAAAGGTCCCTTGCTGGCTGAATGACCAGAGGCTGCATGCCTGTCGATCGAAGCAAGAAAGCCATCAATCACTTCTTCGGAATAATCGAATCCAACAACCCGGTCTGTAAGTCAGTCAACCCTAGAGTGCAATGATTCCGTGACTGATTTGAATACCAATTTTAATTCTTCCCGTGGGTTGCAAGGCTTTTTTGCCTAGTGGATCGTGCTCAATGGATGAATCGGAGATCCATTGAAGCCTGATTTCATACCCCCCACACTCAACACCAACTTTCTCACACTTTGCGCAGCCCGTTGGACGCTCGTCGCATTTCACTTTCCGTCTCTTACATGTCCAGCAGCTGCACGTGACCGGTTAGCAAGGTACAGATACCTGTACGCATTTGCGCCGCAGCTTGAAGAGTCATACCCTGTGAAGGTCATGGACCGGCAATTCGGTTTAGTAGACATCGGAAAGTAAACGCAGATCTGAGGGCCATTGTTGCAGCTGTAAGCTGCAATCACTCTGATTGAGAGTATGATAACGATGAACAGACTACTCGAGCTAGGCTCCACTAAGATAACGAATGATGTTGACCAATCAGAGCGAAGTGACAAATATTTGCTGCACAACTGGAGAGGCAAGATTCCGATCTAGAATTAAACTGATGGCATAGATTTACTGGGGGGTTCGAGATCACAGCTAGCGCATTGTCTACTTCCTTGTATTGCTTTCTACAAAGCCTTTAGCCTAGTCGTCTTGAATGCATAATCTTCATACTAAATGAACGTCCAGTACCCACTAACCCAAAATCAAGTGTAATCAAGTTCAATAATACGTGCTATGAGATGTGTAAATGTATGTAGAGGAAAATTCGTCAAATGGTCATGTGGCCAGTCTCTGGTCTTCGCTATTCATTCCCGGTTCTTTCGCTGACGGAAACAACTCTTTATTATCTAGTATCTCATTCGGCTTCCAATGGATATGATTCAGGTGTCCTGTTGACTTGCACACCTCCTCGCTTCAGGTACTTTGAGTCTGCAAATGGCAGCGGCCATCCGCCTTCCTCCTCTGACGTGGCCAACCACAGCCTTTGTAGCCAGCGTTTCTTGCTCACATCGTTGTCGTCTTTGTACGCGGATCTAGCGTGAAGATTGTGGGTATTTGTCACAAATTGCATGTCTCCAGGTTGCAGAGTCATCTCCAGACAGTAACGGTGGCACATTTCCTCCATGATTCTGATGGCCTCGCGTTGAGCGTCCGTGTATTGAGGAAGCAAACCTTTCTCCCAAAATCGCTGAAGAGCACCTACATAATACGAGTCCCACTTCATGCTAAGCTTATCCTTGTAGTAGTAATAGCCGGGAGTACGCATCCATTCATTTTCGCCGTCACTAGTCTCACCCTTCCGGTCGTAGAACCAATGTGGGATACACATTTGCTCAAGAACATCGGGTCTTTCTTTCCGCAGCATGTTGTAAATATTGTGCGTGGACACAACCTGGGATTCCCCTCCCTCGAGAGCTTTATGCAAGCAGAGTAAACCGACAATGTCGCTTTCGTCAGTGTGGTATGTCTGCGCTTTCTGTGTGCGGTAGATCCTCCCCTCCCCGTTGACTTCCTTGCCCTCGGCCAAGTCTTTGACATGGCCCAACATGTGTCCCTGACGATTTTGACTAAGGCGACGCCCAATGTAAGAACCTACGCCTAGGTATGCAATGGAAGCCTGGCGAGTTGTCCAATCATTCACTGGAAGACCACGCAACACGACGAAGCCGATACCATTAATAAGCTCTTCGCGTACCTTAGCAAGAGTTTCTTCAAATTGACTAGGTAGAATGAACGTGGAGCGGTCGACTTCAGCGAGCTGCAAACCTTTCGCCTCCACCTGGTGTATGGCTGCTTCAACGTGTTGTACTTCATCTTTGGTGAAAGGACGCAACCAACGCTCGGGGCTTGCCTCAAGCTCCTCTCTTCTCCATACTGTACGGCCGGTGATTCTCTCAGGCATCGATTCAAATGGAGTCAAAAGGTCGTACTCGGGTTCGCGCTGGCCAGAGCTGAGGCCAAGACCATGACCCCAGTTCTGTTCGGAGCAAGGAATACCCATAGCATAACAATGATTACGAAAAATATTGAAGGTCTTTTGGAGTTCCCAACAGGATTCGACACTCAAATATGTACTTGCAAGTTTGGGAGTATGGATGGTAGAGCTGTCGTTTTCTACTCCACGTATCTTCGCTATTATCTCAAAATAAGGACCAAGTCCGATAAGAAAGGGAGCATACAGAACATTTGAAAAGGTGGGGCTATGTTGGCTGGGCGTTGTAAGCCACATTTAGAGCTTGAGGTAGACAAGGCAGGAGACTCCGACGCCCCACTTGTACGTCTTTGATTGGCTGCAACTCCAGCTCATCCATACTATAGAGAGTCAGATTTTTGATGGCAATCACTACGAAATGCCGTTCAGGATTCTCCCCGCCAGTACAAATTGCTGCCCAGGAGGAATGACACTCGATTTCCTTTCCTACATCCCCTATCAATCTATCAAAGACACCTTATGCTAATGGTAGCCACAACAATTACTGTAATAACACAGCGGCAGACTAAGGCTGCTATGGCCCAGGGCTTGTGTCGTCGACGCGACGACATGTTTATGGATGGCCTATCCACTATCGACGGAACAGGCGCCACAATTTTACACACAAGGAACAATGGGTGCTAGAACGCATGGCGGGTGCCTTCAGAGTCATTGCTACGAAAGGCTACTGGAGGGTACGGCTGGTCACATTTCCGTACGCGATCCTATTGATCTTCGTATCTTCTAGATCAATTCATTAGTATATTATTTTGCCATAATCAAAGTCAGTGAATTGGTCCATGTGAATATGAAAGGAGAAATCATTGGGGGAAACGAAGCAAGCTACTTAATTGTAAATTCTAAGGCACTAGCGCCAGAGCTGACAAACAGAATAGTACCTATTGTTCCACCGAGAGACCACGCGTGGTGGGTAACTCCTTTGAAGTCGATTCTTCTGAGGAGAGGGGCCCTTGGACTGTGGCGTGTTTAGTGTCGTCTTTGCCATCGGCAGGTTTTGCCTGGCGAACCATGACAGAGGAAGAAGAAGCAAGATGTCACAATAGATGAGGTCGTTCCAAACGAAGTGAAAAGCTATGACGCAGAGGTTGGTGTTCCCATAACCGGTCATTCCCGCGTATGGATGCAACATTGCGCGCTCTGCTTCATACTCGGTATCCTTTCCTACACTTATTCGTACCTAAATCCTCGTCTCCGGCTAACGAGGAGTTATGAGGACGAATTGTAACTCTATTGAAATCGTCAAGTTAAAGAATAAAAAGTGATAGCTGTCGGAGTCTCCTTCTGGGTCGCTCGGAGTTGGTTACCGTCTCCAAGGCCGCGGATTTCCGAGACCCACCTAAAACCCCACCGCGCAACCACCGGTACCGGTGTAGAGGCCACTACCGTTATCACCGCATTGACTCATGATTTCTTGAACATTAAGGCACGGGAGGAAGCAATTGTAAAGAGGGTGTGCTCCTGAGCCACATCGCGTGAAAATGCGTACTGTTTCGATATTATCTAGCCTAGCCGCTTGTGGCACGTGTCTGAACCTTGGTCCTCATTACGATCATGCCATTGAAGGTATGACTACCGACCGATCAGTATCTGTTTCATTTGTACTGACAGTCTTCATCAGATCTCGACAAAGACCTTCCATTTTCTCAACCAGTGACATTCGCTCACCTGGAATGGCAAAGATGTCTAGCAGCCGCCCATGAAAACCCTCTTGATATCGCAATCTTAGGCTTCCCATATGATACTTCGACTTCTTACCGACCAGGCGCTCGATTTGGTCCTCGTGGCATTCGTGCCGGATCATCGAGAGAGAAGAAGGGTCGTAGTTACAACACGGTGTGGGAGGTAGATCCTTATGAGCAAAATCTGGAAATCGTAAGCATTCATTCCGACAGATGTACCTTCAGGATTTGACCTATCAGATTGATTGTGGAGATGTCCCAATTACTCCCTTCGATGCAAGCCACGCCTTCAAACAGATGGAACAAGCATACCGCCAGGTGTTGTACCACCCTACCTCTCATCATAGTGAGTAGAGTCTCTCGTCGCATCCATTGAAAACCTTGAAAACTAAAGGCAGAAGACCAATGGAAGCACCCACGCATCATCAGCCTCGGGGGAGATCATTCCATTGTTCTGCCGATTCTCCGCTCACTTAAGACTGTTTACGGACCAGTCTCCGTGATCCATCTTGACTCCCATCTTGACACGTGCGTTCTTCACTTCACGTGCCCGACACTTGCGCTAAACATTTCAGATGGGACCCATACGAAGGGTATACTGGCATCGTTTCCAACCAATCTGCAATTACTCATGGCACATTCTTTTGGCACGCAAGCCGAGAGGGCTGTATTAGCAAAGGCACCAGTGTGCACGGCGGGCTGCGAACTAAACTTTTCGTGAGTTGGCCCAAATTCTGCTTCCTCAATGGATCACTTATATCAACAGAGTCCACGAGACTACGAAATTGATCGTGATGTTGTCGGCTTTACCTTGATTGAAGCTCACGAGATTGATGACATTGGAATGCACGGAATTGTTGAAAAGGTCAGGAAAGCAGTCGGTAGCACCCCTGTCTATCTTTCAATCGACATCGATGGTAAGTCTTGTCTGCTTTTTTATAATGCAAGCGAGACATCAATTACTGACGTCACTAGTACTCGACCCAAGCATTGCGCCTGCAACAGGGACCCCAGAATCTGGAGGCTGGACGTCTCGTGAGCTAAAGCGATTTTTGAAGGGCTTGGAAGGACTAAATTTGGTCGGCGCAGATGTGGTAGAAGTTAGCCCACCCTACGACTCAGTGGCTGAGACGACATCTGTGGTTGCCGCAGATCTTATTGTCGATATTCTTGCTAGTATGACAAAGAAAGTGGCTTTTGACGGAATCTCCACAGAGAAGGATGAGTTATAGTTTATATTGGATGAAAAGCTATCTATGTTCAATTCATGTTAGCCGTAAGAAGATTATCGTACATTTTCTGTAGCGGCCGAGCGAGCAGGACCGGGAGAAAACTGAAGAAAAGACCAGGGGTAGTAACTAGAAATGTTCGCAATTTGATATCTGTATGAGAAACAATGCATAGCGGACAAACGACAAATCCGAGTCAAAACACAAAGGAAGAGTCTATTCAATGATTCGGACGACATCATTGTATACTCGTGAATGCACGATGAGCTTCATGTCTTCAAATCCGACGCTCTACCTCATTAGAATCCGTCCGCTCTATAGTATTCGGCATTTATTATCAAAACAAGAAGCAATTGTTACTGTCGGGGTGATAGCTATCGACATCCTTGATAAAGCTAAATATCTGGATTGTTCTCGGGATTTCGGAGGGAATCTTCACGCTATTTACTCATGACATGGAGAGGGATCATCTAAGCTTATATCGGGCCTAAAAGCCCTTGTGATGTCCGGGGCGATCATCATCCCAACACGGCCTCGATTAATGCGGGGTTTCGCATCTCGGAACGAAGATATTCCTTGAACCCGGCATGCTTTCTTCAATTGCTTCAATATTGTCACTCAATATACACGTTAAAGTATCATGGACTACTTCGGTATAGATTAGACTCCGAGTAAAAAAAGGAGAATAGATGATTTTCATAGATTTGCTCCCGTCCCTAAAGGAATGCAGCATATAAAAGGACTGTTGACCGAAGGCCGAATATCGAGCATGAGTTCGGATCCCAAACAATTGTTTTAGTCGCTCGTCTAGCACATCTAATTCAAAATGATGTTTGTCTTTAGCCTGTCCTGCTTTGTGGGCATACTTCAGATTGTGTCTATTCTGTTCGGCAACCTTGTCTATGCAACCAGACCCATGGAAAGACTAGGCCGCGGTGTTGTAGCCGTGAGGAAGAGCAGTGCGGAAGTCCTTGTGTCCTGGCGCTTACTAGGTCTTGACAACCCAACTATCGGCTTCAACATTTACCGTGCCGTAGGTACTGGTAAATTTTCAAAGCTCAATACTGCTGTCCTCAACAAAGGGACCAATTTTGTCGATTCCACTGCCAACCTTAGTCAGGAAAACCACTACTACGTCCGCAGTGTCATCGATGGCAAGGAAGGAGCTGCAAGTGGAATGTACACACTCACAGCGGATCACAATGTAGAGCCTATCCATCGCGTTCCTTTAAGAAAGACCGGCAGAATCAAATACGTTTGGGTCGGCGATCTGACGGGTGACGGAGAATATGATTATATTGTTGACCGACTTAATACAGTCCAGAGCATCGAGGCCTACACCTCCAACGGTACTTTTTTGTGGGAGGTGAATCTTGGCCCCAACAGCGAAAATCAGAACAATATCGAACCGGGATCTACAGCAATTGATGTCGGAAATTGGGACGGGGTTACTGTATATGATTTCGATAGCGATGGGAAAGCTGAAGTAGCGATTCGCATAGCTAACGGTGTCACATTTGGCGACGGGACTAAATTTGAGCATGAAAATGACAACGAGCAATTCATCGCTATCATCGACGGCCGTAATGGGAAGCTAAGAGCGACTAATCCTATTCCAACGACGTACATCGATGATGGTCCACTAGCAGCGCGATTCATCGTTGGCTATCTTGACGGGAAAACACCGCATCTTGTTGCATTCATGAAAAATCGGCAACCAGGCCAGGGCGCCTTTAATCGTATGATCGGCACGTGGACGTTTACATCCAATAAAATCACGCAAAAGTGGATTAAGAAAGGCGACGATTTCCAGGGCAGACCTGACGGCCATAACTCTCGCGTTATTGATGTGGATGGAGATGGATTGGATGAAGTGTGCGAAATTGGGTTCTGTCTTAATGGAAAGGATGGCAGTATGAAATACGCAATGCCCGACATCATCGTCCATGGAGATCGCTGGCACATTGCGAAAATGGATCCTGGGAGGACGGGTTTGCAAGGTTATGGCATCCAGCAAGATAATAAGGACCTTTTATACGAGTACTACTACGATGCTACGAATGGGAAGCTCCTGTGGAAACACTATGGCGACTCGGTTGGAGATGTTGGGCGAGGCATGGCTGGTGATGTCGACCCAGATAAGCCGGGATATGAAGTTTGGAGTTTCTCGGGGCTGTACAATGCGAAGAGCAACGAGAAGCTCTCGGACGAGGCGCCGTGGCCGCAATTAGGACTGTGGTGGGATGGCGACATAACTATGGAGCTCTTCAATGATGGAAAGGTGAGTGCTCCATATTGCCAATAACAAAGATGACCACTGACATTGAACGCCGTCTTTAGATCGAGAAATGGGTTCCATCCTCCAAGTCAGTCACACGTCTCGTCACGATTTCGAAGTACGGAGCGAAAGACCCCGGCGACCCTCAACCTGCTCTGCTCGCTGACATATTCGGAGACTGGCGTGAGGAAGTTATCACAACAAATGATGAGGACTCGGAATTGATTATTTTTACTACAGACCAGCCGAGCGACATTCGTCTCTATACACTAGCGCATAATCCTGCATATCGTAACGACATGTCTCTCAAAGGATATATGCAGTCGCATCATGTCGACTATTTCTTAGGGGCGGGTATGGAAACTCCACCGCGACCTGATATCTCTTACGTCGCTTCTTGAGAGAAAGCTAGTGGAGAGCAAGTAATAGGAAAATCGATGACATAGGCTCTTACTGGGACTATCACACATTATGTTGATAATGGAAGCTAGTTACACTCACTCAACTTGCTAGCTAATATTTACCTGAGCGTGAAAAAGTTCCTAGAGGTCTACATAAGCTTGTGCGCTCGTAAATGAAAGCACTTGCCATTATTTGAAATGGCTAAATTGCAGCTATAACCTTCAAAGAACACCATATTCCATGCGCCAGAGACAGAATATTTGAGGCAGGAAAACGCTCGATCGATACATGGTATAGATTAAACTACTTACCTCTAGAGGCGGGGTAAAATGCCGTCCTCGTGTCCTCTCGGGCGGCCGGATGAATGTACCCGGACCACGGGCTATCTCCGAAGGAGCCATAACTAGGGCGAGAGCCCGCGAGGACCACAAGACTTCTGCAGTGGCTTTCTCGGTAGCGCAGAATGTCGACCCACTCTCCAGATGCTGTCCAGAATGAGGCTAGCGGCCCGGCTCCTAGCAAAGCGGTCCTTGAATTCTTGGCTTGCAATGGATGTCGAAAGACTAAGCTGCGATGCTCAAGGGATCGTCCCACCTGTACCCATTGTCGGAAAACTGGTATGTGTGCGTACATTGCATTGTCATGGACATATACTCACATACGATCCTAGGACTTGAGTGTGTGTACGAAACAAAGCGGGTCAAGCCAGGATTGAAGTCAGGTGCAATAGAAAACCTTCATAGGAGGATCGGTATGTTGAGCCTTAGAGTTATTTGCACGTTTTACGTTCTCACTCGACTTAGACGCTGTGGAACAACTCGTTCTAGCGAGAGACACAGCCTGTGAATCTATTACTTCAACAGTCAACGAGCATAATAATGCTTGCCTGAACGGTTCCCGAGAAACGACTGCGCGAGATGTGTTAGCTTTGCTGGCTAAAGAGCTACCAAAATTGATCAGCAGCACTGAAAGTACGCCTATATCGAGTGAGACTACCGACCGTAGTTGGAAAAGAAGACGTTTGAACAATGACGAGGTCAATACAAGAGATATAGAGTCGACTGATGTTCTCCCACTTCCGGGTGACGACCTGCTTGAGGCCATCGTTTCTGCTTATTTCGTTCACGTCCACCCCTGGATTCCTATGATTCATCAAGCCAGATTTCGTCAGCGGATGAATGATACAACAGAGCGCAAAAATCTGAGCGTTGTCCTACACTCTATGGCCCTTACAGCTTCCAAATTTGTCCCAGATCATGACATATCCACGCGTATGTTAGAGCGCACACGCAGATGGGTGGTATCGACAGCAATGGAAACCTTGTCTCTAGAGAATCTGCAAGCACTCATTATTTTGGCATTTACAGACGTAGGCCTGCACTCTTTTTTTTATGTGAAGAGAGCTCTGACTCCTCTAGATTGGAGACGGTAATACCAAAAAAGCTTGGTCCATCATCGGCTCACTTACCCGAACGGTGGAGTATTGTCAATTGACTCAAGAGCATGAAAATAGCGATCACCAGCCCTTCTGCACACCTTACGAGTCCCTCCAATATACTCAAGACTGGACTGAAATAGAAGAAAGGCGACGCATCTTCTGGAACATCTTCATTTTAGATCGATTTTGCTCTATCTCTATGGGCTGGAACACCAGTCTGACCTCCGATGATGTTCATCGTCGGCTACCTTGTGATGGTCACTTTTGGCGAAAGCGAACACCAGTATTGACACCATACTTTGGCATATGGGATAAGTCTGCGAGCCGCGTTGGAAAGCCGATCGCTTTCTTGCCCCAGTATCACTCTCCAGCCCAGGCCGTAAACGAGGTTGATTTACAAAGCCAAACAGAATCCGCCTCGTCTGGAGGTCAAATACAGAATCAATCAACAGACATGTCGACTGTTGGCGCATTTGCGTACAATATTGAGGCAACGGAATCCATGAGCCGAATCATGAGCTATTTTCTTCAGCAAAAGATCAATACCAGAGACCAAAGAGAAATAAACGCTTGGCTTACCCGCTTCAAAGAACTAGATCTGCGGCTTGTACATTGGAAGATGTTTCTGCCTCAAAAATGGAAAACGAACATGGAGCGCCAATCGATCCAAATGGACCCAAATTTAACGACTGCGCACATAACTCACAATGCATCTTTGATATTATTACATCAATTAATTGCATACCCACCAGTAACATGTGGATTTCAAAACAGACTACCTAGTACCTGCAGCATCGACGCTTGTTTTGTTGCCAGTGTTGAGATCGCTACAATTATCCACAACTACCTCAACAACTCAGAGAACGGATCTCTGGTTGGAAATCAGATTACTTTCTGTTTATTTGTAGCCGCGAGGATACTACTCGTGAATTGGAGACATTCCGAGGACCCTGAGCCTCCAGAAGAGTTTTGGTCTTTAGTGCAAAATCTCGAGGAAATCTCAAGAAGGTGGACGTCTTCCTCTAAACCGCATCCCGATAGAAAGCCTCTTGCTTTCAGGTATGCGTCAATGCTCAGAATGCTCTACGAGGCATGTCAAAAGAATGTGTGTTTCTCGATCAATGTTGTCGATTTCAATCAAGATATCGATCACGGCTCCACAGCAGATGGCCTAGGCCCACACCGCGCTCATGTTTGCTCATCACGGCAAAACGGAATCCCACCGCAGGTTAACAGATGGGCATCTGATGTGACGAATTTACGAGAGGCTATGCCCGCCATAGACATGGCAGCACCAGCATCCCTGCAGTCATTGATGCCTTCCCACGTACCGTTGCCATTAACTGCTAGCAATATTGTGAACGTCAACAATGAGGTAAATGAAGTAGACACAGGAGACTTCAACAACATCCCGCACATGACGTTAGATCAGCACTTCGTAAGCAATATGGACCGTGTCATTGCTTTTGATGACGGAAGCAAATTCGCCGCAACATTGGATCATGCCGCGTGGTGAGCTTGGGATGAGATCAGAATCTATTCACAAAAAATACGTATCTAAATATAACCCATCCGAAGTAACCGATTCCCGAATTCCACAAGATAGTAATCACCGTACACTAGGCCATGATTCGCATATCGCTTTCTCGCGTTGGCATTGTTGTTTGCTGTGCCAAATTTCAGCATTGCCTCAAAAGTTGCTCCAGGCTTCATGTCTTCTACATAAATTTGTTGGTAAGCACCATTCACGAGCTTCGCTTTCTCAGGTGCGAGAGCGAAGGCAAGAGTATCTTGAACTATGTCCAGCGCAGCTTTTTGGAATCTCCTGCCAAGCCGGAATAGATCAAGACCATTTAGCGCCTGGGCTAAGATCAGCATACCATTTGCAGCAATGATGCCAGCAGAGGAGTCTCGAACAGGATCCTCAGGATTCTCTATTGGAGCGTCGAAGTCCCAGATTGGTACTAGTCTACCTTTTTTTCTGTGCCCGCCGGCGCCGTCGGCCATAACAACCTCGACGCAGGCAGGGGCAGTCTTTAGCCGGTGAAGAAAATATTCCGCCAGACCACAAGCGGCGTGAAGGAAGATTTTGTCCTTTGTCCACATGTATGTCTGAGCATAACCTAAAATGCCCCAGGCCTGACCTCTAGCCCAGGTTGATTCGTGGGCATAACCTTGTGCAGTAAGGCGTTGTTTGACGGCACCAGTATTTGGATCTAGATTTGCTACATGACATGTAGAGAACAACTGACCCATATAGATCGATTCGGAGTCCGAGGCTATCGCAACAGGCCGCAAATGCGACTGGAGCAACGTCTTAGCGTGCGCTGTTGCAATCTCGGCCAGTTGAGAACTCTCGGGGTAGTGCTTCGACGCGTAATACAACAAGTCAAGATTACAAAGACTGTCAATGATAACGATCATGTTATCGTCTTGGTCTACGATTTCGATGTCATTCTTCTTCAAAAGATCCCAACTTCGGATGGCTTTGGCTGATGGAACATATCTCGTGGCTAAGCTGACGGCGGCCCGGTTTATGGATTCCAAACTGCGCGGATTGCCTGTAAGCTCCCATTCGGCACGCAAAGCAGGCATAACAATAAAGCCGATATCGTGAGTGTCGGTTCGGCTGGCCATTCCATGCAACGGCTCCGTCCAGGTTCGACATAAGGTGGAAATTTGATCACGCAAGTGTGTAATATTGATTTTTCCAGACAACCCATCCTGACCTAGAAGGTACACGGCCTGAGGGAATTTAACAAGTCGCTCCAGGATGGCATAAAGTGTTCCGGGAAAGAATCCGCAAGTCCAAAAATCTGCTTCTCGCAGATGGTAACTACCGTCACTGCCTTCATCTTGTGGTACGTACTCAGGAAAGGCGTCTGGCAATGCTTTTAACGCACTCTTTGCCGTTCGAAGTGCTTTGGCTATGATATTTTCCGAGAAGAGGTCTGCAAGAAGATGCTCGGGCGCCGTACGAGAATCAAACATAACAAAGTCGCTCTTTGGAAATCCAGTCTCTGACGGGGGTGTACTGGTCAACGGAGTGGTACTTCGTTCGGACATCTCTTCTTCTCTGGTAGCTGAAGATGATGCTTGGCTTGGGCTATTGAAGCGTGGATTTTTGCATAGCTCAACTAGATCGGCGGCGCTCATATTTTGAACTATATTATTTGACAAGTCTTGCACGAAATGAGCGGAAAATTTGAAAGGTTGAAAGGAGCCTCTGTGTCTTCACGAATCTGATGGATATCTGCACCTCAAGAAGACTTCGCGAGACTAGCTTGCGACTTACCGACATTTGTCTGCATGCCTGATGTTGCATCGGACAGGGAATATTCCGGAATGCCATGCTGGAGAAAAGACATCCGTTAATTGCTTACCCATGGCACTGGATTTCTCTCTATAAGAGCATTCGTGGAGTGCATTGCTCGATACGCCGTTGCCAAGGCTCCGGGTGGCGCAACCCTTACCTACCAGTGATTCCTCCCGAAGAGAAATTGGCTAGTGGGGAAACGGAAACCGGGTGAGCACGCACCGAGAACACGCACATCAGCTATTTCAAGACAGTACTTACTCGAGCGGATTTGAAATTCATATGTCATTCTCATGATCTTCAGGAGCTGATACTTAAGCACTGGAAAGGACGGCGTCTTCATTATTCGCATGATTGTCGCGACGGATCTCTCCCACAGGGATCATCGCTGTAAAGTCACTCAACCATCTCAACATGGCTGCTAGAAACAACGAAATCATTGTGCAGACTGATTCACCCGACTCTGAACCCGTCAGAGAAGAGAACAAGGAACCGATAGTTACGTCTTCGACTGGAAAGCCTCAAGAAAGATCTTTGTGGATCACTTGGCTGTACATCTTCGACTGGTATCCTAGCCATTATTCGAATGCCGAAAAGAAGCTGCTCAGGAAGCTTGACTGCATTTTACTTACCCTTTGCTGCCTCTGCTTTTACATCAAATGGCTCGATCAAAACGCTTTGTATGTCTTTCCTTTATTTCCACCCTTTTCAAGCTTGTTCTCTAGCTAACACAGTCAACAGGAATAGTGCGTATGTATCCGGTATGAAGGAGGAGCTCAAGCTCAATGGAAACCAGTACGTGTTCCGACATGTGCAGTAGAGACGATCTTAATACGTTTAGATATTCGCTTTTCGGCACTTTCTATAATATCGGTTACCTCATCTTTGAGATCCCTAGCATGATGATCATCTCACGACCCAGACTCGCCCGATACTATTTGCCCACTATGGAGACACTCTGGTCTATTCTAACGTTCACTCAATGTCGACTTCAGAATGAGAAGCATATCTTTGGACTCCGTTTCCTGCTTGGGGTTTTGGAGACTCCGGCTGCGACTGGCAGCATCTATTTGTTGACGTCATGGTATCGTCCAGACGAAGTTTTCAAGCGGGCTGGAGTCTGGTACATTTCTAGTAATATCGGTGCTATGTTCAGTGGTTACCTCCAAGCTGCTGCTTACAAAAATCTGAACGGTGTCAAGGGAATGTCCGGTAAGTCTATGGCGCTCACGTTGCTGTTTATTGCTCGTATAAATTTAAAACTTACAAAGTCACGTAGGCTGGAGATGGCTCTTTATAATTGATGGAAGCATTAGCCTTCCAGTCTCAATTGCCGGCTTTTTCCTCTTCCCTGGGCTTCCTACTAGCCCCAAAATTTGGTGGTTGACAGAAGAGGAGAGGTCACTTGCGATTGCACGCAAGGACGCGGATGGAATGAAGAAACCAGCTAAGATCGGTAAAAGGATGCTCAAGCGTGTTTTTACACACTGGCATTTCTACGTTGCGGTTCTCACGTATGTCTGGTAAGTTAAGCTGGCCCCACTCTAGTAGTACACAACATTGAATCAAACCCAGCTTCCAATGCACCTCGTACGTTGGCGGCCAGATGGCTCTTTGGTTGAAATATGAAGCCAAGCTTAACGGTACTTACACCGTGGAGCAAATCAATCTCATTCCAACAGGCGTTCAAGGAGTGGCAATTGTGACTGGCGTACTAGTGACTAGTCTGGTCATGGTCTACCCCATGTGGATTGTATTTTCTTGCGTCACTTTCATGCTGTTGTTTGCAAATGTCTGTCTGCTTATCTGGAACATTCCCACTGGATTGCACTGTAAGTCACAGCAAGCAATTTCCTGAACGGTAACTGACCTACAGCCAGTCCTTTCTTACTACATCCTGGGAATGACATCGTGCGTGACCCCGATTCTCTTTCCATGGGTAAACTTGATTATGAAAGACGATAATGAGGCCAGAAGCTTCACTACCGGAGCTATGATGACCATCGGCTGGGCATTTTTTAGTTTCTACCCTATCACAGTTTTTCCTGTCCTTGAAGCACCAAAGTGGCGCAAGGGTTTCACAGTCAATACCGTTCTGGTTTGTTGTTACTGGGCCTTATTTATGACTGGCCAATATCTCTGGCGACGAGAAGTTGCCGCAAAAAAGGATGTTGTCAATGCGGACAGCTACGGAAACTTTGCAGACAAGAATGAGTCGCTCCATGTAGAAATCTTGAAGACGGAAAGTAAGGTGGAGACCAAGGTCTAATTATCACGCTAGAGTTGTGGGTGAGCGGTCGCGGCCGTTTATCGGAACAATTCAGGATCGGCGGGGTTGAAGACCCAGTACTCTCGCCCAGAGCGACTCGATAGCATTCTTTCGGGTTCTTGACTATAGAATAATGATGCATTACGATTGGCATCATACTCGCTGTTCTGATAGAGCTGCTTTGCCATGACGGGCTAGTATCGTAACGACGATGGTCCGAAATGCCGAGCTTTGTATACGAAACTTAATATTTATTGATTTAATTGCCCACATATCCGTGGCAGCATGCCTTGATTCCGTCTCTTATTTCGTCTATCGTGACTACTTCCTAGCTGTCATCATGCCACCACTTCCTGGTTTTTCCGATAATCCATTCCGCACCCGATCAGACGTGGTGCGAGCAGCACTAGCGCTGTTGGAACCCCTCGAACAATACAAATCGCCTGGAGGTGCACGCATCAAGATAGCCACAGCGACTGCAGCTGGATTCAGTGAAACAGCCGCCCAGCTCGAGGGATATGCGAGGCCTCTCTGGATTGTCGCAGATTTGCTACGCATCCGTGCCATTGATGCTAGCTCAGTCCCCAACGCCACTAAAGCAAGACTCGAATCCTGGATCGATGGACTTAAGACAGGAACAGACCCCCAATCCTCGGAGTACTGGGGAGATATCTCTGACTTTGACCAACGGGTCGTGGAAATGGAGCCAATCGCTTATGCGCTTCTCCTTTGGCCTGATGCTTTCCTGGACCTGCTCAATGAGGAGGAATCGCGGATGAATCTAATAAAATGGTTGCGCCAGATCAACGGTCGTGGTCTTCCCCAAAACAATTGGCTCTGGTTCCGAATATTGGTCAATCTCGCGCTTGTCCGGACTTTAGGCATCCCACTCGAGGAGGTTCAGGTCCATATTGATGAGAGCTTCTGCGTGCTCGACACTTTCTACCTTGACGAAGGATGGAATAGTGACGGTCTTTGGGGAGATGATAGAAAACAAGCGGATTATTACTCTGGAAGCTTCGCGATACAATTTTCGCAACTGCTCTTCGTCCAATTCGCGCCAGATTACGATCCACAACGGACCGCTCGGTACAAAAACCAGGCGGCGCATTTTGCTGTGGGATTCTGGAGATATTTCAATTATGATGGAGCAGCTATACCGTTCGGACGTAGCCTTACATATCGATTCGCATTTGCTGCATTCTGGGCGGCAGTCACAGTCGCAGACGTAGAGCTCCTCCCACCGGTGGTGGAGCCTGGTGCCATCAAAGGATTTCTACTGCGGCATCTGCGTTGGTGGGCTAAGCGGCCTAATATCTTCAACACGGATGGAACACTTAATATCGGTTACACATACCCGAACATGTACCTCGCAGAAAACTATAATTCACCGCAGTCGGTATACTGGTGTCTGAAATCCCTTGTGGTGCTCGGTCTGCCCGAGAATCATTCTTTTTGGGCATCGGAGGAGGTTGCGTATCCAATGGATATACCTTCCGTTCGAAACATCATACCGGATGTAGTAATGTTATGGCCACCCAGACATTTACTCTGCAACACACCTGAACACTGTTTTCTTCTCTCATCTGGGCAAGCCACCGGAAAGCGACACAAAGCTAGAGAAGCCAAGTACGGAAAACTAGCATATTCGTCTTCCTTCGCTTTCGGCGTCCCAGCTGGACCTTTTGTTGAGCAGCAAGCACTAGACTCTACGATCGCAATGACCTTTGCGGATGAAGAAGTATGGAAACCAAGATGGGAACCGACCGAAGTGCGCTGTGAGACTGTTAAGATTGAAGATGTACCTGTTATATCGTTAGTAAGCTCTTGGAAGCCGTGGAGATATGTCGGCCTGGAAGTGAGCACAATCTTGATTCCTCCAATCTCGAGATGGCCGGGTTGGCACCTGAGAATTCATCATATTATCTGGAAAACGATGAAAAATGGAAGCAGCGAAGCCGCAGTTCGGTTCCTAGATGGAGGGTTTGCGGCGTCTGCGCAAGACTTGCAGGATCATTCAATTTTCGAGCGTCCTATTAACACAATATTCAATAATCAGAGTGATGACGCCCAGCAGGGGTGGTGGAAAAATGAGAAAGAGGCACTAATTATTTCAGAATCAGGCGCGAGTGGGATTGCTGATTTGACGAGCGATTTCGGACTTGCGAGATCTGGTGGTGTCAAAAGCCACGGTGATATCATAAGAGCGGATCCGAATACGTGAGATACCTTCTCGCATCCCGAAAATTCACAAAGAAAGGAGCTAATACGGGTCAAAGGAATCTCATCGCGCAGCGCACTCTGATACCTTCAATAGAACATGTTCTCAGGTATAAAGGAGATAATATATCCCGTGGGCTCGATAGTACATGGGTTGTTACGGGGGTCTTTGCTATCCAGAGCTCTGCGAAAGACCAGATGGCTCAAGTATGGAAATTATGGCATTCACGACCTAGTAGAGTCACTGGTCATATGCTGGTTTAAGAGTCTCTTCATACTGAAGCCAGGCTTGATGTTTTGATGCTGTTCTCTTCTAAAGTACATTGGTGAGGATACTTTTGTATTCATAAGTGCTGAATTGTTATTGCTTAAGGCTTGGTGTCAATTAGAGTATGCATTTCACGGATCGATATAGTGAAAGAAATATTTAATTTTCAATTTTCTTTTGGCAGAGAAATGGCCTTCGTTAACTCTATGTATGGCGTAGGATCATATTTTGTGAAGAGTGGCTTGAATGGAAACCCTAATAGGGACTTTGTTGGGCAAAATACTCCATGATGAGAGACACTTGCTCTGGCGTAGCAATCTTTGTCGCTCCAAATCCATCTCCAACACGCATGACCGTCTGATCTACTCCATTGCTGGGACTCCAGTGAGTCAAGTTTGTACCGCTATCCAGTGCTCCTCCGTTTGGATCTAGTGTTTTGACAAAATTTGCCCAGTAAGTTGACATGACGTCTTGAAGATAGTAGTCATAATCAGTGAACGGATACTGATCCGCATTTGCATACAAAGCATTTAAAACGTACATGATCTCGGATTGATGAAAAGCTCCTCGGGTCTGGCCTGGGGGAGCATGGTCCCAGTAATAGGTGTAGAACGGACTCGAGGCAGATTTAACCCACTCTTTGCCGAACGCCCAGGATGATATGCGTGAGGTATCAGTCGCAGCTTGTCTCCAGGAAGTTGAAGCAGTGGTGCTGCTGTTGCCGGCCGGATATAGGTTGAAATATTGGTCAGACAGGTTGCCATACTTGAGCGAGCAGTAATACTCATACTCAGCAACTGTATAACCAGCGCCGCCAAGTTCTGCACCACTTTCGTCTCGAGTATTGCCAGTGATAAGTGGAACATCGTTCGCAGGCCCTGCGCGAAGTTCATCGATATATTTCTGTGGAATTACATAGCCGTCGAGAACAGGCTTGAACTTGAGAGGGTAGCCTGCCGACAGTGCCGTGACCCACCATATGGAATCATTGCCGACACGATCGGCAGACCCGATGAGAATTTCATCTGTAGACAATTTTCTCAAATCTGCGATCGTAGAAACGTTGTGAGATAGGGTGTAATTGATGCCGTTTGCAAGTGCAGTCGACATATTGACATAGGAGGTAGCAAGGCCAGCAAGAAGCGTGTCATAAGGATACCTAATACCGCTCTGGGAGATTGCGCCGCGGAAATAGCCCTTGAATAGAGGACTATTGACTGCGTGGTAAGCCTGGGCAGACCCAAACGATTGTCCTGCCACGGTGACCCGTGTTGGATCCCCTCCGAAGTTTGCAATGTTCTTTTGCACCCATTTCAAGACCTCCAATTCATCCAGGATGCCATAATTGCCAGATGTGTTATAACCTGTTGCTTCGAGTCCTTCTGCGTTCAACTCTGGGTGCGCAAGATATCCAAAAGCATCGTCGCGGCGGTTGAATGTGATAATGATGATGTCCTTCAAAGCCATGCCCCCTCCATACCACCAAGTATTGTTGCTGGTCTCATCACTTCCTTGATTCCAGACAAGAACCGGGAGGGAGGCATTGGCAGTAGCGGCATTCGTCCAAATGTTCAAGCTTAGGCAATCCTCGCTATAACTGGGCGCATCATTTGCAGACTGCGGGCATGCGGGGCCAAATTCGTTTGCCAAAAGAGTGCCGTTCCAAGGTTTGCGTGGTTGAGGCGCCTTCCATCTATTTTCGTAACCAGTATCGGCAGCATATGGAATGCCTAGAAAAGCGGCTACATTACTCGTGGACAGATTGAAATAAGTTTCAAGCGTCGATTGGTCGAAATATTCAAATCCCTGTACTGGGCCATATTGTGTTTGAACAACTTTATTGTAGAGTTGAGCGTTTGAAGTAGATATGATTGTAGTTATAATGAGTGTGGCAAAGCGTTTAATAGTGTTGATCCGAGTCATCGCAGGCATACCAACGACTAACGTGAAATGAATGAATTGAGAATCAGAAACAAATTGAGAAGATCGTCTTGAACATATAAACGGTATGACGGCATGCTCAGAGGCGCGAGCAGAAGCACGCGTAAGCTCATCGCACCCCTTACGTGCGTTCGTACAAGCTTTCCGGGCTGTACAGTGGAGTTATTGCGTGGCTCACGACCCTGTTATATACTCAATTGCACAACCTTATTAGCCCAAAATAGATTAAACCTAATATATTTCTGGTGATCAACTTGTAGAAAGGGAGGTGGTGGCACAGGCCATGTTAATTTCGACATTTGTTGTTGGGACGTTGTACGAAGCATCACCAAAATGGAACAGAGCGTTTCTTCTTAGTGCGCCGGAGAAGATCCGAGTTGTTTTTTCATCGACCATGTATTTCGGGTCACGTTTCTTCAAGACGTCACCCCTTGTGGCACAGCGTAATAGCGGAGCCATTATGAGCAGGCTTTTCTCAAGTGTCTGCCACTCACACTACCCTTAGTAGAACAAAATCTTAGATTTTAGAGATATAAATACTCAAGTAAATCTGGGAATTTTTTTTTTTACATATAGTAGACTCAAAAAAAATGTCCACAGCAAGGCTAGTGATTCTCAGGTTCAGCATTTATTAACAAGCTTTCATGGAGAGCATGGTCCGCCTAATTTTCGCGGCCTTTTGCTGGATCTTCAAGCCTGGGCTAGGACGCATTGATCTATTATTAGACGCCACACATAGAAGCCAGCAAGAATAATCAGCGTCATTGAAATGGGCATTTTCTTCTCGCAATTGAACTCGACCTGATATTCTCCATCCGTCGCTACCCAAAATAGATAAAACTCTTCATCATCATCATCAACCTCCTACCACGTCGCATCACATCCTTAACCGCTTCAAAGTCGTCAAGACTCCGGAAAGCTAGATATTTATTCGCTCAACATAAGATTCGATTGGCTGTGGCGGAGTGATCTCACCGTTGCATGACTACATGGATTTCCCCGGACCACATTGGCACCGATAGTGCGCATAAAGCAACTTTAGTAGTTCGAACATAATCGATTTTGTTTGAGTCTAGAAACAGGAGGCTTCGACTATATGAAGGAATCGAATAATTAAAATAAAGCATCCATAACGGATAAACCCGTAGGTCAAAAGCAGGCTAGTATATTATGGGGCAGTGGGAGAGACGCCCTCTAATTGCATTGTAATAGAGAATACCACTCAGAAGTTTGAATATCTAGGTGAGACCTCACCTAAGTCTCAATGGATAATTTGGCCAGTGCTTCCATTGTTGCATCGCTGGACTTCAAGGCATTCCAGACGCTTGAGAGCCGAGTAATGAATCCCTGCGAATTTAGCTCAATTGCAGTGATGCCATTACGTCCTGTCCTGCCCACACTCTCGGTCCATTCATACCCGCCACCTTGCGTACTACCAACCACATGTCGCACAACAGAGCCTACACCGTATGGTAGCGAGGATAGCGTACGGTTAAGATACCTTCCTATAGCTCTTCGGCCCTCGATTCTTGCCCGTGTACAAAAGTCCTCGAAAACGGCATCGGGGGCAAAAAGCTCGGCTGCTGAAGTGCTATTTCCTTGAGATAAGGCTTTAGACAGCCTTTCAACGATGCTGTGTATAACTGCATGTGGCTTGGAATGAACGACAGATTCTCCGAAGTTGTGTGGGTACTGATCATCAGAGACTCTGCTCGCGCTTACAGCATTACGGCGTCCGTCCCAGTAATCAACCTGACGCAACACCTTACTATCCTTAAAGTCCAAAGAGGAAATGACCCGTAGCTCGTCTCCAAACATGTCTGGTGTGTCGACCATTAGTATAATGGCACTGTTCGTATCGCCGATGATCCTTAGAGGGTACGACCTCGAGTCTGGTCCCCATAAGGCGACGAATGATCTGAGCGCCGACGTGAGATTTGGCTGGGGAAGTAGTTCTCCAAGGCTCGCATCGCCATAAATGCCGTCAATTGGATCGAAGTAAGTCAACCATAGATCTGCTTCGTGAAGATTCTTGGCCGTAAAATAGCCGTAGAGAAGGTCTACCAGCGGCTGTGATGCATGACTTGTTTCTGCAATGTGAGGATAGAGGGCGTATTGATCTTGAGGGGGACGGTACGATATTTTAGAAGCGGCTGTGTAGCCAAAAAGCAATGTGGGGGCCATAGCGAAGACCGGTAGAAATCGCATATCGGATGTCTTTTCGATAATAGTATCTACCTCGAAATGATTTGAGCTAGATACCTTCTTTTAAATTCTAAGAAGGTAGAAGACCAATTTGTAGGTTTACATGGTCCTTCTTTATTCTGACATGGGGCTACAGACCCTTCCGAGATCCGTGTCGTATACACATGCGGAGGATACGTCTTGTTCTGATGCAAAGAGCTCGGATGCCCGCAAACGACGGACCGAAAAGATTGAGGATGAGTCTTTAGCATATTGCTAATCGCACGGGCTTAAGTCTCTCGCAAAGGCCGACATACCGAAATACTGAAAGAGCCCATAATCGACAATGAATCAGCTTCCTAGTGCGAGCATGGGTTTGTCATCATTGCTGATGGGAAAGTCTGTCCAATCACATAGTCAGTCATGGTCCAATTAGTCACAATGTAGGCTATTAGGGCTTACATCCAGAATGCCCTGCTCGAATTCCAATTCTTTGAGCAAAGAATGTTGAATCATTTGCGAAAGTCCGCAAATTAGGGTACACTTCTTTGACTCGAAAAGCATACAGCCTAACATGGAACCGGACACGGGATCCATCCTATACTCGTTCTCTGTCTCTTTTATGATTCGCCACCACAAAAACCTAGGCTACGTGGCCAGAACCGACTAATGCCATCCTTGCGATCGCAAGCAGGCTGTCCTGCGCGGTGAAATCTTTTCTGCTAACAAGATCTATATGGCAGCTTTGATCATCAAGCCCTTTCTCTTGATCGAACACAATGGATTAACTGACGGTTCATATAGTTAAGCAAGATCACATTCACTAGAAACATGCTACGGAGTTGCAGCTACTAGAATGTTCTTTTCGCTCCCTCGCGAACGACAAGCTCAAAGTGAGATGTTGAGAGATTTTACGAGATCGTCGAATTGAGGCATCCGAACATGGTTATACACGCATTTGGTACGCTGGGGATATGTGCCAGTGCAATTTAAATTAAGAGCCCAGCACCTTCGACCAATTCTGCTTCTTTAAGTAATCCAACACACTCTCGAGTCTGGGTGGCTGGTTCAACTGCCGGCAAATGTCAGTATCGGAATTCTCTAGGTTACCGACGAGCGACCTACTTGACTCGGGTGAATGATAGTTGGATCATCGCGACCTTCGTAGCCGAATTCGTTCCAATAAGCAAAGTTATCCTGAAGCTCAAGGATCAGTCCCGGAGGATAGGTGGGTTTGGGCTCCTCCAATGGCAAAGTGACAACTTTTGCTTCTAGTCCTGTAGCTTTGGTAAAAGCTTGCGCGAACTCTCGCATCGTCATCCACTCCCTGTATGCGATGATGTTCTTTCCCGCGGGTTCCTGCACAAGCGCTTTTACAATGGGGCCAGTGTCTTCTTCAGCTGCGATGAAGGGGAGTTTGACGTCTGCGTCTAAATGTCCAACAAACTGCACGATGCCCTCCGCATCCTACAATAATATTAGAGACTGTTAACATCGACTATCATAGGGATCTTTGACTCACTTTAGTGGGCTGAAGTATTGGATTGAAAATGTAGTTGCTGAGGAAGTATCCGGCCTGGAAAACGCTTGTCTTCTCCCATAAGCTTGGATATTGCTGCTTTCCATATTCTACCGCCTTTGCTTTAGAGTCGAAGTGGAAGACATGAGTGTACTTCCCCTTGGACCACTTGGTTGCATTAGAGAGTGATGAGAACACTAGTCGTTCGAGCGTTTTGACCGATGTGGCAGCATCAATGACGTTTTTAAGTTGCTGTGTCTCCTGCTCCGCTGCCCATTCATTCAACGCTTGCCCATCCTTCGCCTTGGTCTGATTTTTAGGGTCTCCATAGATGCCCCAAAAGTCACTTACAGCAAAAATGACAGTGGCATTCTGGAAAGCTGCGATGAGTGAAGCGGGGGAATCCAGATCGGCTTTGACGACTTCTACACCACGACTCTCCAGCAATTGGGCTTTGGGACTGGATGGATCGCGCGTGACGCCGCGCGCTCGCCACCCTGGTTCGTCCAGAAACGCGTCCACAACGGAGCCGCCCTGATTCCCTGTGGCACCTAAAACAACAATGAGCCCTGGGGATGCCATTACGATTGCTGAATTAGTATTTTCGAATTGTAATTAACTCTATGAAAGTGCTATTTAATACTTTAGTCTGAATGTTTATACGTATATTTTGGGGTTGTGCAAAATTCTATTTGTAAGCTGCGGGCGTAGATTGGCTTGGTGACCTCATGGATTAATGATCACGCCTAAGTTTGTATAGTCAGATTGTCAGATTGTCAGATTCGCTTTATAACAGGATATAAGATGGATCCTCCCACCTTGTGCAAAATTTAAAACCACTTTACATTTGGACTATATGGAAGTGCATGCATATTCGCTAGGATATAATCTGTGGTTGTAGTCTGCGCGATTATAGTTCGATATGATGAACAGTAGCTTCTTTGCTTACGTAGTACTATATTCCCATAATATGTAGCAAGGCAGATTGTATTCAGCTTAACTACAGCTCGAAATTGTTCAACCAGTGTATTCAGCTTCTGATTTGCGACCTAATTAGACACAGTGACACTACTACTAACAATTTCCTTACTTTTTGTTTATGATTTAACCACAATGGCTTGATATCACGGGCGTTTTACCTCCGCTCTCTACCGTTAGAGCCATCCATAATAGCATTGATAGATCGTCAGCTCTCTCACCCCATTCAGCGAACTCCTCCGAAAGGTTGAAGTCCTCGACATTGCCTGGGTTCTGACCATATGTTGAGGACCGTTTGAACGTTATCAAATCCCCGAAAGTAAGTCCCTTTTTACCATTCTGTCTCCTAGCTTCAAATTCCAGAAATTTCCCCCTCCATTCACTGTCTGGTATTGATTGCCAAAGTTCGCGAGTGCAGGGTAGTGGCATGTCGAAAAATCCGGGGCAATCCCCTTTCGAAGGCGTCCGGGCATACGTGTGCAGTAACAGATCTAGTAGGTAGAGAACGCAGCAGACCCTACGTATCGCTGTTAGTGCTCTAGAGTCCTTCCACAGTATAATTGTAAAGTTTGAATTACCTCCTAACGCTTTCCACAAGTATCCATCTACTACGGGAGGAGTAAGGGTAGTCCATCTGTAAGACCAAAGGGCATATGTTGCAGAGACGCCTGCCAAATGTCTATCACGGTAGGTGCTAATTAGCAAAGTAAATGGGGGGACTTCTCAACTTTGGGTATGGTCACAAACCTCAATTGTCGCTACCAACAATGAAGATTCGGCAATCGGCAAGTGATCCATGTGTTGGGGGAACAGTATTCCATACACTATAGCAGCCTGAACTGCTTGTAGCATATTCTCCTGATCATAGAATTCGTACTAGGGATGATGTAAGCCTTCTGATATCTAAACACTGTGTTATCCCGGGACGTTCGAGTCCGAGCGTACCTCTCCACGCATTTGCCGTATATGAGTGCTTATTTGTCCCCAAACAAATTCTCTACTCCCCTGTACATGGGAATAAAACATTCTAGTGAGGTTTACGCAGATGGCTAGATTTCTAGGTAAGCACTGGTGGGCAGCACTCTGAAGACACTCATTATCCGAGCTCGAATAACAGGGGGAGTGGATGAAAGGCGGCAGCTGTTTCCCATCGGCTATCATCCGGGTGTAGTCAGTAAGCTGACTCAAAACCATCTTCGCTGTCAAAGCGTCTTGTTTGAAGGTCCTTGCACGTTGTGATAGCTGGTGCTCAAGTACACTTGTACTTGGCACCAAACTCGTCTGGCTGAACGTCGTGAGCGTCCCGGGCTTATCGAAGATGAGGGGCCGGCGAGGCATTTCAGTCAATGAAGGCGTCTTGAGGATAGAATTCGTTAAGGCAAGTCCAAGGTTTAGCGTCCAAGAAGATGATAGTGGATCAAAGGATGGACCAGTAGATGTTTTAGTACTGTGGGGTGCTGGGTAATTTAAGGAAACGCCGAGTGGTTCCAGTAGCTCCGCATACTTTAGCGAAGCGTTCGAGTCCATATCCATATCCAACCCTAGATTATCTGCTGCAGGAGCTGTCGATAAAATGCTATCAGCTTGTTCATTGCTTGTACGAGTGCTTGAGTTTGCGAGATCCTCCACAGTCTCAGCATTTAAGTTATCATGCTGCGCAGATCTTATAGGGCGAAAGTCCCTTCTAAAGCTGTTCTCAGGGCGATGAAGCTGAGCATGGGGATAACGGCATTCGAGGCATCGCTTCGCACATCGTGCACAAGGGAATGACAGCGAGCATCGTGCCTTGGCTACGCGACAATTGGCGCAAGACTTGGCTCGGGAGACAGGCATGTGCACTAAGAAAAATGGTGCGGAGGAGAGGAAAGACGATGGCCTTTCATTTCTCGTCAATTTGTATGATGGTCTTCAAATTCGTCCGTAGACAGTCGGACTAACAGCTCCCGGAGTCTCCAGCCAATCATAAGCGATGTTCCTCCGGAGAAAGCAGCCAATCGTCGTAGCTCACCTAAGACTCACCAGCCACTGATTCGCGGGAGCTCCGAGTACTGGAAATAGATGCCTTCAATTGAATTGAGGCTCTACCTTGGTGTGTATCGACGTATTATAAAAACAGCCCTGGACGTATTTCACTTTCCTTCGAAGCGAACATATTTCCTTGTCTCTTTGAGTAATTCACAGGCACTTTTTGAAATGACAATTACGAGGAAGACGTGCCTAGTTACAGGCTGCTCTGAAGGTGGCGCGGGCTCCTCACTCGCAGAAGCCTTCAGAGACAGAGGCTACCACGTATTTGCTACAGCGCGAACACCGTCCAAGATACCCCAGACACTACACGATGCCTCTCACGTTACAATTCTCGCACTCGATGTTGCTTCTTCAGAGTCTATTGCTGCCGCCGCCGAAGCTGTCCAAAATCACACAGGCGGAAAGCTGGACGTGCTGATTAACAACGCCGGACTTGGATTGAACATGCCAGCCCTAGACACTCCCATTGATGAAGCTAAAAGAGTGTTCAACATCAACTTCTTCGGATCTCTGGAGATGATCCAGGTGTTTAGCCATATGTTGGTCAATGCCAGAGGATGTATTGTAAATAATTCATCCATAGGCAGCCTCCAGCCATTTCCGTTCATTAGTATGCGGCCCACAAAACTACCTTCTCTCCCTCCAGAGAAAAAGAGCTTCTCGCTGACGTAAAATCTACAACTAGGTATATACAACGGGAGCAAGGCAGCTCTAACCATAGCGGGTGAAGCTTGGCGTCTAGAGTTGGCGCCTCTTGGGGTGCGTGTCATCACTCTAATTACAGGCGGCGTCGCGACAAAGTTTTTGGCAAACCTTCAGCCCTTAGAGTTACCTGGAAACTCGTATTACTTGCCCATAAAAGAGATGATCGAAGACCAACCGGAAAACGTTCCTTTTGGTATGAAGTCTGCAGAATTCGCGCGCGTCGTCTTACACGAGGTGGAGAAGGGTTCGAGTGGTAAAATATGGGCTGGGGGCGCCACGACAATCTCTCGCTTGGCACTGTGGCTGCTCCCACAAAGCGGACTTGTGAGTCTCTCCTAAACAAAGAACGGTCCTTGCTTGAAAGCTTCAGAGTTTTCTAATGACGTGTTGATATAGGATCGGATCTCATTGTGGCAGAAACCTTTCACCGAAAAGTTGACCAAGATGTATAAGAAAGGAATTTGAGATCAATCTACCTATCTGAATAGATCTTAGAGTATAATGTACTATAGTTTCCAATTACGTCTTTAGGTTCAAGCTTCTTTATCCTCGTTCTGTAAGTATATGGTAGTTAGAAAAGGGATAGTATGAGAAGCTATGTTTCTAGTAATGTCATAATGTTGCTCGACTCCTTGCAGAGGTTATGAGTACAGAAGAAATTAGTTGGATTAATTTTCAATGATACTTTAATATTGAATTAGAACTAGCTTATTTACAGTCTTGGATATTCAGCAACCTCATCCCAATTCGCCCCGCCCTTGCTCAAGTTTTCTGCATCATGACTGAAAAGCCAATGTCTCCGTTCCGTATGTCCCCAAAATACTGGATTCTCTTCCGCATTCTTATTCATCTTTACATCCCTCTCGACCTGCTCCTCCCCATCCTCCACATGCAAGATATACTGATGCTCCCTCGTCTTCGCTTGTACCAGACTTGCCCTCGGCATTCGAATTGTCTCGTACCTTTTCAGTGCGCGAGCAAGATCCGACTCAGTCGCTAGACACTTCCGAAGCGCAGCCGCGTCTTCGACAGCTTGCGCAGCACCTTGTGCGAGGTAGGGGAGCATAGGGTGACATGAGTCACCTAATAAGCAGACTTTGTTGGATTGGTGCACCCAGGATGTAAGTACGGGCAGATCGCAGAGTCGCCATTTCATGAAGTCTTGTGTCAGAGCGCAGAGCTTCTGAATCCGGGGTTCCCAAGAACCAAAGCGTTCGCAGAGCTCACGATTGTCGCCTTTGACGACCCACGTATCCTCGCTCGTCTCATTGTGCGATGTCGCGCATACCACAATATTGTAAAGTTCGCCGTCGCGGATCGGGTACCCGACAAGATGCGCTTCGGGTCCACACCACGACGTTGTTGCGGGCGTGGAGATCAGATCTACGAGCTCGGGATCTTTCAACAGTTCCGTTCCTGGTATCAGAATGCGATATGCGACATCACCAGTATCGCGGGGAATATCAGGGCGCCCGGTGAGCTGTGGTCTCGCAATCGACTTGATTCCGTCGGCGGCAATGATCAGCTCGGCAGTGAAAATCTGACCATCCGCTGTCTTGACAGCTGGCGCATGAAAGTCGTATTCGACAACGCGCTTGTCGTTTAGAATGGTCACACCGGCGCGCTGTGCAGCTTCTAGAAGTCCCTTATGCAGGTCATGTCTGTGAACGAGCCAGTACGGGGCGCCGTGATTTTGAACGATTTGACCGAAGGGTATTTTAACAATGGTAGATCCGTCTTCCCAGCGGACAAAATGGTACATTTGTGAGGTTGACTTTTTCATCTTCGCCATGTCAACACCCCAGCGCAGTAGCAGTCTGGAGCTGTTTGGTGGTACTCGGATGCCTGCGCCCGCCTAGAACAAGTTTAATCAGGTATTCTCATTGAAAGAGAGGGAATCCTACCTCTGCAAACTCGGGGGCCGCATCAATGAGTGTGATCTTATGCCCATCTGTTTGCAAAGCGAGCGCGGCTGCCAATCCTCCCAGGCCAGCGCCTACGATGAGGATGTCACGTTTCACTGCCGCTGAAGGCATCTTGTCAGCGGGTCTAATGTAGTGATATGGCAAGAAGAAGTATCTTTTCTGAGGGATAGTCGAAAATTATCGTGATATGGGAAGATACAAGGGTCTTCTATTATACTCCCGCAAAAAAGATCAACAGCTGTGCTTTGATGTTCACGGGACCGATCTATTGCTAGGTTGTTGCACCGGCACATGTGGCTCAATATCCGGAGTACCGCAGCGCTTATCGGAGCAGGCATCCGCACCAGAGCGGGCCCATCACTCTCTCGTATACGTCTCATGGTAGAAAATCAGTAGGGAAAAACACCGGAGTGCTGCTTCCATCTATGCATCTACTGTGGTACCAAACATTGCAGATCGGCGCTCAAGCGGATGCAGACACGAGACGCTAGTCTACACTAAATCCGCCGCTAATCAGATGAATGGAGGAAGGAGAAAGTTTTCCGCAGCTATAATCAGAAATCTGGGGAATCCTCGCATGGTATCTAACCCTGTGAGGTCGATTAGCCCTGTGGGGAATGCGACTTCGCACGTGGTGTATCGGCTATACCAGGCTGTACAAAAGGATGCCCCCGGAATAGGCATGCAAAGGTCTTGAGGGACTCCATCCGTCAGATGCATTACTTTTGAATTAAGGTGCCATTCGTACTGGTTTCTTTTCAACTTTGAAGCAAAGCATTACTTCAAAATGGCTCCTCCGGCCGCCCACCATACCCCCGTGCCTCTGGTTCCGGAGATATTAGACAAGAATGAGGCTGCTGAAAACATTTCTGATATAGATGCGTAAGGTTAAAAACTTCTTCCGTTGTTCTATGCTGATTCTCGCAGATCCGTTGCGGAGGCTCAGCTCGATCCTGGGGAGTACAAACGCCTTGTCCGCAAAGTCGACTACAGACTTCTGCCTCTCTTGATGATGTTGTACACTGTTACCTTCCTCGACCGTGTCAACATCGGGAATGCTCGACTGTGGCATCTGGAGAAAGATCTACACATGACCGGCTTCCAGTATAACATCGCTACTCTGGTCTTCTACGTTCCAATGGTCATATTTGAGATTCCATCCAATATGCTCCTAAGCAGACTTATTCCGCGGTACTATATTAGTGGCCTTGCCATGGCGTGGGGTTTGACGATAACATTTACCGGATTTGCGAAGAATGGTGGTACGCTGATCGCCTCACGTATACTCTTGGGAGTATTCGAGGCAGGAATGCTTCCGGCTTGCCTATTCCTGATCGGTACATGGTACAAGCGACATGCTTTGACCACGAGAGTATCATGGTTATTCGTGTCGAATGACATTGCTGGTATCGCATCTGGACTTCTCGGAGCTGGTCTGGGATCTCTCGACGGCACTGGAGGATATTCAGGCTGGTCCTGGATCTTCTTCGTTGAAGGAGCAATGACATGTCTTGCAGCAATAATATCATTTTTCTTTCTACCACCGTTTCCAGAGCAAGACACGCACATATTCTCTCCGGCGGAGAAGGAGAATTATCTGCGCCTCCTTCGAACAGATGACCGGCGCGGGAACGATGAAAAGATTGGCTTCAAGGGAACCTTGAAAGCTATGCTGGACTGGAAAGTCTTTTGTACTGCGTGGCTCTATCTTGCTGTCACTGTTGCAGCATATGCTATCTCGCTCTTCCTCCCGACTATCCTCAATGCCTTCGGTTGGAGCAGCTTGAAGAGCAATCTTCTGAGTGCACCTGTCCGTGCTGTGAGTGGAATCTTCTCAGTAAGCATTGGAATCTGGTCGGACAAAGCTCGAAAGCGGGGGCCCTTTGTTGTGGGGGGTTTTGCTGTCGCAATAATCGGCAACGTCTTGGTTGTATGTCTCAACAATTCGCATGCGGTACAGTACTTTGGTGTCTATCTGGCAGCGATTGGTACATATATTTGCCAGGGGCTCGTCATTGCATGGGGGTAAGTTGAAAATCCTATGACGTCCTCCAGTAGACGATAATATACTGACATTGAACAGGATTAATCAAGTGGTTGGAACCACGAAGCGTGGTGTCATGACAGCATTTGCTGGTGGATTCGCGCAAGTGGGCGGAATCATTGCATCAGTCTCGTTTCCCAAGAGTGACGGCCCACGTTATGTACCTGGTATCGCCACGTGTATAGCGTTTTCATTCTCCGGAATCGTAGCGGCGATCATCATGTGGACGAGTTGCGGTATTGAAAATCGCGCGCGAGAAGATGGCAAGAGAGATCATTTGAGGCAGCTGTCCGAAGAAGAGCAAGACAAGCTTGGCGAAAAGCATCCCGACTTTAGATATACGTTGTAGGAAATAAGAGATGTTATTACCACACGAGCGAAATAGAAGTATTGCATACCCCATTTCTATCACTCAAGGCACAAACAACCCATTTCCATTCAAAAGCCCCTCAAAATCTGCCCAGCCAAGGTCAAGATTGTTGCCAAAGGCAGACCAGGAGAAATCGCTCGGAACATATGGCAATTCTTCAAATGTAACCTGGTTGTGTGGTGTAAGCCCCGGGAGTCTATCGGGGGCGCTTGTGTGCGGAAACGTCTCCCCAAGCACTGTCGAATCGATATTGATATCTCTAATGCCAGTAGTAGATCCGACGAGATTATTAGCGGTAGTGATCGGCACGACTGTGTTGGTGGAAGTGTTGATTGACGCAACCATAAGATTCGGACTTGCCTCATGCTCCTGCATGGTAGTGCTGATATCCTCGCCACTTGTATCTAAAGATGCGAAAGATTCGAGGACAGATGCAAATCTTGACATGGTTGGAGATTTTGGAATTGCCCGAATAGCATTCCTCAAGCGATCAGCTGTCCGACGCAGAAATATCTTGATTTGTTGCTCTCTCTCCAGTCCAACCGTCGAGGTCTCTCTTGCTTTCTGTAGAAGTCGGAGTATAAGTAGCATACCCGCAGAGTACCCATGGAAGACATCAAGCGCAGATTCTCCTCGAAGTAGTTTGAACTCATGAAGTAGAGTGATAAGCGTCGCAGTTTGAGCAGCATGATAAGCACACGCATCGGCTGTCTCGACGGATGTTTCCTGTAGTCGGGGAGACATGGGCATAGGGGGACTGTGAGAGGAGGCTACAGAGTGCAGTAATGCCGCCCTAGTGATAAGTGCTGCTATATAGTGATATTGGACGTGGAGAAGCAGTACTGATCGTACGCGGGGTGGTGGCTGATGGGACATGATGGTTCGCAACGTGTTTGTAGAAGGTTGCGATGACGCAGAGGCACAACGAATACTAACATCTTGTAGCGATACGCAACGTGGAATGTCCAAAAAATCTGGTAGCTTCGACTTCCAAGTTCGAAGATCTTCGAGAATATCTGTTTGAGATGCAGTAGCTGAGCGAGTCTTGAACAAAATCTTCTGTAGTTCCACACTGGCAGCGGACAACTCGGCGACCGTATTGCCGTTGTAAAGAAAGCCCTCTTTGGGTGGCGTGACTGTAATGTCAGGATCCCCCATTCCGCTGGGCCTCCCAAGAGTGCTGCAGAGAAATTGTTCATATGCGTAAAGAGAGCAGAAAGTTCGCTTGCGCATCTCGCGCTCAATCGGCCGGAACGAGCTGTCGAGATCACGCTTGTGCAATCCTAGTGCCAATGAACATCTCACAGCAGTTCCAGCTACCAAATACGCTGCGTTTCGCTCCGAGTTGTTGTGGAGATATAGAGATAGCAGAACCAGGCAACGGACGTTCCATAGCGATGACTTTGTGGATATGGTCGACAAGTGTGAACGAACAAACACCACAGATTGGCGACGTAATGCTTGAGAAGCAGCACTGTGAGGTTCTTTGCCTGTCAAACTTCCAAAGGCGAGTATGAGGTGAAGACAAGCGAGCCATCCCCACCCACTATCAGGGAAAGGAATGTATGCAGAAGCGGTAGATCGTCCTGTTCGAGGCGCAAGAATGAAGCATTCGTACTCTTCTTCGAATGACGCGCGATGGAATAAAGGAAGATCAAGGTGTACATTGTCAAAGTATGCTTGCATGAGCTCATTCATCTTTGACGTTTGTGGTAGTCGTTTCTCCTCCTCGCGCATGTTAGGTTTGCTCAGAGTCCGCTCATTCATGCCAATAGAGGCGGGAGAGGCAATTTCTTGCCTGTTTTCTTGGTCGGTGCCATTTTCACTCTCTAGGGTCGTGGCAGCATTGTCATGGGCAAATGAGGTACGACGGTCACCTCCACCGCACTTAATCCTAGAGGATATCAAGTGTCTGAGAGATGCATAGAAAGCTAAGCTTCCGGTAGGACCAATATGGTGTGCCTGGCCAGAGGAGTCACGCACGAGTCCAGGGGAATCACCTTCGCTTGTAGTGGGTACAGGCGTAGGATCTGTCTCTTCTTGCATTGGTAATAAGGTAGCTGGAGCGTGTTCGGCTTGAGTAGGCTGCTCAGGGCCGAGTAGCTCCTGAATAGGGAGTGGCGGGAGCTCTGAGACATTGGGCATCGCGAAGCCATGTCTACTTCCTAGACTCAGCAGCTCGGGAACGGTCGTCGCAGCTTCTCCAGGGAATGCCGCCCTCACTATAGCATCTAGACAGCGGTACCGGTCACTCAAGTCGCTGATACTACCCTGGAAACGAGACTTGCGCGGAGCTTCGTAAGTGCACGGCGTCTTGCTGATGAGGCAAGCAATACACTCGGCGCCGTCGTTGGAGCGCTCGCATTTTCCTCGTCGCTGCTAGGAATCAGCCATCTACCCTGAATGACATATTCCTAAGCCACGTACGAACCTTGCGGCATTGATCGCAACTGCGCTCCGAACGCTTGCGCATCTCCCGAGGAACGCGTCTTCGTTTGGCTGGAGGTTCACTCATGCTGGCGATGCTTCAGGGTTTCCTGGCAGCTTTCCGAGGGAGCGGGCTTCCCCAGGTTTTGCTTTCCTTGCCGTAGTCCCGCATGCTTGAGGGGCTGCGGTGGAGAGCGACGCGGGGAGGGCAAGTAGCGCCTGGAAGCAGCCATCCGTGCAGCTAAACGCCTAACCACGCGGTCCGATTCCGGATGCAATTATCCGGCACATCCACCTCTTGTATGGCTACCTTGAAATGATGGTTCCAACACTACACCAGGATAAGCGTGTCAATGGAGGAGACCAAACCACAACATGTCAGCACTTTCGTTCATCACCTTACCTGATGGCCGTCGGTTGTCATATACATTTTCCAACACTCCAACAAGTTTCGGCGTTGTATTACTGTCGAATTCGCTTTGTGCACCATTGAAGAGCTGGGACAGGCTTGCAGCGCGTCTTGAGAGAGATGGCTTTGGGATCATTCGCTACGACCAGCCTGGCCACGCTGCCTCGCACGCACCAGCCGATGCATCGACGACAAACTTTGACAGCCTTGCTGAAGATGTGCGGCACCTGTTGGAAACACTTGGGATTCAGCGCCTGTATGCTTGGATAGGTGTTTCAATGGGGGCAGCGACGGGCGTGTACTTCGCCACAGCTTATCCGGGCATCGTTGAAAGGCTAGTCATTTGTGACATTATTACGTGCTCTGCAGCGGTCGCGGGCGTTGAAGATGTATTTGCGCCTCGCGTTGAAGCGGCACGCACGGCAGGAAATATGGATACAATTGTTGAGCAAACACTTGAAAGATGGTTCTCGAGCGCCTGGAGGGAGGCCAATCCTAGCGAACTTCAACGCATGCGATCCGTCATGAGAGAGACTCAAGTAGACGGTTTTGCCGCATGTTGCAATGCTTTGCAATCGAAGACATTTAACTTGATGCCATTGGTAAAGAAGCTTGGAGCCTGTGTGGCGGATGCGCTTTTTGTGGTTGGCGAGCTTGACGCAAATCTACCACAGACTATGGATGAGCTTCGCGCTGAAGCACAAAAGAGTTTTCAATGGAGAGGCAGTAATGCTGATATTAAATTGAGGATCATCAAAGAGGCTGGGCACATGTGCTACATTGACGGCTTAGACGGCTTTTACAATGTCATTACACAATTTTTGTCGCAAGGAGATTACCCTAGAGCGAAACTCACCTAGCGATCATAGACCAAGGAGCTGTTGATAATGGCTTATATCAGTTCAAATACTATGAGCGATCGGGAAATACTTTAATAGAATCATCATAATATCTTTCTATTCTCCTCAACCCGTGCAATCATCAAAGCAAAGTGTTCGGTAGTTACAGTCTACTCAGTCTCCCATTACTCTCCCTCGACATCAGATATGACGGCTTCAGATCTTGCAGAGTAGGACAGCCCGCCAATGCCATGCAGGCCATGAACTCATCTCTCAAGATTTCCAAGCATTTCCTCACTCCTTTATCCCCTTCGCATGCTAGAGCCCACAGGACCGGGCGCCCTATCCAAACCATGTCTGCACCAAGGCATAGGGCTTTGAAGATGTCGGATCCTCTTCGTATACCGCCATCAAAATGGACAGGAATCCGTCCTCGCACTGCCTCGACAATAGCAGGAAGCATGTCCAATGTCGCAGGTGCTCCATCGAGTTGCCTACCACCGTGATTCGAGACAACAATTGCACTTGCGCCATGTTCGACCGCAAGTTCGGCATCCTCCTCAGTCATGATTCCCTTCAGCCAGACGGGTAATGTCGTCGCGCTCTTGAGGAAGCGCACTGCCTCCCAAGTCAGGCTTGCGTCATTTTTGTTCGTCGTTGCAACGCCAACATTATTCGTGCATGTTGCCTGATCCCGCTCCATCGTTCTCAATTCGCTCCCTGTTCGCACGTCGCCTGTAAAATTTGCCATACGCAGGTGTGGTGGGACTTTGAAGCCATTCCTCAGTTCACTAAGACGACGCCCAAACTGTGGCGTATCCACTGTTAAAACTACGGCCTTGAATCCCGCCTTTTCAGCCCGACGGATGAGCTCGACGCTAGTATTTCGATCCTCGAAAAGATATATCTGCAGCAAACATTCAGCGCTGCCTGGAAGGCCAGCTGCTACTCTCCCTGTGTTTGCTGCAGTGGCAACGTCCTCAAGCGAGGTGGTGCTGAAGGTACTCAAGCCCATAACAGTTCCGAAGCTACCGCACGCCTTTCCTGTCGCTTCTTCGCCCTGGGGATGCGCCATCTTTTGCATTGCTGCCGGAGCTACACACAGTGGGAGTGGCAAGTCATTACCCCCAGGGAAGCATTTCGTGGCAGTCTCCACCTTCTTAACGTTGCGGAGAACTCGAGGTCGAATATGATAGCGCTCATAAGCTTTTCGATTTGCCTTTAGTGTTATCGAATCCATTGAGCCTCCGTTGTAGTAGTCGCGCACCATGCGAGGGAGAATGCGGCTGGCATGATCCTTGAAGTCATCGATAGTGAGAAATTGGGGTGTGGCTGTCATCATGAAAGCAACATACAATTGATGCTCCTTAAGCAAGACGCGAAGCTTGACTATGCATTCATTCACTGTATGTCAAGCCTTCCTTGTTCACCAAGTCCCGTACGTGGAATAACCCCGAACACTGGAAGCAGCTATCCGAGCGAGAACCGAGCGTACCTAGAATCGCCTATACAAACTAGCTAGTTATACCTTAGGCAGAACAAATTCCACAAGCGCGCATATCCGCTCCTCACAAACCTGCCGCACAGCCTCGGTAAGAACACCGTCCACCTCTTCGGCACGACTTACTCTTCGCCACCACGCATTACCCGCCGTCGCGCCCTCTACAATCTTTCCAAACTCAGGACTTGGGTCTATGGCTGTCAACATGGCCTCTCCAACCCCTGTGCCTGCAGCAGTCGCCTCGACTGCTTTCTCCGGGTGCAGTCTCAAGCATGCATTTTTCGGGCTCGCCCAACCGCTGTTGTTCCACACGATCGTGAGATAGGGCGTATTGTACTTGTGCGCCATCCAATACGCACAACTAGGCACTCCGAAGAGCCAGGTTCCGTCACCCACAAATGCAACTACGAGCTCCTTGTCTTGACGTCCTAGACTCCGAAGCGCCATAGACGCACCTACAGCTGCTCCGGAGTACCACCCTAAGCTACCGCCACCGGACCCAATGAGACTAAGTGGCCGCTCATGATGCAGGTGGTCAGCCACATTCCCTAGATTTGTGGTCGATTCATTTAATCCCGTTACTCGGATGCCTCGTGTCGATATCAAATCTCTGAAACGGGACATTGCATACGGCACTGTAACGTCCCCATCCACAGGTTGATGTTCAGCAGCTTGTAGCCGACGCTTGCGGGACTGAGATCGTGCCTGCAGCATCCCTTTTCGCGACATAATGCGATCTTTAGTTTCGGGGGAATTAAATGCAGGTGATGCAAGTATAGCATCGGTAAGTTGTGGCAATGCGACTTCGCTGTCACATCGCCATCGACCCTCGCAAGGAAGACTCCAGAGCGTAGTTCCGTCTTTGAGAGGATCGCAGTCTAGATGAAATATGGTCGCGTCATCTCGTGGTCGTGACTGTGCAGGTATCCAGGGAACATCAGCATCAATGACGAGAACGACGTCAGCTTCTGCTAGGGCTGGTAGTTGTCCCCCGCCATTCCACTGATGACCTTGGTGAAGGAACGATGTTGTCGGAAAGTTGTTGCAGATTGGTGCGTTCTCATGGACCGGAATGCTGAGAGACATGGCAAAGTCTTTGAGAGCATTGAAGCCTGCAGCGGACCTTCCACAATAACTCGTCACGATAAGCGGTCGCTCTGATGTAATGAGAATCTGAGATAGTGTCGAAATGGCTGAAGGAGTGAGACCGATGGGTTCTATCCCAAGATTTTTTTCGTACGTTTGCGAAGGCTTTGATATTGGCGCTGGAACCTGCTCCTCAAACGTTTCCCGAGAGGCGATAATATACGATGGTCCCTGTGGATTCGAATTGGCGTACTGTAGCGCTCGAAATAAGATCTGCGGAGCATTATGCGCACGTCGAATCTCGTGCTCATAGCGCATGTACTGGCGCACAATGGCTCGCTGATCTGGAACATCTTGGATCCAATGGATGTATCTAGTAAGAGTCAGCAAACACACAAAGTAGCCGTGGCAAAGACTTACTCATTCCGACTGCCACCTAATTCGCCCTCCATAGTCACCGGCACAGTCCCCGCCAAAATCAATACAGGTATCCTTCCCTTGCTGACATTATGCACCGCTCCCGCCAACCCCTGAGTTCCACATTCAACGTGCACAAGCACAGCGGCAGGATGATTGGTGATCTGCGCAAACCCTGACGCTGCAGACAAGGCGTTCATTTCGTTAGGCGACGTGAAGACCTGGAGTCCACCATTGCGACTGCGCGAGACGAATTCTGCAAGGAAGGCCGGATGGTCGGACCCTAAGTTGACGAAAAGATGCGTGATACCTGCGGCTTCTAGAGATCCCAGGACAGATGCTGCTCCTGAAATTGTTGTAATCTGGTTGTTGGTGTTGTTGGCGAGAAGGTGGCCTTTAACATTATCGAGCCGGTCCTTGGGCGACATGGCTGTGTACGATGGCAACGAGCTCGAAAGTTAGAAATTTAGTTTACTATTTACGATCTTCTAGTTAGCTCAATATTGCAGTTCGCGTCGCGTGTACGAGGCGTGACGGAGCTACAGCTGTACCCCGCGAAACCGGAAGCAGGTCTCCGGCCAACGATCCACATCGGAAGTCTTGCTCCGGAATAGTACTCAGATCGAGGAGTGCTTTACATTGATCAATCAAATGGGTTGAGGGTTAACAGAAGCAACCATGAGCCCAAACGCACGATTAGACCAGCTTGCCTCTCAACTTTCCTCCAAGCCGACATCAACAACAATGACTTCAACGAATGGTATTCACAGTAGGGCATCGACCTCTTCTATTACAGATGATCAGTTCCTCTATATCAATGGTTCCTATATACAGGCAAAATCAGGCTCGAAATTCCAAGTCAACAACCCTATGACCGGTAAACCCATCTATCAATGCGCCTCCGCGAGCATCGATGATTACGAGGCAGCCATACAGTCTGCAAACACAGCATTCGAGTCATGGTCTCAGACGCCGCCATCCCAACGCCGCATGATTATGCTTAAAGCGGCCGACATCATGGAATCCTATTTCTCCAAAGACGCACCAGCTCTTCTCTCTAAGGAAGTCTCTGCGGTGAAAAGCTGGGTCAAAGTCAATATCTTCGCGACTGCAGGCATTTTTCGAGAGACAGCAGGCCTGGTGACACATATCAAGGGTGAGGTCGTGCCTGCCGACAGACCAGGAACCACGATCATGGTGTTAAGAGAAGCTGTTGGAGTTGTGTTTGCTATCAGTCCCTGGAATGCACCAGTCAACCTAACGGCGAGGGCAATTGCGTGTCCGCTCGTGTGTGGCAATACTGTGGTTCTAAAGCCCTCGGAGTTCAGCCCAAAGTCACAGCATCTGGTGGTCAGAGCGCTCACTGAGGCCGGGCTTCCTGCTGGATGTCTTAACTTTCTGCCGAGTAGTCCTGAGAATGCTCCAGCCGTTACGGAGTATGCTGTCAAGCATTCCTTAGTCCGGCGCGTCAACTTTACGGGAAGTGACAGAGTGGGAAAGATCATTGCTAGCTGGGCCGCCACATGCCTCAAACAGTGCGTCTTGGAGCTGGGAGGCAAGGCTCCTGTTGTCGTTCTAGACGACGCAGATGTAAAAGATGCTGCAGAGGGTATTGTGTTTGGAGGCTTCTCTAATAGTGGCCAGATATGCATGTCTTCGGAACGAGTGATTGTGCAAGAAAGCTGTCGCGAGGCACTGACAAGCGAACTACTGGAGCGGGTACAAAACATTCGATGTGGCAACCATATGGAGGATTCAGAGGTCGCCATGTCTGGTCTATTCACCGCACAATCAGCGGCTCGCGTTGTGAATATCATGAAGAAAGCTATTTCACAGGGAGCAAATTGCTCGCTGGTGATCTCAAAATAGCCGGTGCAAACGGGACCATCATCGCGCCCCATATACTCGGAGACGTGACACCAGCAATGGACATCTACCATGAGGAGTCATTTGGGCCAGTCATTACCATCACGGGCGCTAGCTCGGAGCGAGAAGCCATCGATCTAGCAAATGCGAGTGAGTACTCGTTGTGTGCTAGTGTGTATTCTAGGGACACATTGAGAGCCATGCGGGTAGCAAA
The DNA here is from genome assembly GCA_030378425.1 of Periconia sp. TS-2. NCBI lineage: Eukaryota > Fungi > Ascomycota > Dothideomycetes > Pleosporales > Periconiaceae > Periconia > Periconia sp. TS-2. Next base: position 117,543 of record JASNQO010000019.1, on the reverse strand, counting down.
GCGGATTCGCGCTGGGAGCTGTCATATCAATGGTCCCACGGTGTATATTGAGGCGACACTACCCAACGGTGGAACGGGTGGCCGGAGCGGGTACGGGAGATTTGGTGGCATGGCTGGGGTTGAGGAGTTCACTGAAAGGAAGATTATGACTCTGGTGGAGCCGGGCTTAAAATACCCATTTTAATAGAGGACACTAGAAGCTTCGTTGCGGTCAAGGGGAGCATGATTGCCGCTAACCAGAATATGGTGTCTGTATGCTTGTCGGTGCAAAGCTGACATCGTTTGTTCCAGTTGACTAATGAAAGGCTACATAGAAGTCATGAGGCTAGCTTAGAAACCAGCAAGATCTTGTTGTTGCTCGAGGTGCATCTAAATCAGTTTAAGGTTAAAACAGGCTTCTCTTTCCTTATAAATGATACTGGGTTGGCTTGGGTACCTTCGATTCTTGCGATTTTTGCCGCCGAAAATGGAGGCATGTAAATCGACGAATTCGGAGCTCCGGAAAATACCAGATTCACCCAACCAAAGTTTCTTACCTAACCTTTTAGTAAGCAGCTTGCCGTTCTAAGCTATAAAACAACCTTGGTCGTTCCGTTTTACTTAACACTCAATTATTCTTTGCTTTCCTCCCCCATTTTTTCTGCTTGTTCCTATCTTTGCATACCCTCAGCACACTATTCCTCAGCGTCAAGTGTACGTGCAGCTCTCTCTCTCTCTCTCAATCTTCATTTTTTATGTCGCTATACAGATGTAAGCTCAACAACTATCGATTCTTGTGCCATTTTCACTTCTATTCTACAGTTTTTCTTTATAAAACTATCAATCATACCTTATACGCTGGACACTATCAGATCTCAACACTAAAGATTACGACAAATATAGCTGCCCCAGTGATGCGGGAGTGGTAGCAGAAGATGTAAAATAACAACTGATGGGCTGCGACTTGCCACTGTATTCAATTACAGCGGAATTGGATTGGAGGTTTCGTCTTCATCGTACTTTCGCCGTAGGCCTGTCCAAGGGAACTTTAGGCGATCGTTCTCTTACAGCTAGCTGAATTTCGTATCTATCGTTCAAAGATTGCAGAGATCACATGAAAAAAGTATAATATGAATGCCTCGCCTCATACCGTCTGCATAGTGAGGACCAAAGTCCGGAAAGGCCAAGCCCATTCCCAACGTTCTATAAACCCCATCTCAAAGTCCGTTCCTACGAATCAGAAAGATGAAAGTACACCGCCGCCAGTGCTGCAGACATCGTCGCAATCATCCACTGTCCAACCCCGAACCCAGACTCCTCCGTCTTCTGCACCAAGGTCACGGCAAGCGAGACGACAAAACTAAGCACCAAAACGACGCATAAACACAAACTCAGCATTGGCTTATTCGGTCCCTCGATGATATGAACGCCCCACCCTAGAGTGAGTTTGTTTGGTGCACTCTGCTTAACGATACTCGAATGCAACTTCTTCGGCATGCGATCAAAAAATAGGCGACTCTGGCAACTAGCATGTCGCTCGTGGTTATAGAAATAGTGAAAGAACGTGCGACGGTCGATTGGGGGAAGCGGGTCCAACGGACACTCATGATAGTGGTACCGGTTCTCGTCGACCTCCTTAGGGGGCGGGATTTCTCTTGGCTGTGCGTAGATTCCTACCCGATAGCTGTCAACAATACCGAAGCGGACGAAGTGGATGTCAACTGGCTTGAAGAGAAACCCAAACAGGCGGTTTCGGCGAAGAGCATGGTAGCGGGTATTGATAAGCGCAAAGAAGGCGCTATCGGTTCTGACTTCGTGGAGACCGCTTCGGTAGGTTAGATGGATCTCGGCGAGACTGATGTTGAGGGCCCCAATGTCGACGCAAAGCTCGAAAAAGCGATTTGTCAGTTGTGAAGGTTCGGGGTTGTTGAAATGTAGCCCTCGCAACAACTCAAGATTACCGCCAAAAGCTGGGTCGATATTCCTGGAACTGCCTGTAAGCTGACTCGGTGCGTGCAATCTGGAGCTATCGGTGATATCTTGGGAGCTTGTGATTTCCATGGCAGTTCCTGTCGATATTTGGCGACCTGATATTACTTGTTGTTGAGGAGAGGGCTGGAACTTGCGCATAAAGCTGTAGATCTCATCGACCTCTTGTCTCTCTTCCGCTGTCCAAGTCCTATTTGATGTTTCCCAGGTTTTCGTAATGCCAATGATCTCGTCAAGCAACGTTTCAGCTTCAATCTTCATCTCCTCGCGACTCCTAATCTCCGCGGGTGCAGCATTCTCCATGCCACATATCGTAAGGTCTAGATCGTAATAGCGGTGGAGCAGCTGCGTGCAGTGTGCGACCTCTTTGGCGGCAGCATCTCGATCTTCTTGCTTCGGCCTATTATTATTTGTTTGTGTTGTCGAGATTGGGGCCCTGTTTCCCAGAAACTCTACGCGTAGCTGCTGCCCAAAAGAGTCTAGTCGCTCGATATCATTAGACCTGTAATCACCATACATCGGCTCACCACAGCTCTAAACATGTCGAATGAGTTCGTTAGCACGTGTGTATCGTATGCAAAGGGCGAACGTAAAACTCACACAAGTCCACTCCAATCGCTGATAACCGCTCTTGACGCCCGGGCGTAAATGATATTTCACTTTCGCAAGAGCAAGGGCAAATAAGCTCAGATTGGTAGTCGATGCAGAGCTTTCACTATTAGTGATACCGGAAGTTGGCTGGTGTGGCGGCATTGTGAACGTTCTCGAGAACGCATTGTCTTGGCTGCTAGTATCTGTAGAGTCTTCTCTGACGTGTTCCTCGGCTGTAATCAGAAGTTGTTGCTCTGGCCGAACCAAGTCTGGCTTCCATGTGTCGTCAGTATTACTCGAGGAAGGTGAAGATTTGCTCCGGAGAGACTCGTCAACCGCTTCTTCTTCAAATAGGCAAGACTCCTCGGCATTGGTGCTTGCTAAATCCATGAGGTCAGCGTTGTACTCGCTCAAGAAGTTGCCACTCACAATCTTCCGTGTTGTCGCTATGTAAAGGTATTGAGTCTTTGCTGCCTTCATTATTAAATTCGCTCTCATCATCTACACTGAAGTGATGAACTTCACCAAACTGGCTAGACACGACATTTCGTTTCGGTTGAGTTTTGAGTATGACTCTGACTCGAGAGGGATAAGTTTGCTTCCGCGTCCCTTTGACTTTGCTCGTAAGCACCCCTATATGGGCCAGTGTCCATTCCAGATCCCGGCTGATTCGCCATAGATCGTCGTTCTTCTCATCAACGAGCCTGTCAATACGCGAACGAACGGATTCTGAGCAACGATTGTAGGTATCTTGCACAGGACGACGGCTTCCGTGGATGTGGGAAAGGAGTCCTTCCCTTGATTCCTTCATGAGGAACTGCGAGGCGTTTTTCCAGCTAGGTTGCTCGCCCGTGGGCATATCGGAAGTGTGAATCGTTGCCAAAATAAAACCCGAGTATTGGGGTTTTGGCTCGGGTATCTGCGCCTTGTCTTTCGGTATATGCTGCCAGGGGTCGTCCAATCGTGATAGCAGCGTATCTTCCGCCTGCTGCCCCCGATATCTTGCTTTCCCATCGATATTAGAGTCTGTTGTGAGATCACGAGCCGAATTCTGTAGTTGACTCCCTCCATCTCTAAAGCGCTTCGTTGTGGAGACGCCAGCGCTAGATGGCTCTACATACTCGTTATCGGTAAAGGAATGAGGAAAATTAGAATCAGAGAGTAGAGCAAGGTTGGAGAATGGGGGTACGCGAATATTTTCTGGAATTGTTTCATGTTTGGTGGTTGAGACGTGAAGCCATGATGATCTCGTGGGGACGGTAGATGGTGACCTGATTTGCGGAGTTGGAGGGCTGGAGTCGTCAAATGATGTATTATTCAACAAATGCTGAATCTTTCGTGGGTACTTGATTGTAGTTTCACCTTGATCTCTAGTTGCGTTCCCGATCAAAGGTAAAGAAGCAATCCTTCTGAGCAAGAAGGGATTAGTATGTGTTCTTAAGTGGCTTTTCAGTTCCTCTGCCTGGTCAAAGCTTTCGGAGCACTCAGGATATAAGCACTTATGTGGCTTATTGCTCGCGGTTGTTTGAGTCATCTGTAGATGAGTCTTGTCCCCAAGTCGGCGCTTCCTTTCCCGTGCGTTGACAGACTGGTGATCGCGTCTCATGACAAAGTAAGTAGGCTGTTCTTCATTTTCCTTTGAAGGTTGATTAGCGGTTCTAGGTGAAGATATATTTGTTGTTGGAGTCAATAGGCCTGCTGGCGCGTTATGTTCTGAGGATTTGTTGGAGCTAGACGCAGATTCGGACTGCGCTTCTGATTTAATGAAAGGATTGCGAGGGTTTTCTAAGACCCAGTGAGGATCAACTGGTGTATGCAATGCACACATCGAGGCGAATACTGTCCTTATATATTGTGAGGCCCACTTCTGGTAGTGATTGATTCTTCAAATGTATGTCTTAGATATTGTGATCACTATAGTATGAAAGGAACACCTACAAGCCCTTATTGGAGTCTAAGTTAGTTCTTATTGGTATTGGCTCCAGTCGTTTCTCCACAGAAGAAAAACTGTTATGAGACCGCAGTCCAGCCTTGCCGCTTGATTCAGCCTTGGATGTTCTACACCAACCCTCCTGATTTTGACTTGTATTGGTCTTCAGAATCTTATGAATTAAGATGGCTTCATTGATGAGAGATGATAGTGGAGAGGGAAGAATTGCGGACTTTGGTAGCTGCAGACCTGGCTTGATATTGGCGCTCACGGTTTTTATCTATGAGCGGCTCGCAAGGCTGAGACAGAATGACGTTTACAAACTAGGTAGCTCATCGCTGTAGACAATTTGCTGAAATTCCTTCGAACATAAGAGGACGACAGGCAAACATATCAAGCAATTGTATGGGTAGCACAGCCGTCCTGGTGACGTAGGCGTGCATTATTTATCAGGATTGTTGGCTTTGGGGCTGAGGCAGCGGCTGATTGGGGCCTATAACATACATATCCTTAGCGCTGAATGGGGGCTTAGTCGCCTCGTGATGATTGGTTGAGATGTTGTGCACTGAATGGAATACGAGATTCACGCCATGAGTTCCTCTTAACACATTATAAACCATTCCAGAGCGAGGGTAAGGAAATATACCAAGAAAAGCGTTAGCAGTGGCCTATGTTTAGGCCATGTGCATTTGCGTCTCTTTAAGGAGAAGCACGCACAGTGGAGATACAGGGACGAGGATGGCAGAGAAGGAGGAGCCAAAGCTTCACGGGGTACTGAGGAGGCGCGATGGTAACAACGATAATGATGGAGATTTAGTTAGTGAAGAGAAAGGGAAAAAGTGTACGTTTCGAAACATGATATAAGCTTCGGTATAGTAAGCGAGCCAGCTGGTTTACATACCGGGATACGGAGGAATCGCGATGCTGCCGTTGGCTTGGCGGTCAGCGCAAATGCTTATAGTGGGACACTTTCATGAATGCTTGTCTTTGCCTCCAATTCTGTTGAGTTATCAACGAAACATGATGATTAGCTCCCCCGCTCCCACATTGGGACAATGCAGCTCCTTTGATGATGGACCCAAATGGCTCCTAGTTTCCCGGTGAATTCTCTTGAATCCCTACTGATTCTAGGCTCCCAAACTCTACAACGCCGTTGTGTATTCGGTCTTCTAGCTGCGGCCGATGGCAAAAATCCCGATGCTGCTGCTGCTTATCTTCCTGCAACTCTTCTATATGTTCGATCTGGCCGTTTTATCGGTGCCGAAGGGTACGGAGGTATTTCTAAAAGTCTTTGGTCCTACGAGTTCACAATCATTGTGTGACTGTTACTTCATCTAGCTTCTTAAGTTTCTGAGGTTCGGACAAGTCTCCGGGTAAAGGAGGCGCTGTCCTGGAAGTAGTGCATTGCAAATCCAGCCCTGCCGAACTCCCTAGCATAATCGACGTAATGGTATGAATGAGACTGAACACGCTCTCCTTGCCCAAACTTTATAAAACACATTCATGTCAACCTGGTGAATAAGTATCGTATTGCATGCATGGACAAAGGATGCAAATCGAATTGCTCAGAATACCTCTCCAGGACTAGGAGAAATGAATACACTCAGGCGCTGTGAAAGTCATTATGGAACGCAACTACTTTCGTACACAGAGGCCATCGTTCGCAGCAATTATGCGAGGCATTCATTTCCATTGCATCCCCTGTGTCGGTTTTAAGCGCGTCAATGTTCAATTCCGATTTCAGTAAAGAATTCCGAATATTTTTTAGCAAGTGCGTCATGATTACTGATCCCAAGCAAAAGTATCCACGGTCTACACGCCCTGTCGGTGACAATTGTCCGCAGTCTTGCCTTCTATTGAACTAAAGCTGCCCGAGGTGGTGAAGTACTAGACGCCCTTGTCTTAATCGGCACTAGTCCTTGGGCTTGACAATCGGTCGTTCGTAATCGGTCCCACATCATCTGAATGAGGGCTTGGAATATCAAAAGTTTCTTAGATTAAGCCCTTGCCGTGTCTTGAATTGCTAGCAACTAGATGTTGAGCGTCACCGCCTCTGGTGGCATATCGCCACAGCCAACAATTGTTTGTGTCACCTGACCTAGCTAGCCTGAGTACTTAGCTAGCTTCTACCATAGAATCAATCCATAACACTTTTACTTCACTCTACTACGTACAACTTGGACGCTAGATTCCTCCTCACTTCTTATCATTGACATGCCTGCTGTCACAACTTTTCAAGAACAAGTGAGAGGTGCGCTCACGCAACAGATTGCCGAACGAGGTCATGCGCCGAGCAATGAACAGCTAGCACTGTCGCTTCGCTGTTCGCCCAAAGAGATCGAAGAAGCTTTGATCGCCTTACACTCCACTCATTCCCTGCTGCTCCATCCGCACAAGGTCGAGCCATGGGTTGTGCATCCATTTGCCCTCTATCCGGCGTCATGTTGGGTGCAAGTCGGCGTCAAAGGGTACTGGGCAACTTGCCTGTACTGCGCGTTTGGTATAGCCGCTGCGCTTAAAGCGGACGCGGATATCTTCACCCGATTTGGAGGCGAGAGTGAACAATGCATCATCCGAGTGCGCGATCAAGACATTGTTGAGAAGGATCTAGTCTTTCACCTTTCGACTCCTATTCGTGAGTGGTGGGACAACGTCATTCACTCATGCGCATCATTTCAACCATTTCACCATGAGAACGAAGTCTATGGCTGGTGTCAGCGGCACGGTTCGCCCAAGGGTGCCGTTGTGCCGTTGCCCCAAATGTGGCGGTTTGCCAGTGCTTGGTACGGTGATTACATCTCGCGACCCTGGCAAAAAAGATCTGCAGAAGAAATCCAGAGGGTACTTGAATCGAACGGTCTCTCCGGACCATTTTGGTCTATCGGGTAGAGCGCGGGCTTCTTAAACACGATTTTACGGTTTAACGCCAATGTCCACGAAAAGTCTTCGAGCTATCGCCTATAAGTCATTACCCAAGCGATAAACAAAGAAACTGTCTTACTTAATCAGACTTCTAGATAGTATCTTGAAGCGTGGGCGAATCTATAAATCTCCCCAAATGTTAGTAGCACCACGCCCGGTCTTTATGAACCAAATAGTCACTTGAGATATGTTCGCTTCCATGCTCATGCTCGAGGAAGAAGTTGCGTCAATTGTGAGAAATTTAGACAGAAGAAGAATCTGAATATCATGCAATAGTCCAATGTCGAACTAGAATAATCAGGGCTAGAGAGAGCGCTACAGACGTAAAAGTGTGCAAGAAAGAAAACTTAGATCTGCACAGTCAAACCCGGGGTCTCTACAATGCGCTGTGTACCACCGACCTTTCCGTCTTTGACGCAATCAGTCTCTAACCCTGCAACATAGTTAGCTAGACGTGCACAGTTGATGCACAACTTCTGGTTATCTGGTGAGCAGATATCGACAGCCATTCCGCCGCTAGAACCGATGTTCGTGCAGCCGCCGATCTCTGGAGTACAGCACTGTTCATGGGCCTTGCCGTCGAGCTCCTTGTTGACATTTTCCACATCGGCAACCGGCATGGTGTAACCGTGGGCTCCGCACTTGGGCTTGGAATACTTTGGAAATTGGCTTGCTGGTTCAACGTTGGCCCAGCCAGCGGCCATGAGTTTGTATTTACCGCGATTCATGGGGACGCCGGGCTTGTTGTATATCTTGTCCTGTTTATCAGGGCCGAGGGGCTCGCGCGTCTCGCAGTTGGTGCGAACGAAGATTGTCTCCGAGTCGACCGTACCATCGTTATTCATATGCTGCTTTGATACGCAGATGTTGCCGAGGGTCTCCTTAGCTTTGCATTCCCAGAAGCCGATTCCACCAACCTGCACAAATTCCTTTCCTTGAGTGAGGCTTCCGCTATCGGGCCGGTTAGTAAGGAAGAAACCTTAGAGTTAGGAGTTAGGGACCTTACCAGACGTCTGCGAAGACAGGAACAATCGTAAAGTAGCCGCACTCATCCTTTTCGAGCTTAATCTGAAAGGCGCGAGCCCTTGCCTCTTGGTTGGCCCATGAGAAACCGCCAGTTATGCCCAGCTGGAGACCTTTACTCCAGCCCGCATTAACTTTAACATCTTTTGTGATAGTTTCCGTTTTTGTGTCGGTAATAGTGCATGTAAAAGGGCCGTGGCAGTAAGAGTTTGAAATTGGCGCTTCCGTGTGGTATCTAGGGATTTATCAGAGAAGATTTCAAACCCAATAGAGAAAACCGTACGTAAATGTTGTGCGAACTTGACAGTAGGAGACACAGTCGCCATCCAAGTAATTTTGATTAGGACACGTGCCGTCAGGCTTCATTACATTCTTTGGGGGGCATTCATTGCCGCGGTATTCTTTGTAGAGGGCAGGAATAGCGTTTTTACCATTGCAAACGTTGCGCTTGGTCAGGGCATTGTGATCTGCAGCACTGCTCATAGGAGCAGGGGCTGCAAAGGTAAGATGTTGAATAACCAAGGCCAATCCTGCCAAAGTAGTCCACATCTTTATCAAAAAGATGGGATGTATTCCAAAGCTGGGAAAACAAGTATTGACCAAGATAAGAAGAAAGGCAATAGAATAGTATGAAGGTGTCGAGCAGCATGAAGACAGGCAGTAATTGTAGTCTTTATACTACTCTGATAGGTTTGACTAGACGTGCTATAATTAGTGGTGCCCTTGATGCAAGCTCCCTTCATTAACCTAGAGAAATGAAAGCCTTAGTATGCTCGCCTCGATACTATCCTTAGAGCCTGGTACTTAGACCCTAGGGAAGAAGCTGCAAGCTACGATGTAGTTTTTGTCGGTTTTGATGGGGCTATTAAAGCTTAAGGCAAGCCCACTTCCACAGGAATAGGATAGTCAAAACCCAGGTAAGGCCTACATTTGGGCGCTATGCTCTACTGCTTCGAGTATGGTCACATAGTGCATGGGCCTAGGGACTAGCCATGTGCGAGGAGGTAGCCTACCCTGGCGTTAGGTAGAATCCTGTGTGGTTCAAGGCCGTCTTGGCTACAAGTGCCCTTACTTCAGAGCAGGGTAATGGGAGCCTAGCTACAGTCATATTTAGACGTATTTTTATATTGTAGCGATGAACCCCGGAAGTGGCACTAATGTCCGAGCGTATACGTGGGGCCAAGTATAATTTTGTAGACGATTGATCACTCGCAAGGCTGGTGGCCTCGGCCGTTAGGCTGACCGAAGCCTCGGAGGCCTGTATGCAGCTGAGCCCCATTTTCTCCGTACCTCCACATTTGACGTCCGCTTTTCTCTGCGGAACGAAGCACTATTTGGGGCGCAATGAGTAGACTAAGGTCTCTACTAGGTGCATACCACATACAACACGAGTCCTGCGAATAATTGGCAGGACATGCATCGAGAAAAAATGGAAGCGTCGCTGGAAAGTGCTCGAGGATGCGCCTGTGCGCTGTGGCCGCCGGTGAAGATTTGAGCATGATCAGTCATTCAATGAACATGGACGATTCATGGCTTGTGGTGATAGATTTCTATGCGTGTTCAAGTAGCAACATAAAATCTCTCGTCGCAACCCTCGAATTGCAGTAGAGTGCGTCGCCTGGTTACGTGTGGCACGCTGCCAAACACCCGCCTTGCCCTCGTTCGTGTTATATTAGGAGGTGAAGCCAACACAAATCACCAATACGCGAAAGAAGTGTTGAGAGTGTTCAGCGATACGAGTGTCGCGAAGTTGAGACAAACATTCTGCATCCTAAGCAAAACCGGCAGTAAGATGCTTAGCGAGTCAGATCGCTGATCCACCTCTGCAGGCTTAGACCCCACGGTACGGGGGCCGCTTAAAGGGTCGAGGGACAAGATTCAACAGACATCTGAAAATCACGAAAACACATAGTAGATTAGTGAGGTAACTATATATAGAGTACGTTCTATCTAGCTTACATGTGTGGTGTGTGTATATGTGTAGTAGTAAGGTTGCTCAAAGCTCTTGTGTAGGTAAGGCTTGATTACTCAGTGCCGAATAACCAGTGTATGTACCTCAAGCTTACACTATCTCTCGTCCAGGTTCTCTGTCGATAGCTTCACAAGCCATGGACGAGGACAATACTAGATTGCAGGCTAGTCAGCAATTAACATCAACAGGTCTCAGGATGTAGACACACTCAATTCCAGGCTTTTTAGCGCCGTGGAAAGTAGATAGGACATACTTTGACATGTTCATGTAGTAGTATGCTCAAAGCGGGCCTTGCGACAAGCGTAGCCTGGCCCGAAAGCTACAATTTCAAACGGATCAGCGGCAAATTAGAGCTCGTGGTAACCCCGCTTGACCGTCTCTACACGATTTCTAAATTGGTATAGTGTAAAGCGAGTGATCCTTAGCAGGTGGCTATTTAACTAGCTTCTTTGATTATGAAACAATTCTATGAACCTAAAGATCTAGATATTTTGACTGTCTACCGAACTGGCCCTAATTTAGCGCCGATTTGCCAGGAAGCCGCGCTTTTCACCTCACACGATCTTTGCTGTGTTAGAACCTATCTTTCTACACTATTGCATCCCGATCACGCTTTTTCAGCAGGAGTCTATGTGCTAGCGTTTGCAAAGAAGACATGCTTGATGTCGGAGAACGGAACGCGCCCATCTTCAGCGCGACCCGCAAAGAGATCCCGTAAAGGTTGTCCGGAGTGCAAATCGCGTCGCGTGAAATGCGACGAAGAGCGACCACAATGTGGGCAATGCGCAAGGCAGAAGAGAAAGTGTACGATCGTTGATAGCATTTTCCGGCCTGATCCACGCAGTTCCGACGCTTCGACACAGCTCGCGAGGCGGTCGGTATCGCTCCAGCCCGAGGTAGGAGCTGTTGCAGAAGAAGCAGTGCCAGAGCAACCGATTGTGACAACAATGTGGTCAAATACTAGTCAACTCGCAGCACCGGCCGTTCATCAGAATGATCTGCGAGAACTGCGAGAACTGGGAGAACTGGGCTCACCAACAGTTCCTGCAGCGCCGTTTGCAGCGTCTCCACTCGTGGTCACGCCTGCAATGCCGACAAGCCCGGACGATGCACGCACTCTTTACACACCTAGGGTTGCGAATGCACGAACAGCCTCCAGTCATGTCTCCCCAGGTCAAGTGAGTACCGTCTCGGAGCTTTCGCAAGAAGAAGAGGAGGAGGTTGCTTTCTTCTCGCGGGCGTTCAATGAAGGTGCTGCTAAATGGCTGGACTTGATAAGTGGTAGCCAATGCTTCACGCAGAGGCTGCCACTTGTTTCGCGCCGTAGCGTGCTCATCCGCTATGCAGCATGTGCTGTCGCCGCCAAACAGCTTGGCCAAGTCGGCGATCTGGAGGCCTTCACTAGCCGGACACAGGGACTTACTCTCGCAGCAGAGAACCTACTGAAAGGCGAGCTTGACTTCAACTGGTACGGCGCAAAGTACTATGCGAAGGCTATCCAGCTCCTCGCTCGTCATCTCTCGCATGGCAGTCCGAGTTGGAGCACTCAGCCTTCACCGAGCATGTTGTACGACTTGAACCCCGAGACAAGCGAGGAATCGCCAGTCATTGCGCTGATGGTAGCATGCTTGCTTAGTCTGTACGAGATGTTGAGCGCCACCGTATCAATGAGCGCCTGGGGAGGCCATCTGGACGGTGTGTACAAGTTACTGCAGCATTACGGTGAGGGCACATTGTTCACTGCATATCCAATGGTCCTTAGTTTTCCTGTTCACGACATTCCTGACATCCAGGCGTCATTTTGGTGGTTCGCGCTGAGCGACCTTGAGCAGTCTTGTAAGCACACCAAACTTGTCACCTGGTCCTGCTCGTAACGGATGCTGACATTCGCTTTAGTTGCTACTCAGAGCTGTACAAGGGTCAATGTATCAGACCTGGCTCTGTGGCGGCACATGGGACTCACTTTGGATGACGACGGCAACTTGGACAGTATGATGTACGGCCAAAATGCAAACGTCCCTACGCCGGATGGTTGCTTGCCCCGCGCTATCATCCGGGTAGTATGCGGTGTGGTCAATGCTGTGGCGATCACATCATCTGGAACTGATGGTGATATGAACAGCGCGGAACGGATTCGTGAATATCTTGCGGCTTTGCCTGGTCCACCGCAGCCCGACTACCACTGGAGTCCCGGGCCCCCAGATGCAGTCTTAACGCGTGAGCTATTCGGCAAAGAAGCTTGGTTCAGCAGAAGTTTCGTTGCTGTGTCAGCTGCTCTCTACCACATGGCGCATTCGTTGCTGCTCACAAGTGCACCTATCCCAACAACTATCCGTAGCCAGAAGCATCTCCTCCGTGCTTCCCACAGCCTTCAATCCAATCTCCGTCGCCATGCAGCTGAAATCATTGCCATTGCGCTTGGGACTCGGGAAGCATCTCTGCGCGTGCATTTGCTACAACCGCTCTATATAGCCGGTCAATGCCTCACGGAAAATGCTGATCGTGTCTTTCTGATCAAGCTAATCAGGGCGCTAGAAATCGAACTGGGCATCATGAGCGAGTATCGTGTGAGCAACCTTGTCGACGAGTGGAACACAACATACGCAGAGCTAGGATTGAGCCCGATCGAGGTATTACGACGGAAAGACTTTTGGGATTGAAAACCAATCTACTCGACACCAGAAATCATGACTTTAAAGACATCCTGCCTACCCTCCTTGACTAAATTAAATGCCTTCTCAGCTTCTTCGAACTTGAAGCGGTTGGTGATTAATCTCTTGACGTCGATTCTCCCGCTGGAGATAAGCTCGATAGCTGCTGGGTAGCAGCCAGTTGTATATCTGATGGAGCCTTGGATCTTCAAGCCTTTCGTGCAGACAGCTGTTATCGGGAAGAGAATATTCTCCTTGCCCATTCCTGCTTGCACAAAAGTCGCTCCTCTTTTCGCCGCATAGATCCCGAGCTGGACGCAGGCTTCCGCGCCCGAGCACTCGAGTATGACGTCTGGACCGCTACCTAACCCGCACTCCTCATTAAGCTTCCGTGCCATCTCTTCAGCATGGACCATGGGGTCATCTCCAGCATCAGCTCTTGAAGGCGAGAACACGGCATCGACACCGTAAGACGTCGCTACGTCTAGCCTAGACTGCACCACGTCCACTCCGACGACTTTGCTTGCTCCCCACTGCTTTGCGACTGCCTGGCAAAGCACTCCGATTGGGCCACATCCTAGAACGAGCACCTTTTGATGTGCTCTCAGATCGGCTTGCTTGCAGACTGCAACAGCAACGGAGACCGGCTCCACCATCGCCCCTTCTTCGAGATCCATGTTGTCTGCAATCTTGTAGCAAAAATCTGCGTCGTTGTTGTAATACTTTGTGAGCGTTCCGTCAGAGGGTGGCATTGCAGCGAATACCATGCTGCCGCAAAGGTGGTATGAGCCTCCGCGACAGTAGTCACAGCGTCGACACGGAATGCCTGGTTCCATGGCCACTTTGTCGCCTACTTTCAGGCTTTTGACTTCTGATCCGATCTCTGCAACAACTCCCGAAGACTCATGGCCCAGTACCATGGGTCCAGTGACGACATACTCGCCTATCTTGCCCCTCTGCCAATAATGCACCTTCGACACTCAGCAAATAGTCCTGACGGCTCCCTGTTCATTACTCACATCGCTGCCGCAAATTCCAGTTTGCGCAACATGGACTATAACATCGTGATCATGGCGTAGCTGTGGTTTCGGTCGATCTTCGAACGCGACCTCCTTGACAGCTTTGAGGACGAATGATAAATTCTGGTTCTGAGGGCACGTCAGCGAGGAATCACAAGTTATCCCAAGCTACCTACACCCATAATGATTACACAGAACGATACGTTCGAGCTTTCATTCAATTGTGGTGAGAACAGAGAGTTTTTAAAGCAACTTTAAAGCAACTTGTTCGGACAATGTGCTCCGCTCCTTCATTCCTTGTCCGGTTCTATCATCTTAAATAGTGCTTTCATCTCGTGTGCAAAGCCGGACGACCCATGAGCTTGGAGGCCACCATTATTGCATCGACGCATTCCACTGCCCGACGATCTCACACGGTGTCGTAGCTTCTCCACATAAACGCGTAAATTTCCGTATAGGGCAGCGCGCGCGCCATCTCAATCAACTACTGCCGATAGGCTCAGTATCCACCCCTGCCCGCTTGATGCTCGAAATGGCAAATTTCGCAGCAGCGCCGTGGCAAAACACCTTCACCCGTGCCGTTCAATCGCTCTCGTGTGACGAATCGATGCTCCGACGGATCGACGAGTGGCTGCTCGTTCTGCACAAGCGTATAGCCCGACAGCGTCTTTCTTCAATGCCTCTCTCCGGCTGGAGTATGAGAAATACCGTACTAACGAGCCGATAACTTCACGTGCATCTGATCAGCACGGCATATTGGCGTGACGAAGTACCCAGCAGAGCCTGGCGAAGATTGCTATGCCTATGATCGCTTTCGCTTCCTACGCACGTCGCACAATTATCGGTACGGCAGAGGTCACCATATTTCTCTAAGATCCAGACGTTATTGCAACTTTTGAGATGTATATGAATATTAGAAATAGACATCATATTGGACTATATCAGACTGTACCCTCCATCAATGACTAAATTCGCTCCGGTCATGTAGCAGCAAGCATCGCTAGCCAGGAAGACGTATGCACTCTTCAACTCAGCCGCCTCGCAAAGTCGATTGCCTGGCACCATGCTGAGCCATTTCTCGAACAGCTCCGGTGGTTGCATTCGCAGCACTTTGACGGTCAGCCATTTCCACTTCAGCATCCGGTGAAGACTTACTATTAGTGTCGATGTACCCGGGAGAAATGCAATTGACTCTAGCAAAGTCAACCCATTCTACCGCCAGAGACTTGCCGAGATGCACGACAGCCGCCTTCGATGCATTATACGCCGCTTGACGCTGAGGTATATTGACAAGAATTGAGCTCACAGACGCAGTTATGATGAGGTTGCCCTTTCCTTGCGTCTTGAAGATCTTGCCAGCTGCTTGTGCCGTCCACATGACCCCATCATAATTGACACTGTTATTCTTCCGCCATGTATCCTCATCGTACTGGAGATTGGGAATATTGGCACAAACACCAGCGTTCGCGACAACGATATCTAACCTGCCGTTTCCAAAGTCCCTAGCGATGGTGTTAAGAGTGTTGGCGATTACTTCGCGTGGGATGACATTGCTCTGGAAGGCTTGGACGCGAGACCCCGTTTCTGATGCTATCTTGGCCGCAACTTCTGGGGCATCAGTGCTGGTGTTGTATATCAGAGCAACGTCTGCACCAGCTTCTGCAAGACCGCGCACAACTTCGACGCCAATACCACGTGCACCACCTGTCACGGCTGCAACCTTGCCCTTGAGCGAGAACTGAGATAGCACGGGGGCGTTGACGTTGGGTGGTTGATGAAGAGGCATTTTCTGAAGGGGAGGTGAGGAAAAGAAAGCCGATCGATAGCGATTGCAAGTTCAACTCTGGCTATGCGGACTCATATTTGGATGCACTACAGAGTACCGTAGGGTGCTATTGCGCGCAAGCGCCCGATTCACAATGGCCAGCTTGAAAAGGAAATTTACGAATGGTGCCGATCAGAGGAATTCTGATGCCATGTGGACTGGAACAAATCACTCAAGACCCCACACGGCTCCGGATGTCGGTTGCTGGCGAACTGCTTAAATTGCTCTAGATAGCTAGCGTTGCTCTTATATTGCTTTTTCGGGTCATAGTCACGAAGCGGGCCCTCTTAGCCTTTCGGTATGCCAACACCTTTAGCATATTTCAATACCAGTTTCGATTAGCTCTGGCTCCTACCCCATGGGGATGTTCAGCCGCCGACAAGCCATGAATCATCTTGGATCGGACAGCGACTTCAACTCTCGTTGGCCCGAGGTCTATAAAATCTCTGGAAGTCGCACGCCTCCGCTCTAGGTCAGAAGGCGCACAAAACATTCCAAACAATTAAATTACTTAGACCTATTCCCTCCATAGTTTTGTCTACGGTCGATTCAAGATGAAGCGCAACGGCAAGCCGTACTTTGGCATCACCGGCGGATGGCTAACGTTCTGGCTCACGATCGCTTGCGCGACCGATATGACCCTGTTCGGCTACGACCAGGCAGTGTTCAGTGGGGTCATCATCAACGAGAACTTTCTTGAGCTTCACGGTCTTGTTGGATCGTCTCGAACCAACGCCCTCGCCACACTTACGGCAATCTATGATGTCGGATGCTTCATCGGTGCTATCCTCGCATTCACCTTTGGCGAGCAATTGGGAAGAAAGAAAAGCGTTCTGATCGGTATGTTAGACTTTTCAATCACGGATGATGCGCCACTAACCAGAACAGGTACGACCATTATGGCTGTTGCAACGCTGTTGAAAGTTACTTCATTTAGTCTCGCACAAATGTTCGTGGGACGCGTAGTCCTCGGTATCGGCAACGGCATCAACACTGCGACAGCGCCGATCTGGCAGACAGAAACGGCGCAAACTAAATGGCGGGGAAAGCTAGTAATTTTCGAGATGTGGATGAATATTGCTGGCTTCTCGCTCTGCAATTGGATCAATTATGGCCTGAGCTTCGCTGGAGGTCCAGTGGCGTGGCGCTTTCCGCTCGCTTTCCAGTACATCTTTTTTGTCGTGCTATTCGCGACCGTGCCGTGGTTGCCAGAGTCCCCGAGGTAAATGCAACATATCGAAAGGCTATGAATGCGGATTGCTAACAGCATGCAGATGGCTCATTCAACACGGGCACACCGAAGAAGCTACGCAAGTTCTTGCCGCGATTGAAGGCAAGCCAGTAGACGATCCACTTGTGCAAGCGCAGCAAGCGGAGATTCAGTACTCGGTCGATTACGAGCGCGAACACGCTGTCACTTGGAAGGCAATCCTTACCAACAAGCAAACGTCCGGCTCCACCAAGACGTTGCGCCGTCTTCTTCTTGGTGCGGGCACACAATTCATGCAACAGTTTGAGGGCATCAACATCATGTCATACTACCTTCCGACTGTGCTCATCAGCTACGTGGGCATCTCGACCCAAATGGCACGGTTGCTGACAGCTATCAATTCGGTTACGTATCTCATTGTATCCGGGCTCGCTATTCCGCTTGTTGAAAAGGTTGGGCGACGGGGTCTAATGCTACTCTCAACAGCCGGTCAAGGAGCCTGCTTCCTGGTCATCACAGTTTTGCTTCGATTCGCGAACAACGACACTGAAACTGGACAAACCATTGCTAAAGCGTCCATTGCCTTCTTCTTCCTATACTACATCGCATTCGGTCTCGGCATGCTTGGTGTACCATGGCTCTATCCTACGGAGATCAACTCGCTACCCATGCGCACGAAGGGTGCAGCGGTGGCTACCGCGACTAATTGGTAAGCTGTACAAGCGTTATTCATGCGTACAAATCTGCTAACTTACAAACAGGATCACAAATTTCGTCATCGTAGAGATAACGCCCATCGGCATTCAATCCCTCGGCTGGCGCTTCTGGATCATCTGGACTGTCTTCAATGCCATCTTTCTACCCGTCATCTACTTCTTGTATCCTGAGACATCGAAACGCTCCCTCGAGGATCTAGACGCTTACTACCGTGAGAACCCGAGCGTGATCGTAGTGAAAGACATCGATGCGATATCGGCGAAGAGGCCCTTGAAATACGTCGAGCATGAGAGAGAGGCACTTCAGGAAACAAGGAGGAGAAATGGCTCAGTTATTGTCACCATGAGAGAAGAGGAAAAGATGGATAGGTTGCAGCATATAGAGGATAGGAACTAAAGATGTAGCCGGGTGAAATATCTCTCCTTAGTATATTATAACGCGCATAGGAGTAGTTGGGGATATATAAGAATGAGTAAATATAGTTACGTAGTACAAAAACATTAAGCATCTTGGAAAAGATTGAGCTATTTGGTCAGTCGAAGATACGATTGAAGCAAACCCTAGACGAACTCAACCGCCTCCTCGAAGAAAAGATCTGAGAATGCTCGGATCAAACACGGTTGTCTATTACAGGTCCAAATGAGAGCATTCTGTTCGTGCCCGGGAGTCATACACCTACTCTTCTATCGGATATGGCTCTAATAGCTTCTCGCTTCAAGAAGCGAAGGTACAGAAACTCACTGCCCCCAATTACCTTTGCAGAGACTGGCAAAGAAGATATCTCGTCCCACCATTGACATACCAAGAATTGTTAGACGGTGTCCTGTTTAGCGAAGTAGGGTTAATGTTGAGGAATCATTGTAACATCGTCGCTATCCCAGTAAGTCCATTCACAGCTTCTAGTTTGCTGACAAGAGCACAATGTTCTATGGAAGATTTAGAAGTGGAGAAAGCGTGCGCAGAGTAGAAGTGTGCTCCAAGGCCCGGAACCAGGGGCTCTCTCATCATATGAAGTCTATGCATCCCTAGCGTAACAATCAATTCCTAAGCCAGATTCTACAGCATCAATAATTGTTTGTTCGTTTGAGTATGGTCTCAGAAGCATATTCACTATAATACCCTACTAACGGCTTAATATTTGACGGTCCCTCAGACTAGGTCCCTTACAAAGGGAACCACTTTCCCAATACTAGTCAACCATAAGGTGTCTAATGTGCAACCATGTCCATTTACGCTATGTAGTGCTTTGACTCTATCTATATTTTCTATATTTTCTTTACCTGAGAGTTTAGGAATTTAGAGAAATATTTGTCTAGTTCATCAACTTGATCAGGTCGTACGGTCCTTCCGACCCATAGATCTGGACGGACAGCGACAACCGCTCCTGTCCCATGATCAACGCCCCACATAGTATGGCCGTCTTCATCTGGAGGCTGATCATCATAAACAATGGACGCCACCTCTTTCAGCACCTGAAATTCCGGCCCTGCCATGATGGTATCAATCTCGAAAGGCAGTCTTTTCGTGACGACTACGATGTTGAACACCTCCCGGCCTCCGTAGCGAGAGTAGAAACCAGCCGGATCAGACAAAGATTGAGCAAACTGCTGAACATTGTGCTTCACCAGTCCCTCGGTTGAAGAAGCAAAGACCAAAAGGTGAAAGTACTTCGCACCTTTCATCACATCGTATAGGTAGCCTGTGGTCCCGGTGCTGAGACTTACCCGGGGATTCGGTGCGCGAACGCCATTGTCAACAACCACTGGTGCCGTAGCTTCATCCTGTCGGGGAAACAGGGTCGACTTGCCATATGCTACATCCAGACCAAGCATAAATGAACCGTATTTCTGATAGAAGTCGGCTAAAAAGAGTTGTTCCGGGAGTTTGTCCCCGGGCTTAGCAAAGCCATAGGGCTCGCCTCGAACGGCGTGCTTGATTGCCTCGGCTCCAAGATCTTTACCCAGCTCATGAGTGTGTGGAACCGGCTCATCCGAATTGCAGCAGTATCGAAGGTACTTGCCCGAGAGCTCCACAACGTTTGCGGCATGAAGCCTGCGCTCCATATCATACGAGGGAAGTAGAGACTGGATGGGAGACAGGCCACGAGAGCAGTACCCGAGCTTCCAGCCCAAGTTGGAAGCGTCCAAGATTGACGCGTTGAGACCAAATGCGCCAAATACACTGTGGACATGTCTATAGCTCTGTCAGCCACCGGGAATCGTAAGGGGCAGGATCAAATTCGGCTTACGCAGCATCACCTGCCAAGTGAACTCTCAGGTCTTCTGACGAGAAGGACTCGGCAACTCTTTCGCTAACTTTCCAAATGGCGTACCACGTCAGCGGAGAGGCGAACTTTACAGTGTAAGGGGCAAAAATGCGATTGGTATGTTCCAGCACGTCTTCCGGCGTTATGGAGTGGACGTCGATTTTGCCACCGGATTCCTTAAAGGTAGGGTCATTTTCCTGTTTTGTCTTGCGGACGCGCTCGATGAGAGATAGATTAAGCTGCGTATACAGTCTGATGTGCCCGTCCTCTCGCGGAATGATAATGGCACACCCATGTTCGGTGCTTAGATAGCAGCCAAAAATCCAAGCGTGTGGGTAATCGGACTCAAACTTCCCATCCATGATGCCCCAGTACATGTTCGTGCTCACCCCGTGAAAAGGGATTTGGAGCTGTTTCCGGATCATACTCGACGCCCCGTCGCTACCGACAAGAAACTTGGCGCGGATGGTTTCTTCCCGTCCCGTCTTGTCATTACGAATGACAGCCCTGATGGGCCGTTCCGGGTTGTCCGATTCGGAGATATCATACTCCTTTAGCGTGGTGCAGCGCTCAACCAGGATCTGATGGCGAAGGAGGTCTCGCACAAAGATGCGCTCCAGCTGGCCCTGAGTGATGACGTGCAAGCCTCGATAACGCGAGTCAGACTGATGTGTTCGCCCGTGGAACAGTACCTTGCCGTCTCGCCAGGCGGCTGTCCGCTCTATGATAGGCCCCTCTTCACTGACGTCTGTCGAGATGCCCCAAGCATTTAATGTTTCCACGTATCGTGGCAAGACCGCATCGGCCCGGCCTGTGGGCAGAGGTGTCTCTCCCTTGTCAAGAATACGAAAACTAACACCCTGTCGAACCAGGCTAAGAGCAGTTTCTAAGCCGGTTGGCCCGGCTACAATATCTGTCAGTCCTGTTCATTGCATGTCCTTTTGTTCCTAACTTTCTCATCTCGCTTCGCAGCGGATTGGGTCTTTGTTGTATCCTTGAAAATACTTACCGCCCACGATCAAGACATCCACATCAGTAGACGGATTCCACCAATCTGGGACTCCATTAGGGCTGTTTGTGCCATTGAAGATAGTAGGCCAGGTGCGCAGCACGCTCTGTCCTAGACCGTTGTTGACTGGCGCAGTGTCTACGTCGACAGATTGTGGCGTCGCGTAATGCGGCCCAGCTGGCAAGTCCTTTGCTCCTGGTTTTGGGTACAACCAAGGTTCGCCTTCAGATGGTTGCCTGAAGCCGTTTTTATGGGTGCTTGGCTCAATGGATTTAGACATGTCGGTGAGGGTAGTCTGAGAAGAAAGACTTTGGTTTGGACAGTTCTAGTCTGATGGGGTTGGTTATCTTTGTTGTAAAATGTAGAATTTTGACGTCAACAGATAATGATGCACAGTGAGACTTTTTCAAGGAGCACCACACGCACGGAGCGTTTACCAACAGTAGTTGCCATCCTTCGTAAGGCGAACAACGGACAAGGGCGCAGACTACACGCGGCTCCGTATGATACGCGCCACAATTATGACGAAAACATGTACCAAGTCACCCAGTAGACGAAGATGTAGGAGCATTAAAATAGCTCAAAATACTACAATACTATAGTATAGATTTATATAAAAAGTATTACTTTAGTAAATTTAAGGTAAATAATAATTCTATTTATTTTAGTAGAAATATTTATCATTTACTACTTATCTACTATTTAAATAAAAAAAAAATAAACTTCTTTAAGATAAAACTAGTATAAAATATTCTAGTTAAGTTAAATTATATTTTTACTCTAAAGAAATTCTAGTATAAAATTATTTTTTAAAATTAAAATTCTATAAAATATTAATAATAAATAGTAACTATATATTTAATATAGATGGTAGGAAGCTAATTTTTTTTAAGCCCACCTGATTTTAGTAGGATGCGTAGCTTCTACCCTGCGCACCTCCACCGAAGCTAGCTTAAGTCGCGGCTCCGGTTCTCCCCTGCATGATCCTTACGGCCTAGAGCTTATCTTAGAAAGCTTAGACCATCGATAACCTGCTATCTAAGGCTCTATCCAGCGCACTTCCTCTTGGGAGCCTCCAGGTCAACCTGAACCTAAAGATGAGTTCTGTGTTCGGGAATTTAGCCATCCTGAAGGCATTCTGTGGCGTACGGGGGTACGAGAATCAACCTAGAGCCAACGTGAGGCTGAACCGGAGGGCCTGACAACCCTGACCATAAGCGAGCTTTACTTGAAGAAAAGGGTGTTTATACTTTACAACTATAGTTAGCTAGTGAATTTTGATTCACCTAGTTGTTACTAAGAAAGAAAAAAATAGTTAACTACTGTATCTCTGTGAAGTGCTCCAGGTTTGGTGGGGCTTGATGCTGAGTAAACCCCGGGCGCCTTCCTGCGACTATGTCATTTATCGCTCTCCAACCTCCGCCTCACTTTCACTTTGCATCTTTCCACGAGCGAACCCACCAGCTGACGCATATCAACAACCAAGATGACCGGTCGCGTCCTTCTCACCGGGGCCAATGGCTTCATTGGATCCCACATTCTGGCCCAGCTTCTTGACCGCGGTTTCAACGTCTGCTGTGCTGTTAGAACACAGGAAAAAGGCGACAAGATCTTGAGAGACTTCACTGCACAGCAAAATCAAATTTCCATCACAATCGTCCCCGATATTGTCGCACCGGAAGCATACCGCAATGCGGTGCAGGGAACACCCCCATTTGATGCCGTATTTCACACCGCATCGCCTTTCACGTACCGGGACGTCGGGAGCAATCTTGAGTTCCTCGATCCGGCGATCAAGGGTATAGAGAACCTGCTAAAAGCTGTCAAAGAGAACGCGCCTAGCGTGAAGAGAGTCATTTGGACTGGTAGCTGCGCCAGTGTGATTGACTACGACAACCTCGCCTCGGACCCCCCAAAAGTGTATACGGAAGCGGATTGGAATCCCATTACGTGGGAAGAAGCAGTGCACGGGGATCCGTCGAAGGCTTACAGGGCTAGTAAGCTTTTTGCGGAACGCGCAGCATGGAACTTTATGAAGGAAGAAGAGCCGCATTACGACTTGGTGACTTTATGCCCGCCTGCGACCTTTGGGCCTTTGCGGCATTCCATCTCACGCATAGGCGATCTGAACGAATCAAATTCTCGGTTGTGGAATCTTTGTTTCAACTCGACAAAGGATGCTTCCATGCCGTACATCCCCGTACACACTTATGTCGATGTCCGCGTAAGTTATCTAGCTTGACTGTTGTTTCAAAACTAAATCCCGTAGGATCTTGCGAATGCCCAAATCAAGGCTATGATCGTTCCGGAGGCAGGAAATCAACGCTTCGTGATCTGCGCAAAGCAATTCGGCTTTCAGGATATTTGCGATATTCTTAGATCACGCTTCCCTGAGCTAAGTGAGCGCACGCCGTTGGGGAAACCTGGAACAAGCTCCTTGCCTCCGGGTGCGTACTCAGTGGACAACTCTAAGGCGAAAGAGCTGTTAGGATTGGAGTTTCGAAGTCTCGCAGAGACGGTTGTGGATGTCGCACGTTGCATGCTGGATGTTGAGCGGAATGAAAAGCAGGCTCATCACTGATGAGGGGGGTTCCACATAGGCTAATCTCTCCTGATATCAGTCCCGAGTAGAGAACACAGCTGCAATACTATCATAATAACAGTATCATTATTACAGTTTTTATGCCCGGTATCATAAAACCGGATTGTGCTCATATCTTTCACATATTTACGTAGGTGATCTGCAGATACCCTAACCGTTCATCGTGTTGCGTTCCAACTCATGTCTCAGATCCTTCTATCGGGCGACCCTACTGTACGGTACGTATATCAGGCGTACATTTTGTGCAAGATCGGTGCGGTATTTGCACACCTTTAACCACAAGCGTACGGTTCGTTGTTTTTGACATTTCCAGTAAGGATTTCATCCGACCGCGGGATTGGGGCTTAGCAACTAGACTAGTTACAGTTGCCAAGCCCAAAATACTCCGGTCAGATAAGCAAAAACAAGCATTGTGAAGCAGGATCGGCACGAGCCGCCGAGGTAGCTGGATTAGTGCAAGAGTGGGTATGCCAACAGCTTGTGGCTTACGGGCTTAGGGAAAAGCGTTGCGGCTTATCAGCCGGTCAATTAAAGCCCGCATTTCGACCCAGAACCGCACGTTCATGCAGGTTGTGACGAAACTCCACGTGCGTTCATACTCCGTAGTCCAATACGGTGGATTTCAATCCCTACTAGAGCCCACATATCCACAACCAACTCCATCCACTGCGCGTCGTCCATTGGTCAGACAGAAGCCCACGTGACAGAAAACTGCGTCAAGATAGTATTTATCTGGGTTCGGCCATCAGCTTACTCTCGACATCACTCTTCGCCCGGACCAACACAATGTCGAATACAGACATTGCCGAAGTCGAATTACAGCCTCAAAATGCCGCGAACGGATGGCCTCATTCCCAACCGAGCTCTCGAGGCGCAGACGCTCATGGGGACGACGAGCCGTGGTCAAGCATTGCAGTAAGCAAGGACCAGCCTATGACGTCGTCGACGGAACGCATACAGCCGTCGCCCTTGCCATCGTCGGCCCCTCCACCGCGGGATATACATGGCATTAAGTGGGCTTTCGCTGGTAAGTTCAGCCTCATAACTCCAAATTCGGTTTAGATCCTAACCACGCCGTAGTTGTTGCCATATTGTCAAGCGTGTTTCTATTTGCGCTGGATCAGACCATCGTCGCTGATGTTCAGCCAAACATCATCGCCCAATTCGGTTCAATTGAAAAGCTGCCTTGGCTATCAGTTGCGTTTCTTCTCTCAACTGCAAGCACTAACTTGTTCTGGTAAGCTCTTGCACTCGTTCGAATGTGTACATGAGTTAGTTCTTTCAACCAATCACTGATATTTCATTGTCAGGGGACGAATATACGGTCAATTCAATCCGAAATGGGTCTATGTGCTTTGCGTAGTGGTTTTCGAGATCGGATCGACCGTATGCGGGGCGGCGCCTAACATGAATGCACTCATCATCGGACGTGCTCTGGCTGGCCTTGGCGGCGGAGGAATGTACCTAGGAGTGATGATGATGCTGTCCCTATTCACTACGCCTATTGAACGACCAAAGTATATCGGCATCATCGGTGTAGTATTCGGTGTCGGCACAGTGTGAGTGCCATAGTCCTTCCTAAGAGATTCTGGAGACATGGAAGAGCTTGTTACTGACCATGGCATCTTTGCTACAGCCTAGGACCTATAATTGGCGGAGCCTTTGCCGACAACCCAGCTACCACGTGGAGGTGGGCCTTTTACATCAATCTTTGCATTGGAGGCGCATTCGCTCCAGCATTTTTCTTCCTACTCCCGTCCCGTGATCTCCGACCGGGTGTGAAGGTTGGAGAGAGGTTGAAAGCGGTTGACTGGGTAGGAAACACTCTAGTCACCGGCGCCTATGTCTCTGGGCTCATGGCCATCTCATTCGGCGGTACAACATTTGCGTGGAACAGCGCCCAAGACATTGCTCTATTCTGCGTCTCCGGCGTCTTGTTCATTGTGCTTAGCATTCACCAAGTTTGGTCAGACCCGCAGAGCAGGATGTTCCCGGTTCACTTCCTCAAGCACAAAGGCCTTCTGATACAGTTCTTGGTGGGAGCCTCAGCGGGGACGTCGTCCTTTATTACCATCTATTTCATCCCATTGTACTTTCAATTTGTGCAGCACAGCAGCTCACTCCTTGCCGGTGTACGATTGTTACCATTCATTGGCTCACTGGCGGCATTCACTATGCTAAACGGCAACCTCATGGTACGCTCGGGTTACAGCATGCCATGGTACGTAATCGGCTCCGCCCTCGTCATCGCCTCCAACAGCATGCTCTACACCATCGATATATCTACTTCCAATGGATTCATTTACGGAGCGATGGTCCTCAACGGAATAGGCACTGGAATGTTTCTAAATGCTCCATTTGCCGTTGCACAATGGATTGCTCCACCGAAGGAGATACCGAGCGCCGTCGGGTTCATCATGTGTGCTCGAGGAGGAGGACTTGCCATCGCATTGTCCATAGCAAACGCTATCTTTCTAAACTTGACCCAAAACAGAATCCACCATGCGCTTCCTACCCTGGATATAACCCAAGTCCGAAGCCTGACCTCCGGCGCGGGAAGCGATCTCCTGCAAAAACTAACTGCCGCTCAGCAACAGCAAGTCCTCGAAGCTATTGTCTTCGCCATCAGTAGGGTTTTTATCATGTCCATCGCCTCTGGCTGCCTGTGTTTCTGCCTGTCGCTTCTCATGGACCGCAGGAAGATCAAGCTAGGTTAGGTACCTGTACATTGCCGTGTGCCTTCCTACTCCCCACGTAGAGACGAACATCTCCCGTTCGTCTCGATTTCTTACGCTAGAACACGCAAGGCATGTATTGCATCAAAGGACTCTACCCATATAGAATTAGACATAGATTAGCTTTGTGCTAGCTTCTACTCTGATAAAATTGCACATACAATTAGTTCCAGCCTCGTCGTGGGCAGTTATGCATTCGCATGCACGGTGATTCTTGCCATGGTTGCTCGACATATCTATCGCGGGGAATGAGTTTTGGCCATTGGGCGAATACTAGTCGCTGCCACTCATCCATAACGATTTTCCAGAATTTGACTGCCCACGCACTTCCTTGCCTTGACATGACCTCGCGATCAAGTCGGCCTGTTGCGGTAGAGGAGGCGACTCGTCATTCTAATCATCACTTCGATTCACAGCTCCGAGAAGCGATGCAACAGGCCGAACTTGTGTTTTACGATTCCCGTGCAGAGATCAGAGAAAGCTCAAGCTGGTATTTGATTGTGTAATTGCGTTTCTATTCGGTGTTTCTAGATGTTCCAGGTCTAATTTCTACATAGGAAAAGCGGGATAAAGTTACAAACTAAGCGCCGACAAAGGAAAAAAGTCCTAGCGAGATCTGCAGACATGTCTGGAGATGTCATCGTCTCGTACTACTTACAGTCATATAAAGCTACAAGATTTCGAGTGCGTCAATGTAAAAAGCCTACTTTCCTCCAATAATCCAGAAATTTGGCTACCACCTCGGCACTCACGGGGCCGACGTCCTTCGCCATGGTACCGCTATGCTCCTGAGCGTGCTCTGTTTCCAAAATGAGTCCTCCACAAGCCATCCTTTCAAAGTTGGTCTCAAGCCAGTCCGGCATGCCTGGTCTTGCGGCGGGGTTTTCTGTCTCGGGCACGAGTGGCGAGGCCCTAACGCGCCGGACCCAATCTTTGAAAGGGATGATGTTGGTAGAGTCTGGGATGCCAAGGGCGCGGGCTAGGACTGGGTTCATGTCCTTCCACGGCTGGCCGATGGGGTTATCGATGTGGTAGACCGGATAAGCCGCATTCGGGTTCAGGGCGAGATCGGCCATGACGGCGGCGCTGAGATCGACAGGTACCCACTGCATGATGCCGTCTAGGTCGGGCCATGCGCGAAGAGACTGGGCAGACTTGATGAAGAAGGGAAGATGCTCTACCGTGTTCCAGTATCCGCTCGTCGACGAGCCTGCAATCTGACCCGGGCGTGTCACGTGTGGGCGGAAGAGGGCTGGAAATTTGTGGAGGGTCTCATCGAGAAGAGCCTCGCAGACCCATTTGGCTTCGCCGTAGCCGCGAGGTATCGTATCAGAGAGGGGGAGGCGGCGCTCGGCAACGCGTGGTTCGCCAGAGAGGCCGACGACGCCGATGGATGAGACAAACTGAAAGCCGACTCTGACGCTGTCACGACCAGGGGAAATGGCCATGTCGCGTGCCAGATCCAGTAGGTTTCTCATGGACTGGAGTTGGGGGGTAAACCGGGACATGGGGCGTGTCCAGCTCATTGGCCAGGCATTGTGTACGATATGGGTACCGTTTTGGACAAGCCAGGTGTATTCGTGCGGAGGCAGGCCCAGTTGCGGTTTGGCCGTATCTGTTCCAAACACACGGAGTTTGGCGCGGGCTCTGGGCGTCAACTGTATACCTCTCTCCAGAAAAGCGTCTTGCTGTCGTTTGAGTGCGGATACGCTGATTGACTCACGGTTGATGCACACGACCTGGGCAACCGTGGGGTTCTCGGTCAGTTTCTGGACAAGGTGAGACCCTAAGCTTCCTGTAGCACCAGTCACGATGACCACAGCGCCACGATTGGGTGCTCTGCCATTGGCCTGCTTCTTTGCCTTGAAGTGAAGCAACTTTGACGAGGCCCAGCCGTTGGCATATTTCTGCACAAGACTCTCTGCCTCGGCCGTACGCGGACCATGGTCAACCTTTGCCACCTCTGTTGGGGCTGACTTGGGTAGCCGTGAACCTTGATCGCCTGAAGCCAAGGCAATCATAACTTTTTGATAGGCGTTTGCCGACGTATTTCCATCCGTCCAGTCGACGTGGCCGAAGCCTGCGGCGTGCATTTCGCGTTCCCATTGCTCGGTAGCTTTAATCATGGCATGTTTGTGTCCGTCAGCAGCCTGCCAAGGGCCTTCAGTCTCACCTCCGAGTAGACCGAAGATGATGTTGACAAAGGGCAAGACCTCGGTCATCTGTAAAGTCAGGAGGAAGCCGTCGGACCGCAAAATATGGCGTGCGTTGGACAAAGACGACTCGCTAAAGAGAGGATTGGCCAGTACCACGTGTTGTCCTTTGAGCTCGCTGTCGGCAATGTTCCTCATGTCGAGCACGGAAAATTGCATGAAAGGGTACTTCTTCTTTAGGCGGCGGCTGGCGTCGGCCACCATGAGCGGCGACGCGTCGGTGAACGTGTACTCGACCGGCATGTCGAGCGATGCCAAAAAGGATGCCATGACAAGCGTCAGTCCCCCGGTACCCGCTCCTATCTCGAGCACCTTCAGCGTCTCTCCTTTGTGCCTGTCGGAGAGGCGCTCAACGACGCCCTTGATAACGTCGCGCATCTGGTCGTATCCGGCACGGAAGAACGGGTACTTGTCGTACAGGGCGGCTATCAACTCCATACCCTGAGTGCTGGCAGATAGGATGCTCTTGTCATCAGTCTTTCCGCTCAACACAGCCGCTAGCTCCTTGCCAGCGAAATGGGTTAGTCGACTGGCAACGCTAAAGTCGGGATGCTGCGTCTGCAGCTCCTGCAGTATCGCGAGACTCGTCTTGGGTGGCACCGTGAGCCAAGTGCGCGTCACTTGCCCGGTTGTGCTGTCAATATCGACTAGGCGCGCGTCTTCCTCCAGGAATTCGTACAGCCACTGTACAAGACGGTCATGCTGGGGAGCAAAGGGCACACGGTCAAGTGGCTGACCAGCTGTAGCAGTGCGAAGAGGGCATCCAAGTTCTTCAAAAGCCTCGACGACAAGGGCGGTACAAAGCTGGTTGCTGCTGGCCAAGAAGGCCCTCTCGAATGTGTCGAGGCCATGGTCTCCCAGGACCTGGTCGGTGGCCATCTTGGCTTGGCCAAATGACGCAAGGATGTTTGATGCCGACAAAGCCAGCTTGCTGGTTCGTGTCGTAACTGGCTTCTGTCCCGGTAGCGGCGTTGAAGCTACTGTGGAGAAAGGCGTTCCCAACCAACTGTCTGAAGAGTCCGAGTCTTGTTCTGCCGCAATGAGCGACGAGCCCGAGGAGTCTCCCTGACCATCAGATTGATTATCTTCTTCCATCGATTGCTCCTCGTCTTCTTCTGGGCTCTTTATTTGATTGGTTGCACCGGACACGGCATTTTCGACGCACACGACAAACTTGCGCAGAGTGTTGGCCTTGAACTGCTCAGCCTGATCCAGCGTGCATGAAAAAGTCCTCTCGACCTCACGGCCGAGCTCCATTCCCATTAGAGAGTCTACACCAAAATCCGTGATTTCGGCATCCAGGTCCATCTCGCTGGCGTCTATGCCTGTAATGGTAGCGACAAGGTTTCGAACCTCGTCCGTCATATCTCGGCTCGTTACTCTAGGTGGGCTTTTCTCTCGTTTGGATTTGGGTTTGGGTGGCAGCTCATGGGAATCATCCGAAGCTTCTTGCCTGAACACGGCGTTCTCGACACAAGTGACAAACTGGCGCAGAGTCGTCGCTTTGATCTGCTCGGCTTGATCCAGCGTGCACTTGAATATGTTTTCCACTACGTTGCAGCAAGTTAGTCGATTGAAGAATCTAAAGAGGGATACACCTACCCTCGCGACCCAGTTCCATTGCCATGAGCGAGTCGATGCCATAGTCGGTAATCTCACCATCCAGCTCCAGCTCGCTGGCCCCTATTCCGGTAAGACGGGCCACCAAGTCGCGCACTTCGACTGTCAAATCCCGACGGGCTAAAGATGACATCGAGGGTGCCTTGCCTGTGAGCTGTGACTTTTTCTTCGGCTCCTCGGCTGGCACGGCGCTGGTGGCAGCACCACGAGTAGCTGTTTTCTCTTGATTCAATTTGACTTTAGGCCCGGGTTTCAGGCGCAGAACCGACTCATCCTTGGTCCTCATTTGCAGCATCCTGCTCATAGACGCCTTGGCCACGCGGCCCCACTGTATGCCCAGCATGACTTCGACAAGCTCTCCCGCCTTGGGATCGAATATGAATATGTCGGTAGTGTAGGCATTGTCGCCCTGCCGCGCATGACGCGCATACACATGCCACACATCGGTAGCAGCACGCCTAGACGTCTTGTAGCTCGGCGATCGCATTAGCAGTTCAAGGCCCTTGGAGATGTAAATGTCATCGCCCGACCATGGCAACATATCAGGACTCATGAGGTTGGTCCACATGCCGCCTATCTGTGCAAAGCAGTCACTCAATGGCACGTCTAGCCATGTGTCACTTCGCCGATGCTTCATGTCTAGCTGCACCTGGCCGGCGCACTCGTAGCCGCGACCGACGACATGGCGCACGCCGCGATAGATGTCGGAATAGTCGACAACGTGGCCAAAGGCTCGGTACACTTGGCGGCCTTGAAGTATTTCGACCCCTTCCTCGTCCAAATTGGAAAGTAGAAGTTCCTTGGTCCGGCTGTGGCTAACGAGCCGTGCAAACTGAGAAAATTCCCTTATATACTGGCCGTCTGTCGACGAGCGCACTTGCACGTTCGCCTCGACATGTGTATCCTCCTTGGTGGAATTTTTCTCCACGCTGAAAAGGCGCGCACTCGATTCCTGATCGGAACCAGTCGTGGCTAGGTCCAGATACAAGACACGCGACGGATCGAAACAGATGGGTGAGTGGTTAGACACGTCACGTACTGTGGGCTGCATGGCGTCTGATTCTCGCCATTCCGGATGCAGGCTGAACAATGCCTCGATTATTATGTCGACGATGAGCGTCGCCGGGCAAATTGGTGCCGTATGCGCAACCACATGGGCCGACACCAGTTCCTTGTATTTTTCTGACTCAGGATTGATGCGGAAGCGTGTATGCCTCTTGCTGCTGTCTTGATATCCGACAAATTCCCAGATTCCTAGTGTCTTGTTTCCATCTGCCGTAGGTACAGATGTATTTTGCTCTAGAAGCGCCTTGCTGACCCTCTTGTTAACTTCTTCCGACAGCGGCTTGATCGGAAGCCAGTGGCGCGAGGCTGAGGATTTGTCAAATTGGTACGGCGGCAAAATCATCGTCGTGTGCTCGAGCGCTTGCGTCCGGTGGTGAGCCCAGAACGACACACGCAGACCCTGTTTCCAGAGCGAGATGGTGGCGTTTGTCAGACCGTCAAGACCAGACTCGCAATTTGTCACCGAAAGGCCTTGGAAGTGCTGGTCCTTTGAGGTCTGAGCCAGCGCCCGTGCCGCCATGGTGGTAATGGTCGAGTTGGAACCAGCCTCGAGGAATATGGCCTGCGGGTACTTCTTGGACAAGCGCTGCACGGCATGGTTGAAGAAGACGGGCTGGCGCATGTGTTTGGGAACAAATGTCCAATCTAGCTCCCCACTGCCTGCCTCTCCGGTGGCGCGTTCGATGGGTATGGCAGGCTTGCGGAATTCCAGCCCCTTTCCAACCTGTCCCAAGCCGTCCACGAGCTTCTCGACAAGCTTGGAGTGGAATGCGTTGGTTACGCTGAGCCGCTTGCTCCTGATTTGGGAAAATTTGCCTTGTATGATTGCTTGTAGTGTGTCCACGGCTGCGCTTGTTCCAGCCAGCGTGAAGCTGCGTGGACCGTTGTAACATGCAATGCTCGCCGAGCCATCTGAGCCAGCGGCATCGTTCGCTTCTTGCACAAGCTGGTGGACAATTGACTCATCGGCCTCGACAGCCATCATGGCGCCCGGTTCGGGTCCCCAAATATCGCGCACCAGCTTGGCTCTCGCTACCACGAGCCTGATCGTATCTTGTAGGCTTAAAGCACCAGCAATGCACAGAGCAGTAATCTCACCAAAAGAATGGCCGACAACTGCCGCAATCTTAGACTCGAGACCGCAGCTCGCCCAGCTTTTCGCGCAGGCGTACTGCGTTGCAAATAGCATCGTCTGTAGTTTCACTGTATCCCGGATTGGTTCACGTGAGAAGATAGCAGGGAAGATGCTCTCCTCGCCGAGAGCCATCACCACCGAGTCAACGGCATCCAGATGCTTGCGGAAGATGGCCACGTCATCGTAAAGCTTACGGTCTAGCCCAACGTACAACGAAGTTTGGCCACCAAAGCATAGGATGACGGGCCTCTCAACCTTGACTTGAGCGATGACAGCAGGTGCAGCGGTATTCTTGTCAGAAGCCTCGGCCCCCTGCAGCAGCTTCTCCTCAAGTTCAGTAATGGAGCGGCAGCTGAAGATGTATCCCTGCGCCAGGAGCCGGTTGGACGACCGGTTCATATTGAAGGAGATGTCAGCCAGCGAGTTGGCGCCTTTAGGTAAAGAAGCCAAGTACGAAGCCAGCTTCTTACAGTAAGCTGCGATGGACCGAGAATCAAGGCCGGGGATCCAGAAAGGATGTTGATCCCTCTCGTCGCTACCTTTCGATATGCCACGCAACGATTCCTTAGCTTGAGCGACGATTAAGGACGCGTTACTCCCGCAAGCACCATAATTGTTGATGAGGGCAACCTTGTGCTTGTCATCCCATGGCCGCAACTTCGTGACCAGCTCCATCATGTCATCTGGCCGTGCATCAATGTTGTGGTTCATCTTCGTATGGCTGGCTTGGGCTGGAATGAATCCTTGTTGCATCATCATAATGACCTTTATGAGTGAAAGAACCCCGGATGCACCTTCGGCGTGACCCACGAATCCCTTTACTGATCCAAAGGGCAGCTTCTTCTCACGGCCGGATGCTGGGCTTCCAAGAGCAGCGCGAATACTTTCATATTCGGCTGGATCGCCCACAGCTGTACCCTGTATTATGTGGTAAGCAGTGAGGCTGACTGAAGGGCGATAAAACAGTACTTACCGTGCCATGCGCTTCTGCCAACGACACGTCCTTCGCTACCAAGCCTGCCTTGCGCAGCACATCCTTGAACAAAAGTGACAACGACGGTGCATTAGGCACAAACAAGGGTGTCGAGTTCATGTTCTGGTAAACGGCCGTGATGGGGATCGTAGCCAGCACGGGATTGCCATCTCGCAACGCATCCGACAATTTCTTCAAAAAGACAAAACCAAAGCCCTCGGCGCGACAGTAGCCGTCAGCATCATCGTCAAAAGGCTTGCACTGGCCAGTAGGACTGAGGAAGTTGCCAGCGGCCATGTCCTGATGCCAAAGCATGCTGGTTATGATGTTGGAGCCACCTGCCAGGGCAGCCGAACATTCTCCAGACAGGAGATTACGGCAAGCCGTGTGTATAGCCACCATGGAGGACGAGCAGGCTGTATCAAATGTCATGCTCGGGCCAGTCCAGCCAAAGTAGTGCGACAACCTCCCGCTAATGAAGCTCTTGAGTTGTCCGGTGGCGGTGAAAGCGCTCGGTTCGTTGCTGAACACGTTTTGATCGTAATCAGCGGCGACAACACCATTATAAACACCTATGTGCTTATCTTGCTGGGGGCCTGTAAAGTAGCCTGATTGCTCCACGGCTTGATAGGCAACCTCGAGTGTGATGCGGCCTTGCGGATCCATTGCGGCCGCCTCTCGCGGGCTACGCTTGAAGAACTTATGGTCAAAAGCATCCGAGTCGCGCACAAAACAGCCATACCAGTCACGCTGGCCTTCAGCGCTTTCCCGTAATAGTATATCGTGTGGCACGCGGTCTTTGGTGATGAGCTCGTGCTGACTCTTGCCCGCCTTGAGCATATCGGCAAACTCGGCCAGGTCATCGGCTCCTGCTGTCTTGACAGACATGCCAATGACGGCAATAGTGTCTTCATTGCTATCGTGGGTGACAACCGGCTTGGGATCTAATTCAACTTGGGGTTGTTGTGGTGCCTGAGGAGGTATTCGAGGCTTGACAGTGAGTGAAAGTCGCGCCGCATCCTCGGAAAAGTAAATATGGCGATTTCCCACTCTCCGCATCATACTAGGCGGTATGCACTTTTCCAGACCGAAAGTGACCAAGAGAGGATTTTTGTCCTTCATCACAGCCGAAAAGGTTCCGAACCAGTCGCACTGCTGTACCAAAATGCCCCTAACAGCCATCTCAGTAACGTTGGAGAATCCAGCCAGCACCGAATTTCCCTCCGCTCGGTTGTTGTGTGTTGGTAGAGCCATGTCGGCTACATCAGCATACTGCAGACCGGGCGTCGAATCGCACATTTCGACGAGCATGTCAGTATATACATGCCAAGCCGTGTCAGGGCTATGGATGTGTGCCCGCATGCCTAGTTCGTGTACAATAGCGCCAGCTTCTTCCTGAAGACGCTTCTTCAGCGTGGGCGCAGTGCTCTCCGTCGTGATGACCGTGGCACGCGTGGTGTCAAACCTCACTGCCAGGTACGTATCTGGTGAGAGAGCGTCAATGATATGCGACACATCTTCGCCCTGCTCTGGGCTAACCCATGCTACGGCAAGAGATATAGCCTCGCCTTTGCCCCTAGCTGTGTCCCAGACGTTGCGTGCATCGACCAGCGCGCCCAACAGCATTGCCAGTCGTACCGCCACCGAGCCATACTGTTCCAGCTCTTCACGGTTATGTGCGCTAGCTACGGCAAGGGCTCCCAGCATTCCGTGGCAGAATCCCAAAGATTCGAAATTGTTACTGTTTCCCGATTGATGTTGATGTACAAGGTCGGCATGAACGTCTCCACTGGAACTGGCCTGCGTGAGCTCAAGGTATTGCCAGTACTGCGTGAGTTGTATCAGCACCACCAAGGGAGCTATGATGATGTTGTGTAGTGGGGCATCTTGTGGAATGTCTGTCTGCCCGTGTCGAAGCCACGAGTCGAGGTCGGTCAGCTGCTTGAGCCCTGGAATGGCAGCATCGATTTCGGGCATCTTTTCTGTCAAGGCATCCCAGTAGCTGGACAGTCCAGCAGCCGTCTCTAAGATCCACTCTCGATGAGGGCCCTGCGAGATAGGCTGTACCAGCTTGTCCATAGCCTGCTTGGTAAAGGTACCAATATACGGGCCAAAAACGAAGATTTTAGATGACTCTAGCGAGTCATCCATGGCAGCTGTTTCTGGTAGTGCCATTGTGTCTGGGACGGAAATATCGAAAATGCAAGAAGAGACAAACGCTGAAGAACGAGGTTCAAAACAAGGAGAGGTAAACAAAAGCGCTACTTAGCATCTACTCATCACAATCGATATCGCGACAGTGCCTATGCTGTTATACGCCCATGTAGTAAGTTGACAGGGATCATCGAATCTTGGTCCATGCGATTGTTCCGCCTGAACGGGTTTGGGAATCCAAGGAACGGAGTTGTTGGAACAGAAGGCTCCGAAAGGAGTCAAGGCGCGCCACACCGGCCAACATAATCCGCGACTGAGGCGCAGTCCGTGCCCCGTATAAGTGCAATGTCGTCATTATACACAAGTAGGTATAATGTACGCAGAGCTCGAAATCCTTTTGTCTGCCCGTCTTATCAGTTCGCCCTGTTAATCCCGTCACATACCCCTGGATGCTGCACGAACGTCCCGTACCGCACCAACAAACGGTTGTGGCAGTGTTAGGCCAAATATCTTTCCATTATCCCTGAAATTTGGCGCACCATACTCCCATTGCGGTATCAGGCATAAGTATTG
The DNA here is from genome assembly GCA_030378425.1 of Periconia sp. TS-2. NCBI lineage: Eukaryota > Fungi > Ascomycota > Dothideomycetes > Pleosporales > Periconiaceae > Periconia > Periconia sp. TS-2. Next base: position 81,370 of record JASNQO010000019.1, on the reverse strand, counting down.
TAGGTGATCCGCGCACGACAGGGGTGCCAAGGCTGTCTCTCGCCAGAGCCAAACGGTAGAATTAAAAAAAATATTTTCAAAAAGCGCTTCTAAAGATATCTTAATGTACTAATTAAGAACTTTTTAATAAGTGTAGTGGTTGAAAAAATGGCACTTTTACGGTTCTTAAAGGTCCGTGCCTAGCAAGGCCTACCTATACTACTTATGCCTACTACTATAGCATATGTACTAGCTATGGATGGGTAAAATATATTATATCTCAAAAAAAGGCGCAATTGCTGTATAAGCTAACCAATTTAATTTCTAGTTATGTATAGCTTCTAGCTACCCTAGAAAACCTTTTATACTAATAAAAATATATTTTAAGTAGCTAGAAGAGATAACTAGAAACTATATAGGTCAAATTAAATTAAATCTAAAAAGATAGTTTATTTAATATAAGTAGTATATTTTATAAATCTATTAGACATTATAAATTTAGGCTCCTTGTTTTTATGGGATAGCTCCTAGGCTACCTACAAAATGATACGCACGGCTCTAGCGTTAGCGTGATATTCCTTCAACGTGGGAGCGAACCAATACAACAGCAACAGGAACAACAGATGCGTCTCGCGATCCGAGATTCTGACTGCTGGCTAACGGGATCCCGGTGCAAGGTCGCAGAATGCCTTATGCATAGTTCGTATTTCGCTCATTGGTTATGCCCGTGATAAGAGGGCCGAAATTCGGGAGGCAATGTTTGAATGCGTCTCGAGGCCACGCAATTAGATCTGCAATTCTGGACGTCCGAGTGTCCAAGGGATTCGTTGCATGAGAAGTTGGGTCTGATTCAGGTCCGAAAGAATCACGAATGACGCAGTTGATGTTAAAGAGTTAACTACTCAAAACTTCTTTTTCCTGATTCCAGCGATATCCAAGTCTTGACATAGTTTGTATCCCATCATCCGCAACCATCAATTTCTTTCAACTATCACATCATGGGCAGCATGAACATAGACCCTGAGTGGGCCACCGAGCCCATTGCCATCATTGGCCTGAGCTGCAAATTCGCCGGCGATGCCAGCAGCCCCGAAAACCTATGGGACATGATGAGCAAGAAGAAAAGCGCCTGGTCAGAGGTTCCCGAGTCTCGCTATGGCCATAAAGGGCAATACCATCCCGAAAATGGGATGTTGAGCACAGTGGGTTGCCGTAGAGTCGTCATTCTCTCCTAGACGGTTGCTAACGAACGAATTGCGCCGATTTAGACCAACGTAAAGGGAGCACATTTCATGAAAGAGGATGTTGGCCTTTTTGATGCCGCTTTCTTTGGATTTACGGCAGAGGTTGCTTCAGTAAGACATCCTCGTAGATCCCATCTGTGTGCAAGCGAACGAAGACTTATACACGCAAATAGGCCATGGACCCTCAGTTCCGATTCCAGCTCGAGTCCACCTACGAAGCCCTGGAGAATGCCGGCCTCCCGCTCTCCCAAGTCGCCGGTTCAAATACATCTGTGTACGCTGGCGTCTTTACGCACGACTACCACGATGGCATCATGCGTGATGGGGACAACCTGCCACGGTCCACACTCATTGGCACATTTTCGGCCATGGCATCCAACCGGATATCGCACTTTTTCGACCTTCAGGGTCCTAGTATGTCCATCGACACGGGCTGTTCGGGCGCGCTCGTGTCGTTACACCAGGCCGTATTAGGCTTGCGCGCCCGCGAAGCTGATATGTCTATCGTGTGCGGGAGTAACCTGCTGCTGGCACCTGACTGCTTTAAAATATTCTCTTCCCTCAGCATGCTCTCGCCTGATGGCAAGTGTTACGCCTTTGATTCGCGCGCAAATGGCTATGGTAGAGGCGAGGGTGTAGGAACCGTCATTATCAAAAGGCTTAGGTGAGAGTCCATGTAGTGTCCGCAAAGGGACGAGATACCAGATGGAAAAGCTGACCTAAACCGTTTAGCGATGCACTTGCGGCAGGAGATCCAATAAGAGCCGTTATCCGCGAGTCGGCGCTTAACCAGGATGGAAAATCCGAGACCATCACGTCGCCATCGCAAGCGGCACAAATCGAACTTATACGTGAAACATATCGCCGGGCCGGTCTCAATCCCAACGATACACAATACTTCGAGGCCCATGGCACAGGTAAGCAGCTCCAACGTGGACTTCGGCTAAGTCTATACTGATCTGACGTCTTTTATCCAGGTACACAAACTGGAGACGGCGTCGAGGCGCGTGCCATCGCGACCGTGTTTGGGCCCAAAAGCACGGGACGGGCCACGCCGCTGCATATCGGTTCAGTCAAGACCTTCCTTGGTCATACAGAGGCGGCATCCGGCATGGCTGCGCTCATAAAGGTAGTGCTTGCTATGGAAAAGGGTCAGATTCCAGCAAGTATAAACTTCGACAAACCCAATCCCAAGCTGCAGCTTGATCAGTGGGGGCTAAAAGTCGTCACTGAGCTAGAGGCATGGCCAGCTGCAGATGACGAGATTCGCCGCGCTTCCATCAACAACTTCGGGTACGGGGGAACGAACAGTCACGTCATCTTAGAGGACGGCCGGTCTTTCCTCCCTTCTCCCAGAAGCCCAACCAAGACCAAGGAGAGCAAGAATTCAGGATCGAAGAGCGAGGTACTCGTCATGTATGCCCGCGACGAGCAAGCCTGCCAGCGCATGCTTTCTTCAGTCAAAGAGTACCTCCAAGCGCGCATTTCCTCCACCGAAGACCCTGAACGATTGATACAGAATCTCGTTTGGACCCTTAACCACCGCCGTACGTGCTTCCCCTCAGGTTGGGTCTCGACGCATACGGTGCAGTGGTCAGGTGATGAGAAGGTGCTTGAGCAGGTCATCCAATGCCTGGACGCGCCACAGTTCAAGCCAGTGCGCCTTCCAGGTGACAAGGTACTGCGTATAGGCATGGTCTTCACAGGCCAGGGAGCCCAATGGCATGCCATGGGGCGCGAATTAATAGAGGCGTATCCTTTGTTTCGATCGACCCTGCGAGAAGCCGAGCACTATCTCAACGAGTTTGGAGCCGACTGGTCCCTAACCGAAGAGCTAATGCGGGATCCGACAACAACAAGGGTCAGCCATACGTCGCTCAGCATTCCCATCTGCGTTGCAGTGCAGATAGCCTTGGTTCGCCTACTCTCGTCGTGGGGCATCGAGCCAACCGCCGTAGTTAGCCATTCGTCCGGTGAGATTGGAGCTGCCTATGCCGTAGGAGCATTGAACTTGCGCCAGGCAATGGCTGTTGGCTACTACCGAGCCACCATGGCAGGGGAAATGACAAAGCGATCCAAGGGTCCCAAAGGCGCCATGGTTGCTGTCGGTGTTGGAGAAGTCGCTGCTCGGGTCTATCTGGACCAACTAAGCAATGCAACCGGCAAGGCGGTCGTTGCATGCGTCAACAGCCCAAGCAGTGTCACAATTGCCGGCGATGAATCAGCCGTACAAAAGATCTTGGAGCTGGCCACGAAGGATGGCGTGTTTGCGCGCCGCCTCAAAGTGGAAACAGGCTACCATTCACACCACATGATTCCTATTGCCGAGAGTTATCGAGAGGCTCTACGCGCTGCCCTCGGCTCTGAAGGCGATGTAAATGACAAAGATCTCCAGGTCATTTTCTCATCGCCTGTCACAGGAGGCCGGATTACACACGCCAAACAGCTTGCTGATCCCGAGCATTGGGTCGGCAGCCTGGTGCAGCCAGTAGAATTCGTCAAAGCATTTACTGATATGGTTCTTGGCGATTTGAACGGGCTGAAGAGCAACATCGACGTCGTTCTCGAGGTAGGGCCTCACACTGCGCTGGGTGGTCCTGTGAAGGAGATTCTCTCACTGTCGGAATTTGAGGGTCTAACCATACCCTACATGGGCTGTCTCGTCCGCAACGAAAACGCACGCGACTGCATGCTCGCCATGGCCCTCAATCTCCTCCGCAAAGGCCAAAAGATCAGCCTCTCTCAACTCGGCAATAGCTTCTCACATATGCCGCGTACTCTGACCGATCTGCCCTCTTATCCATGGAACCACGGCATAAGACATTGGGTCGAGTCACGCCAAAACCAAGCCTATCGCCGAAGAGATCAGGAGTTCCATCACCTTCTCGGGTTTCCAGTGCCAGGCACAAATCCAGAGTCAGCTTGCTGGAAGCAACAAGTGCGTGTATCCGACAGCCCATGGCTGAGAGACCACGTCGTCCAAGGCAGTATCCTGTATCCTGGTGCTGGCTATGTATGCCTCGCCATTGAAGCAATGAAACAGCTTGCTGAGAAGAGTGACAACAGCGCGTTGCTGTCAGGCTTCACCCTGCGCGATGTTGAGATTCACCAAGCCCTCGTAGTGCCCGACAATGCTGACGGAATCGAGGTGCAGACGGTGCTCCAGTCTGCCGGTGACAAAGCGATCGGCTCTCAGGGCTGGAAGAAGTGGGAGGTCTTGTCTGTGACCATGGATAACCGTTGGACACAACACGCAAGAGGGTTTATCCAGGCCGATTTAGACCATTCAGCCAGCGAGGTCACAGATGACTTCATATCGGAGTCGGGCTATATTCGACGCATCGATACAGAAGACATGTGGGCCAATCTGCGCGCCCTTGGCCTAAATCACGGCCCCTCGTTCCGAAACATTACGAGCATTGTGCAGGACGGCAGCGCAAAGCATACCAGGCGTTGCATGACGACCATCGAGGTACCTGATGCTAGTAAACCCTCGGATAGACATGTGATCCATCCAGCAACACTAGACTCGATTGTTGTGTCGTCCATTGTAGCTCTTCCAAACGCCGGGGCCCAAGATCAGGGTCCTAGAGTACCGCGATCCATCAGGAAGTTACGAGTGTCGTCTTCTCTGACTTCCAAGGCTGGCCATAATTTCAGCTGCAACACGACGCTGCCACAATTCGATGCACAAAAGCTATTGGCCGATATCTTGCTCATAGACGGCCATGAATCCGTGCTGGAGATGGAGGGACTTGTGTGCCAGTCTCTGGGCCCCAGTGCCACTGCTCAATCTCTAGAACCGTGGACCAGGGAACTGTGCACCCAGATCAAGTGGGCGCCGGACCTGACCAGCACCCTTTCACTGGGGTTGCATGGCGCGGAACGGGCTCTCAAGGAGAAGCTCAGCCTGGCGAACGAGATCGGCAAGTATGAAAAGGATGTCTTGATGCGCCTGAGACGTGTCTGTGTCTACTTTAGCCATGATGTGGTGCAGAATTTGACCGAGCAAGACGTGGGCAAACTCCCGACGCATCTTGCCCAGTACCATGCTTGGATGAAGGAAACACTTGAACTTGCAGCCACACAACGCCTGGGCTCGGATAGCAACACTTGGGTAACTGATTCGCGGCAGACACGCGATAGGAACACGGCAATTGCCGCCTCACAGAGTGTCGAGGGCGAGCTGATCTGCCGACTGGGACCTATGCTTGTGTAAGTTTAGGGTGATCGAGACCCCTTGGGCTAAGGATTCTAACAACGAGCAGGTCGATACTCAAAGGCGAGGTAGAGTCGTCCCAATTTATGACGAAGGAGCTATTGGAAAGGTACCAAACCAATGCTTTGAGGCTGCCCCCGGCATTAGCCCAACTCAGCTCGCTACTGCGTACTCTCGCGCACAAGAATCCCCGCGCCCGTGTTCTTCAGATCGGTACAGACTCAGGAGCTGCTGCACGCCACGCGTTGAAGACGCTGGGTACCGATGAAGAAGGCGGTCCGTTCATTGACAGTTGGCACTTTACCGACAAATCTTCTTCCTCATTCGACGCCATCAAGGAAGAACTCAAAGCTCAAAGCGACTACTTGGAGATGCGCTTTGACGAGCTCGACATCGAACAGGACCCTACCTCGCAAGGCTTCGAATTGGAAAGTTACGACGTTGTCGTTGCCGTCCAAACGTTGCACGAAACAAAGAGTCTTGACAGCGCACTGGCTCATGTACGCAGTCTTCTAAAACCTGGTGCCTCTCTCTTGCTTGTGGAAACGACACAAGTACAGATTGATCAGAAGTTCATCTTTGGGCTGCTTCCCCTTTGGTGGTCGTGCGAGGACGCCGAACGTAAATCGGACCCCCATCTGCCCGCTCACCAGTGGCAGGGTTTCCTTACACGTGCAGGATTGAATGGCATTGAAGCTGAACTGCGCGACTATGAGTCTGAAAAGGACATGCACACAATCAGCACCATGATTTCGTCGGTGCCTGCGCCAGCGCTGAAACTACCCGAGGACGGCGTCCTTGTCGTCACGAGCAGCAAGGCGGCTCCACCAGCGTCCTGGCTAGAAGCTTTGCTCAAATCTATAGCACATGTCACAGGGGGAAGACTCCCTGCGACTCAGGCGATCGAGTCCGCCACCACATCATCATTTGCGGGCAAGGCCTGCATATTCGTGGGCGAGACGGATCAGCCATTGCTGCATGACATGGACAACGCGGCACTGCAAGGCATGAAGGCTATGACTGCTAGCTGCAAGAGCCTGCTGTGGGTCACACGCGGCGGTGCCGCTGAGTATGAAAACCCAGAGATGTCCCTCGTTTCTGGCTTCTTGCGTGTCATGCGTAGCGAATACGTTGGCCACAGGTTCATCTCGCTGGACTTGGACCCCAGCCAACCTAAGTGGTCCGAATCGGACGCTTCAGCTATTGTATACATGTTGAAATCTGGCCTGGCTGATGGTGAAGACGTCATTTCCGCCGTGCGAGAAGACGAATTTGCGCTGCGCAATGGTATGCTGCTGGTCCCGCGTCTCATCAAAGAACCAAAGCGCAACCTTATGTTCGCTCCGGAAGTACCAGATTGGTCAGCACTAGATTCTTTCCATAAGGTGCCTCTTTTCCAGGCGGACCGTCAGTTGAGCCTGAAAGTTGGCATTCCAGGCCGGCTAGATACACTGGCTTTCGACATTGACCAAGACGACGAAGCAGTCCCCGATGCTGACATGGTTGAAATCGAGCCGCGAGCATATGGACTTAATTCTCGGGACCTCTTGGTAGCCATGGGTCAACTGCGCGACCGCGCCATGGGACTCGAATGCGCAGGAATTATCACACGCGTGGGCGCTGAGGCTGCAGACCAGGGATTTGCTGTAGGCGACAAGGTCATGGCTCTGCTACAAAATTCTTTCAGCAGCCATGTCCGTACAAGTTGGCACGGTGTCGCACATATGCCTGAACAGTTAGACTTCAACGAAGCCGCATCGCTTCCGTGGAGCTTCAGCACCGCGTACGTAGGACTCGTCAACATAGCACGCGTTCACCATGGCCAGACCGTCTTAATCCACGAAGCAGCAGGCGATGTTGGACAGGCGGCCATTATGCTGGCCAAGGATTATCTAGGCGCTGAGGTTTACGCCACGGTCAGCTCCCAGGAGGAACGCGACTTACTTCAACGTGAGTACGGTATTTCCCATGAGCGTATCTTTTCCAGCAACGACGCATCATTTGCGCAGGGCATCCTAGCTGCCACAGGCAAACGCGGTGTTGATGTCGTACTCAACTCGCTGCCCGGTGCCTTGCTGCAGACCAGCTTCGACGTCCTAGCATCCTTTGGCCACTTTGTCGAACTGGGCAAACAAGACGTCGAACGGAACAGCCTTCTCGATATGGCCACCTTCTCACGAGTAGCTTCATTCACGTCGCTTGACATGATGGCGCTTCTTCGAGAGCAAGGAGACGAGGCGCAGCGCGTCCTCAATGAGGTCGCTCGCCTCGCCACTCTAGACACGATTCGGCCGATTCGCCCTACTACCGTCTACGCCATCGGAGAGGTGGCAGACGCATTCCGTCATGTACAGGCCGGCAAACATATGGGCAAGGTCGTGCTGTCAACCGAGTCGTCTGAACAGGTCAGGGTGGTGCCGCGTGCACCGATACCCAAGCTCAAGCCCGATGCCTCATATGTGCTGGTCGGCGGAGTGGGTGGCATCGGCCGGTCGATTGCGCACTGGATGGCTGCCCACGGAGCCCGCAACATTGTAGTGCTTTCCCGCAGCGCCGGAAATGTGCAGAAGACGGCGGCTTTTGTGGCTGGCCTGCGCGAGGTCGGCTGCCGGGTAGTGCCCATGGCCTGCGACGTCGCAGACAAGGACGACCTTGCAAGGGTACTAGGTGCCTGCGAGAGGGACGAAAAACTCCCGCCTGTCCGTGGCATTGTGAATGGCGCCATGGCACTGCGAGACTCGTTCTTTGACAAAATGACGCTGGAGGACTGGCAGACGTCCATCCGGCCCAAGGTGGCAGCCAGCTGGAATTTGCACTCGCATTTTGCGCAGCCAGACTCGCTCGACTTTTTTATCATGCTCTCGTCGGTATCAGGCATCATCGGCACTGCCAGCCAGGCCAACTACGCTGCAGGTTGTTCATATCAGGATGCGCTGGCCCACAAGCGACGGTCCATGGGACTTCCAGCCGTGTCACTCGATCTAGGAATCGTGAAGGAAGTCGGCTACGCGTCCACGCCCGAGTTACGCGCCTTGATGGACAGCTGGCGCAGAGGCGGCCAGATGATAGTATTGTCCGAAGAGGCAGTTTTGCGAGCCTTTTCCGCTGCCGTCTTGTATCCTCTTGATCAGCCCCAGATCGTTGTCGGCCTGAATACAGGCCCGGGACCACAATGGGACTCGGTCATGGGCCACGACGCACGCTTCCACCCTCTGAGGTACCGTCCATCGGCTGCCGCCCGAAGCCAGGCCCTAGAGGCCGACACCGAAGGCAGCGCCCAATCGCTTGCGGTGCAATTGAAGGCAGCTAGCTCGCCCGAACTGGCGGTGGGCCTAGTGGGCGAGGCACTTGCTACCAAGCTCGCCGACGTCTTCATGATACCCGCCGGTGACGTTGACCTGAGCAAGCCGCCGCTCCACTATGGCGTCGACTCGCTTGTCGCAGTAGAATTAAGGAACATGCTAGCGCTCCAGGCTGCCGCCGACCTTTCCATCTTCAATATCCTCCAAAGCCTTTCGTTGATAGCGCTAGCAGCGGATGTCGTGGCCAAGTCCAAGCTCATCAAAGCTGAAGCACCGTGAGCGATCAAACTTGGCCTGGCGAGGCTAGATGATTAGCATCACAAGGCATTGCCGACTGTTTAAAAGGGAGCCGACCGGTGAATCGGGTGCATGGTTCGTAGCAGATTTTTTTTAACACTCTCGTTGCGATGCGTTGCAGGCTATCAATAGAATATCTGACAGGAAGATTAGCAGGGTAGAACAAGGAATGTTAGATTTCATGATTATTTCTGTGCTGTACATTAGCTGCCACAGTATTTATTCTTGTCGGGAGTCGAGTGTACCTGGAGAGCGGCCGAGTTAAGGACAGGATACGGGGGCCATACGACTTGTAGGCTAATTTTCGATTATCTAATATACACGTTCCTCCTCTCCACATATATAAATAGAATAATACCCTATGCTGCCAGATACTCTCTTTGCAAGAATATGAAATAATCGTATAATTGTTGTTTTTGGATATCATTTCTAGAATAGGTTTCATATTCGTTCCAGGCATCGTACATCTGTCTTTCTAATTCATTTTTCCAGTTCTGCCGATTTTTATTTTCTTTGCATGTCGGGCAAAGTTCACGTGGTTGAGATGAATAACTTTGGGCATGCACTATCGATTTTGGTCTATGGCATTCGAGTGGGCACTCCCAATGCAGAGGGTACTCATCTTCCGTCCAAGTACAGCCGCACAGTGGTGATGTGTACTTAAAACGCAGTGTTGTACACATTTGTGAAAGTAGTCAATGCTCTAATAGAAAGGTATTGTAATGACTTAGATGGTGAATATGTTATAAGTTAGATATTTGCCATCTAGACTGACTAAAGCTTGGAAGTGTAGATTTAAGCAGCGTTAAACTGTTTAAACCAAGGACAGCGTACACCTGAGTAGGCAACTTCGACTTTATGGTGTAGTTTGGTGCGAGCTTTTGCCTAAGATTGCGATGACCTGCGAATCGTACGGAGGGTTCGTGTTTAGTACAAGTTGGATCGCCGCCAGATAACGTGAATAACTTAAACTAATGAGAATAGGTAGAGCTAAGCTAAATTTATATAAAGTATCTGAATATTGAGCCACGTAGGCTGTTCAGCAAAGCAGCACTGGAAAACAAGGTTCATTAGGCACTATGCGTTGTTCTTCGGTCTACTGACCGGTTTGCGGGGCAGTAATGGGCCAATGAGATGATAGAAACGTTCTTGTTGATGCTACCTCAGCCTTGGTTGACCTCGACTACCCAATGGCTCATGCCGGTTCCAAGACATAGTGACGAATAAGCACGTCCCCCGTTTCTTGACCGGTGAGTGAGACAAAATTCTAGAGTATCCCAAGCAAACAATCACAACTGCAAAGTGTGGCGACCCGCCACATGAGACTACGCAAAAGAGGTTGAGTAGCGCCTATGGTGAAAGGGCATTGTCTAATCGAGGCCTAGACTAGAGTAGTGCTAGCGCGACGTGGCGGACGAGCAGGTAAGGGGCGTCTGCCTCTCCACCTTTGCTCTTTACCTTGGTCTTCTTCGTGTAATAGAGCCTCAACTTTCTATCCCTACGCCGGCTCTCTTCTGAGCCCCTCGCCACATAGTGAGACCGAGACCCGTCCTCACACAGAGCATCCACTTGCGTAACAATATGACACTTTCTGGACTATGCGAAAACTGTACAAATATCAAGGTCCGTAAGATCGCAAAACCAACAAGGCGGTGTTGTTCCGTGCTCATTCTTCTGGATAAGGTATCATTAGACTCCTCCCGAAGAATTTCCTACCCACATCACCAACATCTGCAAGACTTCCGCGCTTCGGTCGGTCAAGGCTGTTATGTTTGCGGGAAACTGTGGAACTGTACGGAAGATACCGATCAGTGGATTGCCAGTTCTAACCCTACTTGGTTTCCCATGCGCTATTCCGTCTGGAAAGACACAATGTGCCGGAACTTTTATCATCTAAATATAGAGTATAACAAGTCGCCTCAGAAGACGGGAGGGCTCGGGATTGTGAATTTTCGGCTTGTGCCTACAGAAGGTAAATATGTATCAAAACGTTCCCGGCTGAATTAAGACCAAACGTTAACTAACAGAGAAAGACTTGCCAAGCCCCACCCTCGACACCATCGGCCACAGTACATCATCCCAATCGACCCTAACAATGGTCCGCGCATGGTTAGATCATTGTAATCACAGCCATTCAATTTGCAGGCAGGCCACGGACATAAAGACGATCAGGACATTATTTCCCTCTCGACTTATTGACCTTGGGTCGCATCATTCATTACAATGGAAACTTTGCATTACAGCCGAGTCAAATATTACAATGTTGTCTGAGCAGTACCTAGCGCTCAGCTATAGATGGGGACCTCACCCGGGGCTAAAGTTGCTTTCCACAACTTTCTGTGATTTCCGGGCCGGTCAAAAAATCGAAGACTTACCAAAGACTTTTAAGGATCTAGTCGTAGTTGCACGATGGCTACAGGTTCGTTACTTGTGGATAGATGCGTTGTGCATTATCCAGGATTCACTACAGGACTGGAATACCGAAGCTCTGAAAATGCGTCATGTATATGCGAATTCATTATGCACGGTTTCTGCGACCGTTTCTTCGGACGAAACCGGTGGACTTTTCAGGACCAGGGACTTCCAAAGTCTCCGAACAGGACTGATGGACTTACCGTTGCCCTCTGGAGAACAAGAAAGATGTAGATTGTACGAGAGAGATTACTGGAATAATAACATTTTCCCGAGTCCGCTTCACGAGCGAGGTTGGGTGTTTCAAGAACGGTGCTTGTCCCCACGTGTGTTGTTCTTTGGGCGAAACCAGGTCCTATGGGCATGCTTTGAGGCTGCAAAATGTGAAGTATTTCCTAGCGGAATTCCTCATCACGTTTCAGACAAGGACCTGGTCCAGCTCTTCCAGTTTCGCAGGATGAAAGATGCTATAACAATAGATAGAGACAAACACTGTCCGGTTAGCCATACTCATATGCCGCGGTCCATTTACCGACTGTGGAGAAACTTGGTTAGAGACTACTCAAACTGCTCATTCACATACATCGACGACAAACTCATCGCATTTGCCGGAATAGCCAAGCTATTCCACGAGGCTACTGGAGATCAGTATCTGGCCGGCCTATGGAGATCTCGCATTGCGGAAGGGCTCGATTGGAAAGTGTTCGAACCAGTGGAGAGAACATCTGTTAAATATCGTGCCCCATCCTGGTCCTGGATTTCTGTGGATGGACCCGTAAGACCAGAATTACCTACAGCTCATTCTGAGTACCTCGTCTCCGTGATGGATGCGAAAGTTGCGCTTAAAGGTGTAGATCCAACTGGCGCCATTGAGGCCGGAAGTCTAACAATTAAAGTATGCCTAATAGAGGCTGACTGCACAGTGTCGCATCTGCGTGGAAAGTGGACGTTTTGCGCCAAGTCATATACCTCTCGAGTGCAGCTATTTCCTGATCATCTAGAGACAGTGGTCCTGGGAAAGACTCACCGGGTAAAATTTTTCCCTCTTCACTCCTATGTCTCATCCGTATTATCAGATGCACAAGAGTCGATTCCAACAGTGACATTTATCTGGCTGGAGCTAATCGGAGACTCCCAGTCGGACAGATATCGTCGGATAGGGCACTTCACGATTTCAGGAAAAGGCGATTTAGAGGACCTTGGGTTTCGTCCGAATAAATTTGGTGTAATGTTACCTTCTTATAGTAGAGAGCAACTGATAATAAGTTTAGAATAGATTCTCCTTTAAAGTCTAGAGTAATATAATATTCTCAGGACGAACGAATGAACGGATGATCATCAACTATTAACCACTAATGTTGCTATCACACTAATGTGACGGCAGCTCAGCGAAATCAGGCTACAAGAAAGAAAAATCAGAAAGAAACTCGCAACAAGAGTGCTATAGTTCGGCTCAAAAGGGCAGCAACACTCCAAGCCCAAGGCTCGAAGGCTCCAGCGGTTGCTAGAGAACTATACAACGGAAAATTATCCAGCTGCGTATGTATGCCTTAAATTTTATGCTTAGACAATTACAATTTGCTGCCTTTTAGAGTGCTTCTTCAACTCGCGTTCAACGACGTAGTCTTCCAGATGTGCATTGCCGTAACGTTCATAAATACCATCGCCAATTTCCTTGAGCAACAAGTAGACATATGTCTTCCTAGACTCTCCCAACAAGAAAAGACTCACTTGGCTATGTGGCGGGATTTTGGAGGCAGTGACAGGATCCGGCCAACAGTCCCAATAAGCCCAGCCAAATTTATTCGAGCCTAAGTAGAGGTCCGGTTCATCGTCCCCATCGTATGGATTCCAGACCTCGTCCGTGTCATTCCAGACTATGTCCACAGAGACGAGGAAACCCTCTAGCGTTATGGAAGCCTTCTGCAACCTACCAAAGGCATCCCCACCAAGTGGTACGCAGTCTACGGCAATAAGCTCACATAGAGGCTTTCCTTTGAGTTTGAAGACATAATAGTTTTCGGCGAGCCGGAATTCGACGGGTCCCTCAAGCGCTGCCCAGCTCCAGGTGGGTGCACGCCACTGGGACACGCGTTCTCGAGGCCGAAGATTCTTGCCGCACCAAGAAAGGTTGTAGAGTATTGTCGCTTCCCACATGCCTGCTTGATATTTCCCCAAATTCTGATGGCTACGCTGAAAATTACGAGCGATACCCCCCATGGCTGGAAAAATATCCTGGGCAATGGTCAGCTGCAAAGAACTGTACGCTTGCACGTGCCGATGCCATGCATCAACCATACTTCCTGGCTCTTCATGATAAGAATGATTTGCCAGCTTCCACCGCTCTTGGCTTTTGTAGGACCAGGAGCACTCGCACTTGGTGCAGTCTTTACATTCCCATACCATCTCTTGACCAAAATGCACGTATCGTGGGCTCATAGCTCGCTCCTGGTACACCCACCCGCGCCCCAGCAGAGGTAGATCGCGCAGAAGGTAGGAGTTCTGCTGCGGCATCTGTTTCATTTTGGTGGTGAACAAAGAGTGGTCAATCTCGCGGCGACAGACGACGAATTCATTGGATCTCGATGGCAAGAGCCAACCATAGTGTTCTGCGTCCACTTCCATGAGTCGACGGCTGGTGCCCCCGGGGCAAGCGCTAGCGGCAATCGTGAGAAAGGCATTTGCGTATACCTCGCCCATCTTGCCGGACTCCTGAATCCAGTCTTCAGAGGAGTCTTGCACGATGCAGAGTGCATCTATCCAAAGATAGCGCACCTGGAATCGTCTCACCAAATTGACCACGTCCTGGAACATGGGCGTGAGGGAATCGACCGGTATTCCTGCTTGGTGCTCTTTGTAGTTCTTTGTCAACGTCCGCAGGCTGGCTTCTGGAGCGCCCCAGCGATAACTCAAGCAGATGTACCGGGCGACCGGAACGTCAGCACCGTCGACCAGGAAGATCCGAGACGTATCGCGGCCGACATCGAGAACTCTCGTTGGCAGATGCGTGCTGTCACGTAACTGACACGACGAATGCTCACGGACACATGTGTTTAAGCGTTCTTGTAGCCATTCTAAAGCGCTATCAGACCACAAAGATGGTGCAATTCTCTCTTTCTTGGGAAAAGAGAGATTCGGAGTTCTTTGAAAGGCTTCGACCACCATGTGCTTGGCAATTACATCGGATTTGAATTCCAGATCGTTGCTCACGACAGCTTCTTGCCCGATGCGGATGAGTTCGTAATCCTGTTTCCAGCCAAAAACTAGAGAGATCCCAGGACGTATCAAAATACCACCCTCGCCCCTAAGCCGAGTGTCGATTTGTGAGAAATGATGGTACAAGTCGTCGCTATCTGCATCCAGGAGAATAGCGTGTACGGCGGCGAAAATCTGCGCGCAACCGAAGCAGGTTCGCCTGACGAAGGCGATTGCTAGCTCAGTGATGTCGCAGATGTTGGCCACGTTATCCCGCGGACACGCAATGCAAGCGTCGTCTGCGATAGCAGAATCGGCTCGGGCCATCCATGGCTGCGTCTGCTCTGAAGGAAAATCTTGGATAGCAGCTTCGACGTTACGAAAGAGATCCCTCGTCGCTTGAATCACGGACTCTGTTGAAGACTCCTTGTCCATAGTATTTCGGTTTCGGGGCTTGCGGCGTTCAATAATGACAGGACGGTAGTGCCTGGCGTAGGTAGTTACTGCCTAACCGCTAAGACATTATCCGGCGGACATTATTATATAATCTGTGCGCGATTTCTGTGATAATTGGTCACACCGTGTATAAACGTGCAAGGATTGGTTCTAGCAGCGTTGGCCTTGCAGGGTCAGGAATTTATATGCTATGAAGATTATTAAACTATTGGATGAAGTTTAGGATGTGCTCAGACTAGGTACTAGGTACCAATAATGATTTTTTAGTAGTAGACTGGGTTTCAGAGAGAAGAACGTTTACTTGACTAGATTATATCATGAGAGACTCGTTATGCATTCCTTCCTGCGTGCAGAACGTGTACGTAACATCCAGCCTGGCCGCAGACTGTTCACTGACGACATGTACCCAAGACAAAGCCTCGACCCTCTGCCACACAGCAATCTGTTCCATGCTCTGCGTCATTCCTCCTTCCTCAAACCCACCCTCTTCAATCTCGATTACCCGCTCAACCACCCTGGCAGCAGAGATGCTATCCCAAACCGCCTCTCGTATCGGTTGTCGACGCAAGATACCTAAGGCCTCGCGTCGGACCACGGGATGCCTGCATTTGACCCCGATTATGTAAAGCACAGGAATAATTCCGATCTCCGGCGTAAAAGTTGGCTTTAACGAACCCGAATACCGCTCATGCGCCGCCGCTACATCGCCCGCCAAGGCAACGCATTGCTGGAACTGGGCCAGGAAGTTGTCATAGTCCATTTCCCTGCCGGGTCCGTAGCCAACGAGGAAAGTCCATGCGATAATACGTTGTAGGCGTAGCAGTGATACAAGCCTGTACGTTTCAGAATCTGTCTCATAGAAGCTGCCTTGTTGCAGCATGTTCTCGAAGAGACTCGACCATGTTTCCAACTGCCCGAGAACGATGCCCTTAAGTGATGCAGGTGGCGGCGGCATCCTACCTAATGGGGAGATTTGCTGCTCCGTGTTACGCAGTCTCATTACCTGCGCGACGAGGATCTGGAGGTGGTCGGCAGCTTGGTCGAGGGACCGAAATGCACCATTGGAGGATGCAGAGTGGGACACAACTGTCTCTTGGATATCAGCAGGAGTCCAGTCGACCAGGAACATTACGGCCTGCATGTCGAGACGGCTGATCTGTCTTGTGACCTGGCTGATAAGTGCGCGAACCCCGGAGGATTTGGCGTTATCAGATATACTGTTGTTGTTCAATATAGCCTTGTCAATGTTGCGTGAGAGCTCGACACCTCCGCGAAGGTGCTTCATTGCTTGTACGTAGTTACCTGCCAGATAATCAAAGCAGGTGAAGAGATAGCAGACCAAAAGGGTGATGGCTGTTTCCTCGGTGCTGTCACCAATATTCTGGTCCAGAAGAAGTTGAATGGCCCGATTGTAGTAAAGCAAGGGAGCCTTATCCGGTATCCAGTCTTTCAAGGATTGTGATTGGTGCACGCAGTTTCTAGAAACGCGATCTAGGTGGTTTCGGTGGATCAAAGCCAGAGCAATGGCGGCATACCGCACTGATGGCACAGTTCTGGAGAAGAACATGAGAGTCTTCCGCCACGATTCGCAGGGGCGGTATTCATTCAGATGCTTGATTGAAGTGTACTCGAAAAAACACATTGCCTCTGTCTGGGCTGACCCAGTCACTGGTAAGATCATAAACGGTCCAAGATTCTGCAAACTGTGGCCATAGTATTTGCCGTGCCATTGTTTTGGCTGATACATGCTGACCGTGGTGTAAGAGTGGTAACTGTCGTAGCTCTCTGCTGTATTGGTCTTCTCGTTGTGATAATGACTCGATTCAATCTTAGTCTTGAAAGGATGAGGCATTTCACTATAGCCGTCACAGGAGCGACCTGTGGACTGGCATTTCAAGCACGAAGGCTGGGACAGGTCGCATTTAATTCGTCTTATCCTAAGGTGCACCGAGGTTGAGTGTTAGTTTTCGAGTCTTTTGACACAATTCATTGTAATGTAAGAGTCAAGACTCACTTGCAAGTCTTACAGCCTAGTCTTGATTTCGGAGCGAACTTGCGAGGTTTTCTTCTCCAAGCTTGATTGGCCGTCCTAGTCTCCTCGTTTTTAATCTCCCCCATCACGTTGTTGTGAGCTGGCCAAGATTTGCAGTAGGTGCCGTGTAAACTAGACGACAATCCTGGACCCACTACGACCCAAAACCCACCGGTTGCATGCGGAAATGGCTTTGAAAAGCAAATTATCCAGGCCCTGATCGGATGTCAAGAGGATCGTGTAACGTCTATTTGTCTGTTCGTACGCCGGCGGGGACGTCATCTCCCACATCCTCTGCGATCGACACGTTGATGAGGAGAGACGGACATTACAAAAAGAGAAGCCTGGAGGAAGAACGAATCGCTCAAAGATTGACCAATCGGGATAAAATCTGATAGAGGCTAGTGAGTCTTACGATAGATCTTGATTGGTTCATTCGTACAAGTGGGGCGCCAAGAAAAGAGCTCTAACCAATAGATGGGTTGAGGCTGAGCCAGTGACAACGGCCTCTGTGCCGCACCTAAAACTCAGCTACAATGCATTAAGGTGAGGAGGGAATAAATAGTTAAATTTCAGTGGTGTGAAAGTAGATATCGATTGGCTGGTTCGTACAGGCAGAGCGCCAGGAGTAAGTTGAATTGGAAGAATGCGGCTCCCTGAGGCTGAGCAATCGAAATCGGCAAACTTGATGAACAAGTCTCTTGGGAAATTTAACTGGTATAAGTAGTTCCCTCATATCGCGATCGTACCGGCTTCAATGATAAATATCGCTACTGTCCTGCAAGCAACATAACAGAAAGCTTAACGGAAAACATGGCGAGAATAACAATGAAACGACTTGTGAATGCGCTCGTTCTTTTCGCAAGCTTGGGATGCAAAGCCGATAGTTGGCATGATCCGGGCATGGTCTATGGATTTGATAATGTAAGTCTTGGGCTTTGCCGAACCACGTCCTCTAAATTTTCCAAACTTTCTGACTAGCCATTTAGATTATACCATCAGCCAATCTCATGTGGACACCATGTTTCGATGACTTTACATGCTCTAGACTGGAAGTTCCTTTGGATTATTCAAATAGAAGTCTTGGCACGACCTCGATCGCCTTCATAAAACTGGCTGGCAAGAATGCTACCGTCAAATCTCCAAGCATTGTACTCATCCCCGGTAAGATCTCAATCAGATCTCTCATACAAGGTCAAATAAGATCCATGTGGCTGGACTGATACTTTTTTAGGGGGCCCAGGTGGCTCTGGCATCGATCTCCTCCTCACGTCCCGGACCATCGCAGGGCAGATCTTCGGGGAGCAGTATAACGTGGTCTCCTTTGACCCTCGCGGTGTGAACAACAGCGATTTGAGCGTCGACTGCTTCTCGGGGAATGTAGAGGCAAGATTGGCCTTCAGTCGATTGCACAGCACAGGCACTACCAACATCTCATCAACGTCATTTGAGGAGCAGTACTATTCAAGCTCCATCTACGGCGAGTGGTGCAACGATGCTGTTGAGAACGAGTCACCTCATGGATTCTATGTGACTACACCGGCGGTCGCCCATGATTTGCTCACATTCATAGAAGCAGAGGCCAAATTGGCCGGTCAGTCACCATCAGACGCCAGATTGTGGTGTTATGGCGTCAGCTACGGCACTCTCATCGGTACCACTTTCGCTTCCATGTTTCCCGACCGAGTTGGCAGAATGATACTTGATGGTGTTTTGAACGCAGAGCAATATTATGACAATGACTGGAGAGACAACGTCGATCAAATGGATGAAGCCATGGAAATATTCTCGAGCTTATGCCATTCCGCAGGTCCAGAATCGTGTTCCTTCTGGGGCCCCACGCCAGCTGATATTACGGCTAGGATGAATGGCATCATTCATCAGCTTCAGAACCATCCGGTCCCGGTAAGCGGAGTCCAAAGTGAAGACCTGCCGGTACTAGTCACCTACTCGGACTTGAAGGCCCTTTTTGTCAAGACTATCTACGCCCCACGAGCATTATTTCCAGCCATGGCCGATACCCTACACCAGCTCGAGCGTGGGAACGTGTCTGCTCTTGTGGGCATGTTTAACGGGTTAGGTAGTATTTCCGACGCCCGTCTCATTATCCAATGCGCAGATTCGTATCGGAGGAACAGGCTTACTACCATTGAAGAGTTCAAGAGTTACGTCGAGTATACGGTTTCCAAAAGCAAATACGTCGGTGATATCTACCCCATCTTCTTGGAAACGATCTTGTGTAGATCGTTCCGACCGCAATTGCCTGATAGCATGGTAGTTCAAGGTAGGCAACCCTTTTCCTCTCTCCCCCCCTCACTCTTCCTGCATCATCGAAACTTCATCTTCGGAAAAGGTAAATGAATATCTGTATCGAACGCAAAATCTAACTAGTTTCATTCTTATGCAGGCCCAATAAGTGAACTAGAAAGGCCTACGTCCTTCCCGATTCTGTTTACGAGTAATACCATCGACCCAATAACACCCTTAATATCGTACGTTTCTGCCAAACTGTCTCGCCATCTGGTATGTTGCCAATTGACTTTACATCTTCGCAGGGCGCGCAAGATGTCTTCTCGATTTCCCGCATCGGTACTGCTATTGCAAGAAGCCATTGGTGTAAGTAGTCATCGAATCTCAATCACACAGCCATCTCAAACAAGAATCCAAGCTTACTCATGGGTCATTTCTCAAATGCAGCATACAGTCGTGGACCAGGGGGCGTCAAACTGTTATTTTGCGCATGTTCAGGCATACCTTCAAGGCATAGTTCCACCATCCAACATAACATGCCCACAGCAGTACATACCTTTCATAGACGGCCCTGTTTGAAAGTTGTTGAAGCCATGGAGGAGGGTTTCGGTAAGTTCTAAGGATCGTTTGCTAGTACTACTACATTGCTTAACAGTCTCTAGTGTAACGAGCGCGCACAAGAGTGCAGATGCTAGGTTGAAACAGGGTTGAATTCAATGAATATCTAGTCCATGAAAGCTCTCCCCGTCATAACTGTAACAGGTCTACTGCCCTCATCTATATTGAGGAGAGAGCTTATTTATATAAGTCTGTCTTCTTAAGTATATATAGAGTAACCTTATTTAGTAGATAGATATTAAGGCTATTATTAACCTACCTAAGAACTATCCTAAGTAAAAAGTTTATAATGATATAGAAAATAAGATTAAAAAGTAATAAAATAGCTAATAGATTACTTCTATAGATAACCCCCTTATATTACCTATTTTAGATAATAAAACCCTAATATCAACCCTTTTATAGTACAGATACCCCCTAATCTATAACCTCGTCTTAGGCAGGTCATTTTATTTTATCTAAATTGTAAATCTTTACTTCATGTTCCAATTGCCTTCTAGTGGCGCATCAAAAGTGTTTGGTAGAAAAGGACCATTAAGCTTGTTGACGGCCCTAACAACTTCCTCTCCAGCCTGTGCTAGCCAATCTTTATAGGATATCCTCTTCCTTAGTAGCTCAGCTCGGTCCAAACGTGCGTACTCATCGATCCAGGTGCGTGCAGCTATCTCCGCAAAAGGGTCATCAGCGACAACAGTATCAGATTGCGGATACAAACCCCCATGAATGCTTCGCAACCTTGCTGAAATCCCCTTTTCACCATCTGGTTTTCGCTTCAGCCTTCCGGTCTTCATATCCGCTACTAGCTCTTCCCCTTGTGGCGTTCTAACCTCGCATAATCGGGTACAGGACGAGAAAATCATCTGTGGATACTTTTGCCGCAGTTGTAAGCTGACCTCTATCATAACTCGGTCAAGGCAGCTTTCCATAACAACTTCCGGGTCATTAATATCAGATCCATCCTCAGGATTCACTGCCTTTCCGGTCGCAATATCATAACCTAACCCCAAGCCGCTGTGAACAATCTCAGGTATCATTCGAGGATACCATTCTATCCTGGTATCAAGGAAGGAGCAGATGTGCGCCCAGGTTGTATCGTAAAGATCCTGGTAACTTAAACTCGAATGTTCCATCGGAGAAGCCTTGTCCGGATCAAACCCTTTTTTTCTTAGCGCAAGCTTAAGTATAGGCTGTGAGTAGAACACGATGATGATCTCCGAGCTAAATCCTGTGCTTCGCTCATTCTGCCATGGGGCTATAGAGCTCCCGACTGGAGACTCGCTGACTGCGTCCTTTAGTTCCTGGCCAGAGGAAAAATTGAGATTGTAACCCTTGAATATCATAGTCATCCTGGTTGTCTTGTAGCGGAACCAAGCGAGCATCCTGGGAAAGTCGTTGCCCCTCAGATCAAGTTGAAAGGTGCATTCGATATAGCGATCGCGAGGGTCATCAATAGTCAGCATTGTCTCTGCATCAGGCCTTTTCTCCCCTGCTTCATCCAATGAGTCCAGATATTCGTTATAGTGTTCGTAAAAACCCAGTATCTTTTCCAGGTCCGGCACGTATTCACCTGCATGCAGGTATGAGCTTGCAAAGTCAAGCTTTTCCAGATCAATGCGCCTCGATACGAGATATGTATTTACAATGTCATTGAAACTGAGCGAACTCCATCTTTCGGCTTTGGACGTGACGCGTCCTGCGACTTCATCATGGGCTAGGAATGCTTCTCCTTGGTGTTTACCTAAACGCACATCAAGCTCGTGATGGCGTAGATTCTGAATTATTCCACCGTGAATAGCGTTTCTGGAATTTTCAGGGCATTTCATAGCACGGTCGTAGAATCCACGGTGGCAGAACACAGTGCTAAGTATATTATAGTTCTGCGAGTAATGGTCGCGAGGACCGCCCATAAAAATTTTTCGGCCGGTGCGATGGAATTCTGGATTGGTATAGTCCTCGCCTGGGTATACTGATTTTTCCTTAGATGTAAATTTGAAAGGATTTGCGCCATATTTTTCAATCTGCCGTTCCCAATTGTACCCGGGAGGAAGCTCAGGGCGCGAGGAACTAAACGTTCTTGGATGCTTGAATCCGGCCCGAAACTTTCGCACCGCCTGATCAAGATCCATCTTGCCAAATCAAAAGAAAGAGGTCTCCTAAGCAGTCGTAGAGATTGAAAATTAGTCGGAAGTTCGGCTTCTTATCTCAATCCTTTCGTTACTACTTTTATGACCTGCAGGCAAAAATTATTCCACTGTATCTCTAAATTGATGCTGTATCGCTCGTATCGGAATGTTTTGTAATTCATGAAAAGGAGAGCCAAGAGAAGGTCAGGTCGTGAGGTCGTGTAGGCCGGCAAGAAGTATATCTACAGAACCTCCCAGAAACTTTGAGGTAGAGTTAGACTATAAGAGCTACGTAAATTATAAAATTAGCAAAGCTGAAACAACGGACAATACTGTACTTACTAATCTAAGCCCTGAAATCACTATTCGGCGATGAATGGATGGGCCCAATGATGAAGAGGGATTAGACTAAGAGATTGGAACTTTATAATTAACTTGAACAATAAATGCGGAGAGACCCGAAAAATATTGGGAAAGAAGAAAGAAGAAAAGAAGACAGATATAACTAGCTTTAGAACGATCCAATTAGTTGAGATATTAAGTCAGGCGGCGGAAGCCAAGCTTACTGCCCCCTTCCAGTGATGCTTTTTCAACAGACCGAAGCAGCTTCAGGCGCTAGAATGTCGCCCTCCGATATGAAATCAGGGCGGCAAGAGATAAGACAATATCATGATTGGTGTATTACGTGACACAAGCTAACAGTCAAGCTTCAGCTGAGGCAGAATAGGCGCCCTTACTAGTTAGCCATCACACCCCCAGGCAGAGAGATTCAATCGCTACAACAGTCCGGTCTCAGCTGAGTGTCTGGTTCCCTTTAATGAGACATGATTCGTTCAATGCACTCCCTTCTCAGCTTCTCGTAAGGGTCACTAACAGGGGTAATCAGCTCTAAGCGCCAGCTTACCTGCCAGTAGGACTAATCACCAATAACAGGTTTTTGCCGCGTGGCAAGCATTGGACATGGTTTTCCGAGTCTAGATGGTGACATCCGACTCGTGGTCAGCTACCCAAAGGCGCGTATTCAGTTGTTGGATAAGACTGGGGTTATTGGTGTTCGTTGGACTTTGAGCCTTGAGATGGCGCGAAGGCGGCGGAAATGGTGGCTGCGCGGGCGCTTAGCGTAAGGATCCTAGAGTTCAACATATAGAGGCAAAAGAATCTGTATTAGAGACCTATAAAAAAAACGTGCTCATATTTGTTCCATCAAGGGAGGATAATTAGCGTACATCTAGGTATAGCTTTCAGAAGCAGACACGTTACGAATGCGGGAGGTCGAGATGAAAAGCTGGCGCTATACGGTAAGCTAAGGTGGCACTGAGCAAGGGTCAGCAGGCCATTCAACGCCATGGCCTTACTTAGAGGGAATTCACTTCTCTTAGGGTGTCTAGCATTGATTCGCTTAATGAATCCTCTAGTTTAGTAACCTGATCGTAGAAGACCGGTCAGCGAACTGCGGTTCTGCAATATGCGAGTGCTCAAAAATGGCGGGGGGCGCAGCTCAGCCCGATTTAAACTCAAGCAGTTACCCACAATTTTCTCTGATCTTTCTGCCACAGCTTGCCTTTTTTTGTTCCGGGCTCAACTTTATAATGCGATTCGAGACCATGGAATACAGTATCAGCGATAGCGACGTTTATCATCCGACTTCTACGATTTCTGGAGACCGACAGTGGTCTTTCTGCAGAGCTAAAAGGATTTCCTCTAAGGAATGGCGGGTCACCATCATGTAAAGCTCTCTCATACGTATGGTCTTTGAATGGAAATGTAGCCTAAAGCACGCAGTCCATCTCAGTTAGTAATCGGAGGCTACCAGTATTAGATTCATTGAAACCATTTTTTGAAATTTTGCGAATAAAGAAATGCCTAGTGAACAATACATGGTGGTGGGTTGATTCAATGAGCATAAATCAGCGAGACAATCAGGAAAGAAGTGGGCAAGTCCAGCTGATGCTGAGTATCTATCAGCAAGCAGAAGAAACGATTGTCTGGCTGGGGGTACAATCTGACGACAGCAATGATACGATGGAACTTGTATCTTTCTTAGCCGCTCAAACGACGGGGAAAGAAATTAGACGACGACAAAGCAGCCTCAATAATTCACGCGAATTGGACGAAACTGCGCAACCTTCTTCTCAAACCACAGTGGACAAGGATGTGGACGGTACAGGGGTATGTTGTCTCAAATAACGTGTCACTTTGGTGCAGCGAGAAAGTAGTACAGCAAATACAGATGGAAGAAGCTCTCGGTGTTGTGCAAAAGTACGGGGGAAAAGATCAACATAAAAGTGATGCATTCATCAATGGATGGCATCGAAGACGAGTTCATTAGTGGCACCAAATGGCATCGTAGTCAAACTCCTCAAGCTCCATTTCTCTTGTAGCACTGGCTATTTACTTTAGCAACAACGGGGCCGCAGACGAAAGAGACCGCGTCTACGGTCTCCGCGTGCTGGCAACAGACAGTAGCAAGTAGACTACACTCTAAGCGCGGATGAAGTCTATTCTAACTTTGCAAAGTCTTTCCTTACGCGTCACAATTCAGTGGACATAATTTGCGCATATCATATTTTCCATGATACGACACATTCCGAATTAACTTCATGGGTACCTGACTGGGGAATGCAAAAATCTCTTATCGTTGTGCCTTTGATGGTCAACCAGAGCATAAGCAGGCTAATCCGCAACTTCCGACGCCCGACCAGTCTAAAATCTAAGTCTATGGTGGCATACACTGCATCTAGGGAAGCTCAGCCTGTGATTCACTTCAATAACAAGTACCTTATTGTTCGCGGAAATGTTATCGACACTGTTGACGGTTTAGCTGGCATTGAAAATTTGAGCATTTGCCCAGGAACATCTCATTCAAATCTTACTCAAGAGGCCAATACGAAGCCTATAGAATATCTGGCAATTATTTGCAATTGTCTGGTATTAGGTTGTGAAGATCGTTACCTTCACTAAGATATGCCGAAGAGATTCATCATAGACTTTTGGACGTTGTGCTTCAAGACGATAACTAAGGATGGCGTTGTGGTTGATTAATCTTTTAGAATTGGTTAATGCAAAACACATTACTCAAAATCAACAGATCCATCCTCGGTTCTATCTTAAGAAATATATTCGAAAAGGAGGGGCCAAATATATTATCCAATAAGCTAGAGTACAGTTCCATCAACGTGGATTCGTTTATGGGACGATTCTATGACACTGTTATTAGAATGTCCCGGCGACTCATAATAGGGGAAAATGGCATCTTTGGTATAGCTCCCGATACTGCTTAAATTGCTAGGTCTATAGAAGTAGATAGTATAAGATAGCTTTTCATAGAGGGTATTAACTATATAGTAGTGGATACTATTGTTTATATAGAGGGTTTTATTATTACTACTCTTACTATAATAGGTAAAGGATAGCTATGTTATAGATATATTCTAGTATATAGAGCAATAGCATAGTAGGTTATCTATACAAGTATGGAAGCTTGCTAAGGAGAAGGGCAAATCTTAAAGCTATAAGGTACATGAGCGCGGGACGGTGGTGTACCACCTCCAGGGAGTGGAAGGTCACCTGAATTCACATCAACGAGCATATTTGGTTGTTCTTGTGTCGCGGGCCATCCCGGCGATTCCTGTGTTTAGCTCGGAGAGTCTTGATGGTAGGCGATCGTCACGGAGGGTGACGTTGACGCAGGTGGAAGTGACGTTTGAGGTCACGAGCCTTTTTGAGACGCGTGTGGCTGGGGTGATGTATCGTCAGAAACGAGGTCTGGTGGTCCCAGTGGAGCCTGGCGTTAGCGGCGCGACGGATGCGTTTGCTGTTGGGGATTTAATGGAGGGGATATCTACGTTCCAGTAACGCTTGATGCTCTTGGATTTGACGGGATGGAGGGACCGTTTGAAGTGAAGCATGTGGAGGATCCGGATGCGGAGAAGCCTCGTATGGTGTGGCCTGTAGAGAAGCGCCGTAAGGAGATGAATGCCACGTTGGGGACAAGCCAAACCGGTGTAATTCTTATGAATGGCGGTAACAGTGCGCTGGCGTTGCAGGCGTCTGACACGAGTTGAGATGCTCAGTAGATGAGGATGGGAGGTTCGTTCCGGGTGTAAATTTTCAGATTGCGTTAATAGTGCACTCTACTGGTGCTATCGTCGTTAAGGGTTCTGGTGGCAGTAGTGGCAAGCTGTTGCTGCCTATTGTCGATGGTTCGTTGAAGAACGTTAGTGTGAAGGTGTATTTTAGGTGTTCGTGGTTTTAGAGGTAGCCATAGAGGTGACATTTTTTGTAGCATGAGAATAAAGTATGTCTTAGTACACTGATCGTATTATGTCATGTGATGCGCTCCCGTGGTGTTGGTGGTTTGGAGATGATGGGAAGTACGGTTGCTGTATTATATAAAGCACACACTGCTTGCTTCTATGATGAGCGATACAGATGTGAGCAGAGGGGACATTGATCACTATGGTGTCTGATCGTTATTTGGGGAGAACTGGGGAGAAGGGGACTCCAGACTGGGATGAGTTTCAGTAGGAAAAGGGATATGTTCATTGTTTTGCTTCGAATACAACCATACGTTCTGTTATATGACGGGCGACTGTAGGCATGAATTAAGTCTTAGTAATTTAAACTTCCCGTAACATACTGTGCTGCTATGTCTAGTGGGCTCAAGTGCTGGGCCGAGTTGCTCTTGCTTAGTAACGCCAACTGCTGCTTCATCTGCCAGCAGTCCAGTCGCGCAGCTACCAGGCATCGTCGAGAGCAACGGCCTGTACGTATGATCTTTCCGCATCTCGCGCATGAAGCCTGTTCGCTGCTTCCCACTAATCTATAGCTCAGCTCATGCTGTTGCATTGAGACTTCAGCCTAGAAACTGTCTTGCTTCAAGCATCTTCTACCGCACTGCCCGGTGCCCCCGCTCAAAGCTCTCACCATCGATCCATGTCAACCAAGGGGTTTAGTAACCAAATGTCGACACACTTCGACCTTCTTGCCTCAGGCATCTTATACCACTACTCACTATCCCGTTCATGTCTCTCATCAACAAACCATACTACCAGGGGGTTTAAGAAACCCAATGTCGACACGCTTCAACTGTGGTGCTTCAGGCATCTTTTACCACACCGCTCACTATCCTGTTCGGATTCTCTCATCAACAAACTATGTCTACCAAGGCGTTTAGGAACCGAATAGCGACACGATTCAACCTTCTTGCTTCGAGCATCTTTTACCGCGAGCGAATTCCAGTTCTATATTGATGAAAAGCTTCGACAAGAGAGATTCTGCGATGCTGCACTACTCTTGTTCAGAGCTTTCCCGCATCAGATCAATGGCCGCTTGATGCACTCTAAGTGGAGTGTCCGAAGCATCTGCTTCATGTCCTTAGTCTTGCGGATCACTTTCAACGGCGACATACAGGATTTCCGCCGCTTAAACCGACTCAAGAATTCTGTCAGCTCTTGTGTAGCTGTGCCTGGTATATGCTGGCTTTTGACTTCTTCTGTTGTGAACATAAGCTAATACACTAGTAGGTATTTCTCGGAGACCAGCTCAGAGCAACTCAGTGGTATTCTCAGTATTGCATTTCAGGCATATAAAGAGATGGACGGTACTATGAGAAACCAATTAGACAATGCTCAATTATGCAACACGCAGGGTGTGTTGCACATTGACTGCGGAGAGTTTGACAAGGCTGCCATGTACTTCGAAGAATGCAAGACGACTCGCGAGTCAATCCTTCCTGATGATTACGAAGAGATGGGCAACATATTCAACAATTTAGGGAACTTGGAGTTCTTGAAGCTAAATTACGAAAAAGCTTTGAAGTTTCAGCGCCATGCTGGAGAGATTCGCTTTAAGGGTGGTTCAGATACCAGCAACGGACAATCCCATATCAACATTGGTCGCGTCCTGTGGCGTTTAGGCTCAGAAAAGCATGTGGAAGCAAGAGAAAATCTCTCCAAGGCCGTCAAATTTGCAGAGCAGTCCAAAAATTGGTATATGAATGCGCAGTAAGAGGAATTCCTTCAGCCTATGTTCACACACATACTGATGTCTTTAGTTGCAACCTTCTTCTTGGAACCTGGGAAAGAGAAGAGAAAGATTATAGCAAAGCAAGATCGCATTACAATAAGGCATGGAAACTCATGGTTGAAGTAGGTAGCGCACCGACGCATACAACAACGGCCGCCATTTTGTACAAACTAGGCTGCTTGTCTTGCGACGAGGGGGCTTACCCACAGGCTCTGTAAGTACTCATCCACGCTAATGACTCACGAGTTTTGGAAATAATACGTCTTAGTGATCATCTCAAGCAGTCCTTATTGATCCTCGAGTATAAATCAGCACTTGCCGATAGGGCTCGAGTTACTTACAAACTTGGTGAAGCTCTCAGTAAGATGTCATCCTCTGCAGCAGATGGAGAGAAGTCGTTGAAAGAAGCAGAACAAATGCGGAAGACATTGGAAGGCGAAAAGTACGACGTGAGCAAGCAGTCGGAGACATCATATGATAATCTAGTCTGTGGTAACTTTAGATAGAGAAATGTTGAATTCATTTGCTTTTTTCCTGTCGAGAACCTCTTGCAACATTTAATGCTACTTGAACAATGCCAATGACCAATTGCAGGATCGATAATACAACGGTGATGCCCCCTATCCAGAGAACAGCCCAGTAGGCTAACCACTGCATTGGTTGACGGCGATCTCTCCACATGTCTCTCACTCTACTCGGCGACTGTCGTTCCGAGAATCGATGTATCTTACATAATCGAGGACCAAGGATGGGAAAGTCACCCTTGTCTACATACACTGCTTGTTCGAGCAGGTACGCAGCCTCGTTTGTACCAGAAAGACAAGTGTTCGGCCAACACTGGGGCGACATCTCCTTCATTTTCTTGCCGAACTTTGTCTCGCACAAGACTTCTATCAATGGATCCATTGTATCCCCTAGCCTCGACTTGGCACGCTCTTGGTGTTTGAAAAGTGATCTTGATTTTTTCGTCTGTCCGAAAATGACACGATAAGAGAGTAATATCTCTTGGAGGAAACGTTTTACGTTATCTTTCGAGGGTACAATTTGCTGGGGTAGAAGCCTAACAAGAGCACGAGTTAGGGTAACAGAGAAGCTCAGACTGGAATTCCATGGCTTACCTGGCCAATAGCTCTAGTTGGTTATCTGATGTACAACAGAGGGCACAATAGGATGGCAAACAGAATATAAAGAGCTTCCGTTGTTTAATATCCAGCTCTAAGTGGCTCCCGATTGCTGCCGTCCACACGATATCCACCTTACCCAAAACTTTTAGCGTGTAGTAATTAAGCGTCGACACATGCAGTAGCTCTGTCAGCTCTCCCGCAGAACTACTTTCGAGCATCGGTAGTATGCGACCAAACTCCAACGATATGTTCGGAAATGGCCTCGCGATACCGAGCTTGACGCTTGTCTGAAGTTTTCTATTTCCTGAACGCTTTATCGGTTCTTGAATGGTAAGGAAACCATCTTGAACCACCTCTGCAGGGTCGTATATAAGCGATATCCATCCAATAGTCGCGAAGAGAGCCTGATAGCAAGCTTTCAGTTGCTCTTCAGAAAGAGGTGTCTCTTGCTGTGGGCAGAGTTTCTTTCCAATGTGTCTTGCGCTGGCGTTTAAGGTGGTTCTTTGCGGATCGTTCGGATCATGGTGGAGCTCGGCCACTGCTGCCAGGAGAAAACAGAGCAGCTTGTTGAGCGACGATTCCTCGTCGAGGAGTGACATAGAAGCCGATGCCTCTGTCGGAAGATGTTTCAGAGCAGTATGATCCGCTCTCCGTGCTCGCTCGCGGAGGGCGTTACAGTACGTTCGACCGTACGGGGATTTCGCATCGATGTCTCCAAGTAACCTCTGGCACATCAACTGCGCTGGATCGGCTACTCTCTCTGGCAAGGCGATCTAAGAGTGGTCAGAGTTGGTCGGGAACACCTGTCACGTTCTGATATGACGAACTTACTCCATCACTTGTAGGGCCTGCGATATTTGACACCCCTTGCTGCGGATGCGACGACGAAGCTACCGCAGACATCGTTGCGAGAAGTATAGCCTCATCTCAGCTAGGTACCTGGACCGGAGCCTCAAGATGGGGGCTGATTCCCCCATTCACAGCCCAAACTTTGTGCCGCACCACTTGTCAAATCAATTCCATTCATATGAAGACACCTGTAAAACTGCACGAACGACACGAACACGAAATATCATTGGAACAGCAGTGCCAGTAGCACAGCAAACGATGATGATAGTAACGAGGCGAGGCATTTGGGAACCGTTGATTGGCCCCGATATGTTGTATGCGGACTGGCAACATTAGGCCGTGACACATTACCGTACGCGAGCCCCGCCCACGTCCAAACGGGATCGGAACGCCCCGTATCCCCATCTTAGATCCCACATTTCAGACACGTCAGCCTTCACCGGTCTCTCACGGGAGAAGTTATCGACCACCCCTTTGAGCTGCTAACCTGTCTTGCTTCAGGCATCTTTCACCACACTGCTTACTGTCCCGTTCGAGTCTCTCATCAACACTGTTGAGCCTTCATCCTGGAGCTTGTCTTGCTTCAGGCATCTTTTACCACACTGCTTACTGTCCCGTTCAAGTCTCTCATCAACAAACCATGTCTACCAAGGTCTTTAGGAGCGCAATATCGACACGCTTCGACCTTCTTACCTCCTCCGCCTGGAATGCTCAAAAGCTGATGCAAGATGAGGAAGATGGACTATCTGCCTATTCACTTGCCGAGATGGTTATGGATCAGATTAATAGACATAACAAGATTGGCAAAGGGCTACGAGCCATCATAGATGTAGCACCTCGCGAGCAAGTACTGGCAGAAGCCGAGCGGCTGGATCGGGAACGCAAAAACGGTGTTATTCACAGTCGATTACATGGCATTCCCGTTATAGTCAAGGTTATCGCATGAAGCTAGCCGCATGATGAATCTACGCTGAAACGAAATAGGATACCATTGCAACAGATCCCAGCCTCAATATGAGAACTACGGCTGGTTCCTGTGCCTTGAGAAACTCCAAGCCTGCCAAAAATGCGGCCGTTGTCGACAGCCTCATCAAAGCGGGCATGATCATAGTGGGAAAGTCGAGCTTGACGGTACGAATGGAACAATGACGTTAGTCTCAACCATGTCAGACCTGACGTCTTGTGCTAGGAGTTCAACAATTACAAAGGCGATGGTCTTATGGGTGGCTGGTCTCCAGTAGGCGGTCAGACACTTTCTGCATACGTGCGAGGGAGAATAGCCCCGGGGGATATTCCGATCGGCCATTCAGTAAGCTTTTTTTGCTCGAAACATCAAATGGATCAAAGCAAGCTAATTATTTAAGACCCCCGGAGGCTCCTCAACCGGATCTGCAGTCGGTGTCTCTGCTGGCTTTGCGTTAGTATCTTTAGGGCTCGAGACAGACGGTTCCATTGTTACTCCTGCCTCCCGAGCGTCTCTCTACGCCATGAAGCCGACTATACATTCTGTCTCACTTGATGGTGTGCTCCCGGTGACAAAAAGCCTTGACTCCGTCGGTGGAATGGCACGAGAACCTGAAGATCTTGCCACTTTGACAGAAATCATCCAGAAGACAATGGCTCCAGATGCAGAACGAGGATATCTGGCTGCCTTGGATGCTACGTGGTCTGATATTCGTCTCGGTTTTCTGGACGAAACGATATGGCAGCTACCTGCCTTCCTATGTGAGCCTATTGAAGAAGCTTTGAAGCAAATGGTAAGACCAAGCCCGCTAGCTGTGTGGCACATGATTAATCATCTCTATAAAGAGAAGCGAGTATCGCGAAGCAATGGACAAGATCAAAAAAGGGGGTGCTTTCGTTCAGTATCCTGTTGCTCTTCCCACAGGCGATGACATTTGGCCATACACAGGTGACATCATGAGTATGAAGTAGTGCACATCATGGCAATCTCACCGACTAATATGAAGTAGAATATGAGTTCAAATTGGCTATCGATGACTACTTAGCCGGTTTGAGCTCAAGTGACGTTCGCAGTCTTGAAGAACTCGTCGAATGGAATCTGAAGCACAAAGACGAAGAACTTCCTCAGGGTAAGTTGAAAGGAAATACAACTAATTAATTGGTCTAACTAATCGATTTTTAAGAGTATCCTTCTCAATCGTCCCTGGAGTACTCATTGAAAAACACCATAACCGCCGATGAAAACGCGCGAAACATTCGAGCTGTGCGCGAGCTGGCTGGAAAGAATGGTGTGGACAAGGTTTTGAGGGAGTTTGATCTGGATGCTATTGCAACCTTATCCGACAGCCCACTTCCAGCCGTTGCATCTGCTTCTGGTAGGCTCACCGTCCCCAATTTCTACCCAAGGCTAACTCAAGATAGGTTATCCAGTGGCAACTATGCCTCTAGGATTACTTGACCTGAATGGTCGACCTTTCGGTATGAGCGTTATCGCTGGAAAGGACCAAGAGTATAAGTTGTTTCAAGTCATGGGTGCCTGGCGGAAGATATTTGATCGAAAGGTCCCTTTGGACCTCTAGAAAGAGAGTCATAACCTGAAGGACGACGCGAATAAGGCAAACAGTGTCATTTAAGCATGCATATTGTTTGCATATCTTTTCCCGTCTGTCTTTGCATCACTCATATGGTCACTCAAACCTCGATAGTGTATTTTAGGAATAGATAATACTGAGTCAGCAGCTTCAGTGAAATGAAACTATGAAGTTGCGGAGACCCCAACAAGGATCGCCAATGTGTCACACTTCATAACCACTATTATCTTTGCCATTCTTACACACCTGCTTGTATCGTGCCCTCAACCCTGCCCAAGCTTCTAGTATCTATGCAATATCTTGTCGACCTGGATATCTACAAGCGTGAAAAGCCTTATCACCTCAGTCAGATTGCCGGAAGAGAGAGCGCTGAAGTAAGCAATTTGGAGTACGCCACTAAGGAAGACATCCCAGTATACGACATTCAGGGTCAGGAAAGCGACTCCCTTACTTGATCTCTCGCATTTTCCCTCACCTGGGTTTAAACTCAAGAATTTCCCCGCACGTCGGCTACCCTGACCTACAAGTTATGAGAGGGATGACAGACGTGGTGAGAGAAACGTACAACATGTTGAACTAGCGCAACTAGGAGACAAAAAAGGTTCTGTCCACTCTCAAAAGCTAATCTCTCTCTACTCTCTAATCCATTACTCTTCTATCCTTCTGACCCCTCTGCTTATTCTCATTTCAGCCATTGGGAATGCTGCCAACATTCATTCCGCCCTTCCAAATCGGTTCTAGCAGTTATGTCACGCGCGCAATGTCACATGTGAGTCCATATACGCTACTTTCAAATCTTCTGCTCGGACTCAACTGACAGTTCCGTTTGCGTAGGCTCCATTGCCAGAGCTAGCCTCTCAGACCAAGTCTGGTGACGGTCGTCGCCGTGGAGCCCGGTGACGTAATTAACCTCAGCCGCATCGAAGCAACAACCAATGAATTTCTAATGGAAGATGACTGCTTCCATGTAGGGTTCCTTGCTGGAATTATATTTCTTGGGGCCGCGCGATCAGAGATCATTCTGGAAACAGAACCTTCTATACTACGTCAAAAGTGGGGCACGCAATGGATGCACTTCGTGGGAAAGGCGGGCGTGCCAGCATCTTATATCACTCCTGGGCCTCACGTTATAGAGCAAGGCATCTTGTACCAGGCATGGAAAACCTACAATGATACTCAGCTAGCATTTGTCGCATCTGTTGAACCAGTAGATAACCAAGGGTGAGCGCGCCTGTCTAACGTTTTGAAGGCTGACATTTTGAACGATAACTCCAGCACATTTCGGAACAGAGATCTGGCCGGCAGTTATTATCCACAGCTTGCGATTGCCGTGCCTTCCAGACTCCGTTCTGGCCGTTTACAAAGTCGGGCGTTAGATGGCATCAGAATTGCTGTAAAAGACATGTACCACTTGAAAGGAGTCTCGACCTCACTTTGTAATCGCGGGTACCAGCAACTCTACGGCTTGCAAGCGGATACAGCTGACGTGATCACAAGACTGATCTCACAAGGCGCAGTGATTGTTGGCAAGACCCAAATGTGCTCTTTTGCACTTGCGGAAAGCCCAACGCAGTCAGTCGAGTATACTTTCCCCTTTAATCCACGAGGGGACGGGTACCAAACACCAGGTGGTAGTAGTAGTGGCAGCGCAGTTGCTATAGCTTCGTATGATTGGCTTGATTTCTCATTAGGAACTGATAGTCAGCATGATTCTTTGGTAGTTAAAAACCTCAAAGCTCATTCATTGCAGCTACCGGAAGTTCTCGTATACCAGCTCTCGCCAATGGTTGTTTCGCTTTGCGACCCTCGACGGGAGCAATCAATATGGACGGAATTGTTTCTATATATTCAAGATTCGATACTCCAACAGTCTTTGGTCGGAACCTTAGCAAGTTCAAAGCCATAATGACGGCGTTGTATCCACAAGGATACAACACCGAAGTCGGCAAGGCGAAAAAGAGTCTAAAGGCTGCGAAATCGAGAGTCATTTACTATCCACCTGACTTTCTTCCCAATGACAACAAGGATCAGCTCCGCATTCTGGAGGAGTTTGTAAAAGACCTGGCGACCAGTTTTGACGCAAAGCTACTCACCACGTCTATCGCCGATAGCTGGGCGGAGACGAGTCTCGTCGAAGAGAAACATCTTGCGACATACTTGCGCAATGTGAGAAACTCTACTCAACCCGTCAGAGCTGCTAATGATCAATGCCTCAGAATACTGCGCATGG
Organism: Periconia sp. TS-2; assembly: GCA_030378425.1. Taxonomy (NCBI): domain Eukaryota; kingdom Fungi; phylum Ascomycota; class Dothideomycetes; order Pleosporales; family Periconiaceae; genus Periconia; species Periconia sp. TS-2. The sequence goes on along the minus strand of JASNQO010000019.1, from coordinate 46,458 downwards.
CTACTAGTTCGCAGCGTACCACTCATTCCAGCCATTTCGATCTCAATTTAGCGATAAAAATAAGCAAGAACCTTTCGCCACCGAGTTCGTCCGCTGGATGTGGTATGTCTTAGCCCGATCATTTTTCATTATCAAGAGTTATACTAACTCCTGACAGGGAAGTTGGTCAAAATACGACTCAAGCAGAGCACGACGATATGACCAAGAGGATGGAGATATCTCGAGAGTGGTTCTTTCACAGCTACATGCCAATCCATCGACTGGAAGCTATCTTAGTGCTGCCTGTCGGTACTGTTCAGCCCGATTATCGTGATACGTATCCCGGCGCACCAGAAGTGGTAACCCCAGGCCTCCGGACTACGTACCTCAGTCCTATTCTAGGGGCTCTGAGGTTTCAGTACCAAGTAAACAAGCATCTCTCGTAAAGAGTAACATGCGCTAAGAGGTTCAGTTGGCCAAGTATCCTTCAAATCCCGAGTCTCGGGCAAAGATGAATATCTTCCGGTACTAGCATCCCTGATGGGTGCTCGAGGTACGGATTTCGACCTGATTGAAACGACTTTGAAAGCTCTGAAGATATTTCGAAGCTTTATGTTGCCAAGACAGGAAATATTACCTTCTAAAGATTTAGGGCTACGATTTACCACGACGTTAGAGAGCATTCCAGGTCATATTCCGGTGGACGTATTTCGGATCTAGTGCAAGGGAAGCGTAGCAGGATATATAATGGCCACATAAGCACGACGGGGCGGAATAGATAGCCGGCTGAGTTGAACAGCTGAATATATCGTCATCTTGGTGGGAGTGATCTGTCTGTTTTGTAATAATCACATATGATTGTTGTAAGGCATCTCGAAAGATGTCAATAGGAGACTACCAGAAGTGACAAGTACAAACAACATCAAAAATATCTACTTTTCCGGACCTCAGAAAGTTGCAAGCCGCTACTGCCACCAAGCACAGCTGAAGCACATGAGTTTGGACCACGGGAGACTCATCGTACGGCCCACAATCTTCGATCCCATGATTCTTAGCGCGACGTACGGGAGCAACAAAATTGTTAACCTACCTAAGGACTATACTAAGTAAGAAGTTTATAATTATAAGGATCTACTATACTATTTCTAGTGTATATTTATATTTAGTATTAAGGATACCCTTATACTTCGTATTACCCCTAACCTGAATGCTTATAACAAGGACAATAATTCATTCATAAAGAAGGAGATATTGTTTTTTAGCTAATAGAAGGACATGCTAACACGTGAGGGCATTCCGGAAACTCCTAAGGTAGAGGACTGGCCTGTCTAGTCTTTGATTAATGGATCACGCCGAAAGCGCAGGAAGTACACACATCCACCCGCAGTCATGCCGCCTCGTCCTGCCGGGTGCCAACGTTGAGCAGGACCAGAGTGAAGACGCTCCAAAACTCACAACATTGAAGCCATGTCAGCCACCTTTTAACAATTTCCGACAATTTACAAACACCTGATACTTCTCCCTCACCTCTCTAAAGGGATAGTATGCACGTCGGATTCTAAATACACTATGTAATGGTTGCCAAGGTCTAAAAACTATGAACGCTCAGTAAGGGACAACAGGATATCGAGGAGATGAGAAAATAAGGGCCGAGGGTAAGAAGCCCTATCAATCAACTTGAATCAGTCTCGGGAAAAGGCGTGGACAGCCAAGTTGCCTTAAAAGTCCCTTGTAGGTTGCCTTGTAAGTTGCGGTCCGGTTCTGCCTCCAATTAGAAGGTGAGACGTATGTGCCAAGATGTAGCCTCATTTGTCAACTCCAAAACACGCATATGAATCACCCTAGGTCCTATCGATGAATGTGACCGCGAGGATACCTTACCCCGCTTCACCGGTTCGTTACCCTTCTATGCCGGATCCGTGCCTAGAAATCCTAGTTGCAGAGCGCTGATAATTGGCATTTCCGTAACAATCCTAGCTCAATGAGACGGTTTTCAGAGTGGATGTGTTGTCCTCGCATAACGCAGCGCCTTTCAGTCGCGGGGTTAGTTATTAATCCTACCTCACGAAGGGCCTCGAGACTCTGGCAAGCAAGGCTACCTATACTTCACCACTTCCCGACTATATTAGCTTGATTCTTTAGTTTCTAGAGACTAAACGTAAAGCAAAGCGACCTCACTGAGCAGAAAGAATAAACAGCATTATGGATCATCAGCCTATCAACATCGTACAGTGAGCTCCCATCCATCCTTCAACTTTTCGCTACCCTATTCCGCTCGTTAGCTCCTCTACTGATGGCACTTAGCAACGAAAACCCCAAAGACCCACTCGCACAGCTGCCGCACGCTGCCGACGCAGCCTTCAACTCGTACGCAAAGCAGGATCAAGCCACCTGCCTCCCCGACACGTGCGTCGATCTCCTCAAGGACATACAAAGCTGGGCAGATAGGCTAGATAAGCCATTCGTCTCCTGCCTGTTCGGCAAGGCAGGCACGGGGAAGTCGACGATCGCACGGACAGTTGCGCGCATGTACCATGACAGGCAGCGTCTCGCAGCCAGCTTCTTCTTTTCGCGCTGCGGCGGCGACGTCGGCCATGTAGGCAAGTTTGTAACGAGCCTCGCGGTACAGCTTGCGCACAACATACCAGCATCTCAGCAATACATCTACGACGCTATTGCAGAGCGTAGCGATATCGTCAGCCAGCCACTGCGCGACCAGTGGGAGCACCTCATCTATGGTCCATTGTCAAAGTTGCCCGAGCCCGGTCCATTTATTGTAGTCGTCGATGCACTCGACGAGCGCGATGACCACAGCGACATAGATATCATCATGCAGCTACTGACTAAGACGCAGACGTTGACAGGTGCCCGGCTGCGAGTGTTCCTAACTGGCGGACCGAAACAGCAGCGCATGCACCGCCTGTCTGTGCGCCCCGTGCCTAGGTACCCCGTGTCTAGGTACCCCTTCTCCGAGCACGGCGTCTTGTGGTATAAAATTGAAAGGCCAACTATCCATCACGATATAGAACTTTTCCTAAAAGACGAACTTCAATCCATACGGCGGGAACTCGGTCTGGATGCTGAATGGCCTGGCACAGAGATTACTACGCAGCTAGTTCAGAGTGCAGGTGGCTCATTCATCTGGGCTGCCACTGCCTGCCGCTTCATCCGCGCTAGAAAGCTCTTAGCACCTGAGAGCTTGAAGACGATCCTACGCGCTGATAGTAGCACCATTGCCGACCCAGGGGAGCATCTGGACCAGATCTATAATACTGTGCTTCAAAGCTCACTCTATATCAACAATGAAGATAAAGAGAAAGAAGAGCAATATTATAGAATCAGGAATGTTCTTGGGAGTATAGTAGTGCTATTCTCCCCTTTGTCTGCGCGGTGTTTAAGTAAGCTGCTCCATATTATGGACGAAGACGTGTGCAAGATACTTAAGGATCTACATGCTATTCTTATTAATCCAGAAGACCCTACCCAGCCGCCTCGGCTGTATCACGCTTCGTTTCGCGACTTCCTCCTTCGTACAGATAGGTGTGGTGATGGTCGTTTCTGGGTAGGTAAGAAGAGCGCACACGGGGACCTAGCATCTCACTGCCTTCGGCTTATGTCTGGCCCAAGCGGTCTTCATCAGAATATATGCGGTCTCTCGGGGCCCGAGGTGCTAAGGAGCCAGATTGACGAGGGGACGATTGCTAGCGGTTTATCACCTGAACTACAGTATGCTTGTCGACACTGGATTAGTCATCTTGAGCAGAGTAAGCAACCCATTGTCGATGGAGACACGACGCAGGTCTTTCTTCAGGAGCACTTTCTTCATTGGCTCGAAGCTATGAGTCTTATGAGAGAATCGCAAAGATGTGTCCCCTTACTCAGTAGTCTTAGAGCTCTTATAGCTGTAAGATCTCTATTAAAAATTTCTTTCTTTGCGTTATGCTAATATACTATACAGCCATCGAATACAAGCTTTCTTTTAAGATTTTTTCTAGACGCTAAGCGATTCGTACTACGGTATCAGTCTATATTAGTAGACGCTCCATTACAGCTTTACTACTCTGCACTTGTATTTAGACCAGAGACAAGTCTAATACGGCAAACTTTCGAGGACCTTGTGCCGCAACGGGTTAATATGGAGTTAAAGAGGGAAATTAATTGGGGTGCGTGTTACAGTACGCTTAACGACCATACCAGAGCAGTTCAAGCAGTAGCCTTCTCACCAGACGGGCAGTTGGTCGCATCGGCCTCTGACGATAAGACAGTACGGCTATGGGAGGCAGTGACGGGCACGTGCCGTAGTATATTCGAGGGCCATACTGACTATGTTCGCGCAGTAGCCTTCTCACCAGACGGGCAGCTAGTTGCATCGGCCTCTGACGATAAGACAGTACAGCTAAGGGAGGCAGTGACGGGCACGTGCCGGAGTATATTCGAGGGCCATACTGAACGGGTTCGCGCAGTAGCCTTCTCACCAGACGGGCAGCTAGTTGCATCGGCCTCTGACGATAAGACAGTACGGCTATGGGAGGCAGTGACGGGGACGTGCCATAGTATATTCGAGGGCCATACTGACTGGGTTCGCGCAGTAGCCTTCTCACCAAACGGGCAGTTGGTCGCATCAGGCTCTGACGATAAGACAGTACGGCTATGGGAGGTAGTAACGGGCACGTGCCGTAGTATATTCGAGGACCATACTGGATGGGTTCACGCAGTAGCCTTCTCACCAGACGGGCAGCTAGTCGCATCGGCCTATGACGATAAGACAGTACGGCTATGGGAGGTAGTAACGGGCACGTGCCGTAGTATATTCAAGGGCCATATTGAATTGGTTCGCGCAGTAGCCTTCTCACCAGACGGGCAGCTAGTTGCATCGGCCTCTGACGATAAGACAGTACGGCTATGGGAGGCAGTGACGGGCACGTGCCGGAGTATATTCGAGGGTCATACTGAACGGGTCAACGCAGTAGCCTTCTCACCAGAGCAGCTAGTCTCGTCGGGCTCTGGCGATAAGACAGTACGGCTATGGGATGCGACGACAGATGATAGTATCGTTATGTTGGATACTGGGTTAGAAGAAGATTCAAGGCTTCCCGTCACGGAGTTAAAGAATAGTCAAAATTATGTCCTCCAGCTCTGGAAAGGTCTATTACTCTACTTCGGGTTGATAGAACCTCATGGGAAGCATCGAATCAGGTGGCAATGTGTGGGTATTCTTCGTCTTACGTGGACTCCTTCACAAATTCTCTGACATTAGCTACAGAAATGCGGATACAGAGGTTTCAGTGATGTAGGAGAACTTGAAGACGATGACATTACGGCACTTAAAAACCACATGAAGCAATCTGCGGGAGTTCAATTTACCTCTTCGTCGATTGTATGGGAGGTAATCAGCTGGGTGAAAATCAGAGCCACCCGTCTTATCCAAAGTATTAGGACATATCTCCAGCTTCCTATCCGAGACGGTAGTGGAAGACCTAGCCGGACATCTGATTTATCTCAACACAATCAGGAACTTGAGTTGGAAGAACAAAGTATCGGATACGAGACTACTCAACAGCAACGCTTACACGTGATAGCTTGCATGCACAAGAACTTGCATGAAAAGGTTCTGCATCAAGAAAATCTCAATGGAATAGAAACAGACCGGAGGCTTTTATACCTCCTTAACAGCATGCTCAAGAGGTATAGAGGTGGCCTCTTTTCGTACTTTTCGCTTCGTACAGTGAAAGGTGTATCATTTACGAAGGTAATCTATCATTCTACATGTAGAAGCCACAGGCTAACATTATAGTTCCATTTATGGAGGGAAGGAAACGTTGAGGTCCGATATCATGATCACTGCTGTAATGGATCATGCAACTGTTTTCCTCCTATAGGTTTCGTCGAACCACATACCGGGGCGCAGTATCTCTGCGAGCGTCCTCCCCCTAGAGAACCATCTATTCTCCCTGATTTTTTTCTACACATGATTATGTCGCCTTCATGTGTTAATGACGATGATACTTCGATTTTTAAGCGTTACCCTAAACGAACATATGGAAGGTTGGCTATAACAAGTACCGTGCCTATGGAGGTATGGGGGATCTTTTACCAAGAGGGTTGGGACATTACAAAGATCGTATGGCTTTATCTACTATTAGGTATATTTGGAAGTTTTATTTTTGGGATTATATGGTCTATATATCAAAGGGATGTTCAAGGCGCATTTGGAATCTCAGGATGGTGGGTAACATCAGGTGGCGGCATATTAGCTATACTTTTGTTACGACCCTAGAATAGGGATGGCAGTGCTTAAGAATAAGAGGATAGCAGGCGCTGATGCATGGTAATTCTTATGTAGGGCTAAGCTACCATTAGTAGCTCACAAGCCACATGACTCCTTATGTGACTAAAGAGTCCCTAAATATCTCTAAGGCTCTATATAAGTTCTAAGAGACTTAGTACTTTAGGATTCTAATTACTACTTCTTATATTTATATAGCTAGGATTACTTTAGTAAATAGATTTAGGTATCTTTTATAGTTTATAAAGTATAGTATTCGCTCAGCAATAAGCTACTGTTATTAGAATAGCACACTACAAAGCGCTTACCCGCATACACCCCTGCCATATATGGTATGAGCTTTGTCTCATTTGATTTAGATCTGAGTAGCTAATTACATGAGAGCAGAAACAGACCGAACTCATTAATCATTTAGCCTTGAGCTTCGCCGCACCAACGTTAAACATCTGAATGAGTTGCAAGGAGGACATTCTTTGCAACTTTATTGACGTCGTCGAACTTTTCCTATATCGAAAGAGAATTAGCTTTACTCTCCCTAATACTGAAGGCTGACGGTTGTGCGAGTGAAGGTAAACTAGAAGGATTGCAATGTATAATGACAAACTTGCAAAGATACATTTTACCATTAAATGCGAAATGGTTTGATCTTACCTCGATTTCTTCGGAGCTCACTTTCGGAGCAACCAAGACTTTGTCGCCCGGAGTCCAATTCACTGGAGTTGCGACGCTAAAGAAAATCATCATTAGATGTAGACTAAGGTATTACAAATTTAGGAGTGGCTTACCTGTCAGGAGTTTGGAGGCAGTCGATCACTCGAAGCACTTCTGTAACACTTGCGCCGATAGAATCAGGATAGCTGAAAATGAGCCTGACCTTCTTGGCGGGATCAATAATGAATATGTCGCGAACAGTGGACTTCGACGAAGTCTCCATGGTGTCAATCCTGCACCATGAGGTAAAATGGTTAGCATCCTAAAGAGATCACAAGCGATAAGTAGAACTATCTCGTACATATCATAGAGCTGTGCAAGCTTCTTCGACTTATCCTCAATGAGAGGGATGGTTATTGGCCTAGTCGCTAGCTTCGCGATCTCCCTTTCCCACGTTTTGAGGTTGTCCATAGTATCTGGTACCATGGCAATAAGTTTCACATTGCGGTTGTCAAACTCTCCGACGAGGTATTGAATATAGGCAAGTTCGGTGGTCGAGACAGGGTTTTCTATAATGATGACCTCTCAGACAACACGCTTTATATGAAAGACGGGAGTTACAAACGAGCTGGGTGAGACAAGAGGACGACCCATTTGTCCTAAATTAGGATATATTAGTTGCGGCCATCCATGTGTAGTGAGGTGACATACTCCAATGAATTCATGAAAATCAATGTGACCCTTTTGCCCAAGAGTAAGCTTAGAATTTAATACCTTAAATTGACATGGGAAAGCTACCTCGGTCGATTCGGCCTGAAAGTTGGGCGCTGGGTAACCGATCCTCAACCTGTGCCACTTTCTTAGTTCTCTCAGAAGTCACAGCCGTATTGACTTACGAGCGCCGTTGTCCAGACATAACTAGTTACCTAGGTCGTGCGAGGGTGCTCTCAGTGAAGGAAAAGTGAGATGTGAGTTACGATGTTCAAGCTGTAATAAGCTGCCGTTTATAAGCGCAAAGAGAGCGCTGCCGAAGGCCTGCTCTCAGATTCTGATGAGTCTGTCCGAGCAGAGAGCTTACTAATTCCGATGCAGTCGCAAAATCAAGAAACTCTCCCAAGCCTCAACAATTTATCGTTGTTGGAGGAGGCCGGTTATCAGTTGCAATTACAGGTAGGCGGACCCGAACGGAAGTCGCGGATGCATAATCCCGCCAAGCTCAGCTGTTTGTTGGGCCAAACATACGAATGAAGTAACCTATTTGGGTTCCCCGTGGTTTGACATCTGATCATGAGTGCTTTCAGCCCTTTGTTCTCGCCTAACCATGGCGTAAGCATGCGGGGGATTGATGTGCAGTGAATCCCCCAGGTCGATGATTGGTAGCCTTGGAATTTCTTGAGCCGATAAAGCGTTAGAGCAGCAACGAGACAAGAGAGTGGTGAACCATCACGAGTGTAGTCGCTTCCAGAACACTCGCTTACACAATCGGACTTCCGGGTTTCCAATACTACGAAACTGTTGGTTGTAGTGCTCAGCATGGCCTTTGCTTTATGTGTCTTAGCTGCAGACGGGCCGGCTCACCCGCGCGGAGGCTAGCGCCCTAGATGCAGATCAATGGCGTGGGTCGTGGCAAGTCTAAATGAACGCCCATCCACCAAAGGACGTATTAGCGGGATCGCAGCGCGCTCAGGTAAGGTGGCCTGACACATGCCCTCTTTTATTCTTTCAGCTCCTATGTTGCATTTAGCATTCCCCTCCGTATGCTGCATGCTGACATGGCTTACCTACTTCCCGTTTGCCTTGGTCATTAGCACCTGACCAATGAGACCAATCCATCACCAGGCCAAGTCACCCTTCTTTTCGCGGCAGCATGCAGCAATCCAAATAGAAGGTGATAAGGTGGGATACGGATATAGTTCCCTGATCTATCCCAACTAATACGTCCATTAGTGGATGCGCACCCTTCCCTGTCCATTTAGACTTGCGACGGCCCGCGCCTACAGTATAATTTGCATCTAGAGCACTCGCCTCGGCGCGGGCGGGTCGGTCACTCGCCTGTGATGACAAATCTCATCTGCAGCTACTTGTACAGTAGTTTCGTTGCCTTATAAAATCTCTCCCCGGCTGAGCTAACTTTACCTCATTCCAGTGACACTCGAATCTTAACGTAATAAGCTCTGTGTCCCTAGCTTAATTCTAAGTTCATAAATACCTTTGGGGGAAGAGAGTCTTATACCTCCACTTCGAGATCTCTTCAATTCAAAGACCTTGGAACATTATTGAACTCGGTTAGTCCTCTCAAATAACTCGTACATTATAAAAGAGGATAAACCGGACTGGTACCACTGGAATTCCACAGTCTACTATGGCTGCCGCTTAATCTTGCTAATATCCGGTGTAATACAGATGCCTCCTTTTTGGTGCCTTCCACCGCCTCCTTGGTGCCTCCCGCCACCACCACCACCACCTCCTCCGTGGTGCATACCAATGGCGCCGTTCCCTCGAGGGCCATTTCCATTTCCACCTCCGATAGCACCTCCGCCTTGGAGTGGTCCACAGAGACTACCGGACCCGCCTTGGATGAGAGGGCGCCGAAGGCGCTGGCATAGGAATATCCATGAATCTGAAGGCGAGGAAGAACAGGAATTTGGGATAGGTTGGTAATGGTAGGGTTAGGGTTCCTCTCTATACTTTTATGTTCCACTACACCAGTAGTGTATGTACGCAAGTCAGTACAGAATGTACGCTGACGCAGGAAGCTCCTGGGATCTGGACGGTTAAGCAGGAGACTTACTAAGCGGACCGGTAGCAATTTCTTGAAAATTATATGTACGGGATCGGCCCACAGATCGACGCAAGTAGAGTAGTGACATACTCTCCTAGTAAGTCATCTTATCACGTGCTGAGCACGTAGCAAGAGGGGCGAAGCGCTGGAGGCGGACGACCGCAGCAGGTATACGCAGTACTTCCCCTCCTTCCGCTACTTTCTTTCGTTTTGTTAGTTAGCAATCAAGGATGTGATTAGATACCGGGGAGCGGGGGTACGAAGTGTCTGTGCATCGGGAGATAGCGTGTACTTTTCTTAGAGGGATAAGAGGGAGGGCGCTCCCCTTTTCTCTTCTTCTCCTTCTTTACCTTCTCCCTTCGTGGTGGAGTTGCTTTTAGAAATATTGCGGTAGGCAACAGCACCATTAGGTAGCCACTCCGAGCGGCCACCGCTGCTCAGCAGCACCAATAAACAAGTTCCCCGAATTCATGTGATCTTGACGAACCGTAAACAGCATGTCTAGATGTGGTATAGCGCAGCTACCCAGAGGACTGATCTCTTACACAAACCCCTCTTTGGCTGCTTCGTCACCACTATCTTCGAGCCGCGGCTGTGACGGCCCATCGCATGGGGCTTCGAGCCAGAGGGTGAATGGCGGCTTGTCACGTGAAACCGCATGTATGATGGTGACTATCAGGGACAGGGCACTAGGCCCGCCCTGGACTAGTGCGTGGATCGAGCAGGTAAAAGGCGTCTGCCTCTCTAGCTTTGCTCTCCACCTTAGTCTTTTCTGTGTAATAGAGTTTCAACTTCCTATTCCTGCTCAGCTTCATCGTGAGGCTACCGCCATATAGTGAGACCGAAACCTGTCCTCACAGCGGCAGTGTACGCTTGTCGTTCTCGATAAAATCCACATCAACAATCGTCGCCATCACTAGTGTGCCGCCATCACTAGTGTAAGGCATTCACGACTGCACGTCGACTTAAAATGGCCACTCTTGACTGCTTAAAGTGGGCCCTTAGGCAGGAAGCCCAAGCAACGGCGTCATCGATGAAGAAACCGTTGTCGGACAAACAATACAGAGCCGGCTTCGATAGTTTGGTCGGAGGCTCAGGATGGGTGACGTACGAGGACTTCATTATTCCTCAACTATCTCAGCTGCTGGCCCCTCTCTTCGACTCGCGTATCTCTATATCGGTTCTCGAAATCGGACCCGGTCCAAAAAGCGTACTTGGATATCTGCCCGGTCGTCTTAGACGAAAGATTAGGAAGTATACTGCATTCGAGCCAAATGGCGCCTTTGCTGCAGGGCTGGAAGAATGGCTCGGCTCTACCTCCGAGAGAGAGAGTCCACTGCCCTGTATGGGAGACCCTCCTAACATCTATCGAATACCTTTCGTTCTGCAGGACACCGTGGAGAATGGTACCAGTACCAGCACGAACAATCATAACGAAAAATACGATTTTGTCCTATTCTGCCACAGCATGTACGGCATGAAACCAAAGCAAAGATTTATCAAACGTGCGCTGGAATTACTTGTTGGGCGGCCACAGGGTGGAATGGTGGCGGTTTTTCATCGCGACGGGCGCCTGCACCTTGAGGGCTTGGTGTGCCATCGAACGGCATCTTTCCTAGGAGTCATTCGAATAGCAAATGCTGATGAGGTACTGGACCGTTTTGCTCCTTTTATCGCCGGATTTATCGTTCAGGATGTAGGCATCCGAGCCGCCTGGCGCGAGGTGTGCCGCACCTTAGGCCGTCGTGACGAAGCCCACCCAGACCATCTCCTATTCAACTCGCCCAACATCATGACGGCTTTTACCCAATATGCGAACATGTTGCCGGAGCTGCTTGCCCAAGTGCCCGTGCCGAAGGACCTTAGGGTTAAGAACTGGGAGGCTCGCCTCCACCACCCTGCCTCGATTGTTAGGCCGACAGAGATCCTACATATCCAACAGTGCGTGCGATGGGCTCTCAAACATGGAGTCGGCCTGACCGTCGTCGGCGGAGGTCACAGCGGCCACTGTCTCTGGCCCAATACTGTCTCGATCGACATGGGCCACTTTGACCAAGTATATGTTCTCGACACAAAGGATACAGAAGAGACTGGATGTGACTCCTGTTCTCTGGTCGTCGCGGAGGCCGGCTGTAAGACAGGAGACATTATCCGCAAGACTATGGCAGCAGGCGTGACAGTACCTCTTGGGGCTCGTCCAAGCGTAGGTGCGGGGCTATGACTACAAGGTGGCATTGGGCATCTGGCTAGGTTGTACGGGCTTTCGTGCGACGCCATTGTCGGTGCTATTGTGGTCAGCGTCGATTCTGGCCAGCTCCTTTGTGTCGGCCATGTACCCAAATTACATTGGCCAGTCGGTGCGATCCGTTCAGAAAACGAAACAGATCTACTATGGGCGATAAAAGGCGCTGGGACTAACTTTGGCATCGTGGTTAGCGTCACTTTCAAGGCCTACACAGCTCCGAGATTCTTGACTCGAAACTGGATCAAGCCGCTGAGCGACATACGCGAAGCGCGACTCAGGCTCAAAGATTTTGCTGAATCCGTCGCCAAGTTCCATAAGGCCTGTTCTGCAGACGCGTATTTGTACTGGGACGCCGGCCAGCTGCACCTTGGTGTGACCACGTTCGAATCTGTTACAAGTAGGTCCGCCTCTGCAACGTCCGGCCCGACGCCAATAGATGCAATTTCGGGGCCACAAGCGGAATCCAAGGTTGTGGACGGCGTCGAATTGTTCGAGACCGAGATGTATATGTCCGGGATGCACGGCGGGCACGGCGGCGGCAAGACGTCATCGTTCAAGCGATGTGTATTCCTAAATCGTATCGGGACAGCAAACATCGCCGACCGCTTGGTGGCCGCCGTCGAGACTCGTCCTTCGTCACTCTGTTACCTGCATCTGCTGCAAGGCGGTGGAGCGGTTGACGACGTTGCAGCCGATGCCACTGCTTTCGGATGTCGCGACTGGGATTTTGCGTGCGTGATCACTGGAGTCTGGCCCCGCGACCAAGACGGTACCGAAGCCGCACGCTCTACTATTCGGTGGGTTTACAATGTCGTTAGAGATCTGTTGCCCTTGAGTAGCAGAGCTTACGGCGCCGATCTTGGGCCCGACCCCAGAGACGCCGCGCTGGTGGCTAAGGCTTTTGGACCAAACCTACCACGCCTCGTCCATCTCAAACGCTGCCTGGACCCACATGGTGTGCTGGCTTACGCCTGCCCGCTCATGAAAGCACCGATGGGACAGAAGCTTATCATTCTTGTCACGGGCGAAAGCTGCGCTGGTAAAGACTTTTGCGCCCATGTCTGGGTCTCATTTTTTAGGGACAAAGGCTTCACGACGCGTGCAGTCAGCATAAGGGACGCGACCAAGCGAGAATACGCGGCGACTACGGGTGCGGATCTGAGCTGCCTGCTTTCGGACCGTGCCTACAAGGAGCAACACCGGCCAGCGTTGACAGCATTCTTCCAGGAGCAGGTGCGGCAACGACCTCAGCTGCCGGAGGAGCATTTTCTACATGTGGTTCACAACGCTGGAAATGTGGACGTACTACTAATAACTGGAATGAGAGATGAGGCACCGGTCGCCGCCTTTTCGCATTTGGTGCCAAACAGCAGGCTGCTCGAGGTTTGCGTCCAAGTTGATCAACAGACGCGGCGGAGTCGCCGAGGGCGCTACAGCGGCGATGACGACGGTGACAAGAACAGTTGCAGCGACAATAGCAGATCAAATTCGACGGCCTTGGACAGCTGCCCGAGTCTCATTTTCGAAAACGACAGAACTGGAAATGACGCGGCCTGGAACTTTGCTGAACAGTGCCTCCTTCCCCTCCTCCACGAGGACTTGCAACGACTGGCCAATATGGTGCGTTTGATACCCGACTTTCCGCGCCAGGGCATAGATTTCCGGCACGTGCTGGGCATCACGCAGGAGGTGGGTGGGCTGGCCTTGTGCACATCTTTGCTGCAAACTCATTTCACCGGTGATTGGGCCAAAGTTGATGCGGTGGTGAGTTGCGAGGCTGGCGGCTTTGTTTTTGCATCGGCGTTGGCCTCGCAAGTCAATGTACCTTTGGTGCTGATTCGCGAAGCCGGCAAGCTACCCCCGCCCACCATTTCCGTTGGCAAGTCCCCGTCACATATCAAGTCTTTGGCCTCCAACGGTACGAAGGAGAAGCGGATGGAGATGGAGCGGGATGTGATACCCAGGGGAGCATCAGTGGTGGTGGTGGACGATGTGCTTTCCACAGGAAATACGCTTTGTGCCGTGATACAGCTCTTAGACGAAGCTGGCATTGGCGCCGAGAATGTGAGCATCATGGCCGTGGCCGAGCTCCCGAGTCATAGTGGCCGAAACTTGTTACGCTGCAGTGGTTATGGCCGTATCAAAATTCAAAGCCTTTTAGTCTTTGGCGGTTTTTAGGAATAAGTATCTGATAAGGAAGTTCCTATATAACTCAGTATATATTTATAGCTCTAAGAATTAAGGCTTATAAAAGCTATAGTCACTAGGAATAGTGTTGGGTTTAGGAAAGTGATGCAGATGATAATTCCGACGATGACAAGCCCCGAAGGATCGCACGTAGAGGACGGAAAGCTGTCAAATAGATCTGTATACTCAGTCTATATTTTGGGTAATATCCTCGTACCGATAAACACTTCAGAGACCATAATGCGTAATACGGTGGCAGGGGTCTCTATTGTTCAACTTTATTGAGCCGCGGCTGCGATGAAAAGATTCAGTGGAGGGCTATGATTCTTGTAGTACACGCACGATGCAGTGGGTAGCAGCGCCCTTCTCCGGAAGGAGGTACAAGTCCATGCACGACTAACATGCAGGTCTTGAGTCATCCAGAATGCCGGGAACGAGATGGACTACTTATTAGCCCTTCGGATCCCAACAAAACGGTCATTGCTATTACCTGACCTAACTTGTACATCCTTTCGACAGAACACGGCTCTAGAATTGCAACGGGATGTTGAGCTTGACGTCACTTCGGTCCCTCAGGCACCTGAAGCCAAAGTCGCAACTCCCCCTTCAGACGTAGTCAAGCAATACGACCCACGAGGGCAATGGACACTACATCGACTCGCCTCCTCTTCCGAGTTCCTATGCCTCCAGTGCAATAAGCAGAAGAAAGCGAAGTTGGTAGCCACACGTCACAATCAGTGGGACGACCTTTGCTGCAATGCTTGTTATGGTCAGATACTGTCGAAGGTACTGAAAGTGCAGCTGGACAGGATGTTTGAACCATACTGAAATATGGCAGGTCAAAGGCTGAGAATTGTCAACATTCTTCCCAATTGCACTTGACTTGCTTGAAAGTGGGAACGTGTTCCTTGTTCGTTTCGAGGGCTGTGTGTATTTTCTTTGAGGACGAAGTTCGATCACTTCTAAGTGGTGTTCTTACAGGTGTGCATAAGGTAATGTCTGATGGTGCAAGCCTCTCTTGGGGCAATCGGATGAATTCATGTCGGGGTATTTTACCAGCCGCCATCTGAAAAGGTCTCCTTAATTCAATCAATAATTTTCTTCCCTCTCTCAAGCAGAGTGACTTCCTTCTTAAGACTTGTTTATTTAATTTTCGTCTATAACTCCTTCCCAGCAATGTCCTCCAATGCGTCACGACCTATGCTCGTACAGCATCGGCAAATCGCTTCCTTGCGACTTTATAGTAAGCGCACGTCATGTCATTTATCTCAAGTGTCGTATGCCTTATATTGCTTAAGGGATGAATTTGAACTATATTATTGAGGCGCACAACTATTCTATACTTATGGCTGCTCGTGCTGGACAACGTCGACGATCCTCGTTTTCTGCTCAACTGCCCAGCTGCGAACGCAGCATCCGCTTCTAAACTCCTGCGTGGAGATCTCCCTTACTGCAAGCTCGGCTCGATCCTCGCCACAACGCGGAACAGGGAGACAGAGCTAAAGCTTGTCGAACATCACGACATCATCACCATTAATCTGATAAACAAGACAAATACACTTGTGCTCTTTAGGAAGAAGCTAGGGACATAATAACCTAGAGACATAATAACAGCAGTGAGATTATCAAGCTTGCAGCTACGCTTAACTATGTGTTGCAAACTATTATGCAAGTAGCGGCATATATCTCACAGAGAGCACCATCCTAGATATTTCCACAGCGACGAATCTCGGCGCGAAACAGGGGCGAGAAAATTATTGGATATGCTTTGGCTAGCGATCTGGCTTTTTATTAGTACTTGGTATTGGTATCGCCATGAACTCTTATAGTGGATTCAACTTGTGTCTAGTTAAGTATACATCTTCGCCAAGCGATCCGACTCCGTCTCAGGCATCTCAATATTCTGCTTTTCGACCTCTTTCATCTGCTTCACCCATTTACCAATCGGCACCTCCAGCGGCCGGAACCCCTCCTTTCGTCCCATTCTCTTCAAAATCTCCACCGACAGTTCGTTCTCGACGATTCCCTGGTCTGTGGTCTCCTGCAAGTCTTCGGGAAATTTCTTCCCTGGTGCCAACTGTCTTAATATCTTGAGAATGTCTGTCCAGGTGAACTTCCCGGCCATGGCGAATATGCGCCGGTTTTCAATGCCGGGGAGTGTGAGCGCTCCGAGGTGCAGGAGTCCGTCGTCTTCTGTGTCGATCCACCACTCTGGCGGGATCATGGTCGTGCCGAGCAAGAGGCCGTCCCAGAGCAGTTTGAGCAAGCCGGTGGAGCTCACCATGCCGGTATTTTTGGGAGAGGCCACAGGGCCAAAATTGACGTTCGGCACAATGACATTGAAATCGAAATGCAGCTTACGCTCTTTTATCCAGTTCCAGGCCGTCGTTTCGGCCTCGTATTTGCCACGGCAGTAATTTAACATCATGCGCGAGAACTCAGTCGATGGAGGCTCCGTCCACGCCTTTTTGCTTTCTTCAAAGTACGTCCACTCTTTGAGATGATATGGCTTGGCTGAATGAAGGGTTTCTGAGGCCACGCTGGCCGCATTGCTCGATGTGAACACTACGCTCTTGATGCCGGGTTCCTTGGCGGCTGCTTCCAGGACGTTGACGACGGTCTTGATCATGGGCGGAATGACGTCTTTGGGATCTGGGAGGAAGACGACGGAAGTGGCCAGGTGAGCGATGCCATCAACGCCCTTGACAGCCTCGTCCAAGGCATTGTTAGCGCTCAAGTCAGGGACCTCGAATAAGCTGAAATTAGGCCCGTAGTGTTGGAGCATCCATTTGTACTTCTCGATAGAGCGGACCGTGCCTCGGACCCTGTAGCCCGCGTCGAGGAAGACTTGGATGGTGACGCCACAGATGTATCCGTTGGCACCAGTCACGAGAATGAGACCTCCTGGCGGAACCTTGGGCATGTTGTTGGTCGGTATGTCGACGTTTAGGGTAGACTAGACGAACAAGAAAGGAAAGACAGAATCTATGCGGGCTAAATATGGCAGATACGTATGATGATCAGCGTCTCCGTCTGGATCCTAAGAGGAGTACCGCGAGCAATGATGGGTTATATATACTTGGACTAGACGCTGCAGCGCGATGACTGAACCGCCAGAAGCGCACCGGAACTGCGCCTCGAGCATCCTGTTGGGACGTTTGCATTATGGGACTAGTAACAGATGGAAAGCGCTGCAGTACGCTACAACGGAAATAGTCATTGCCCGTCTTCGGTCCACAGACTAGACTTTAGCAGTTTAGCAGGGAACGCTAGCTGCATTATTAGCTATAATGAGGAGGGCTAGAGAGCATGGCAGGGCGTCTGGCTCTAAGCAGCGACGCGCGATTTCTCATCAACACCAGCAGCGATTGGCATTTCTGCAAGAGGAATTCCTTATTCAGTGGATACTTGACGAGGATATGCGTGGATTTCCTCCTGCGCACGCGCTCGTACGAGAACTGGCGACTCGAACCTCGCTGACAAACAGAGACGTCGATGTGCGGAGTACCCAATCAGGAAAACGCCGAAGCCGGTACGTTAACCGCATGCAGGAATTGGTTCCCAACTTCATGTGAGATTTTGCACAGAGACTAGGGAAATTCTGGAATTGCATCTGCGGCAACGGACGAATTTCAGTGGAAAGCTTCGCGTGCGTTGCGCGTGCGGTGCGATGTAGAGGAAAAAGAAATACATCCTTAGAGTCTAAATGGAGGCGATATGTATAGGCGGTCGACCATCTGATCGGATTGCTCCTTGTCTTTAACCGCTAGAATGCTTGCATAATCTTTACTAGGTCTTTCTTTTTAACTGCGTTGGGTCTAGTCGGTGCACTCGAAGTTCCGATTACTAAAGAGAGCCGCTGTCGGCTATTTAGTAGCAACTTTACGATAGATGCATATCAATTGTATCCAGAGAATGGAGATTCCAACTTTGACGATTGCGAGTTGTACATAGGGTAGCCTTTCTCTCCCTAAAGCCCGGATATCTTCTTACAGTGTGTAGCATTCTCTTGAATGTCTTAGGCATCTACAACCCCTATCCGCGAGACCTTGAAGTCATCGATTTTCCTAGAATTTTGCACGATCCAGAAAACCACCTCGGTAGTGTCCAATACAACCATAACAATGACCTCCTCTCCATCGTCACCGACGCGAGCGCTGCATTCAACACCAATGGTACTGACATCTCAGGCACCAACTGGATTATACTTTGGGATCCCAAAACGCGCAAGACGATATGCAGACAGAACCTGACCCAGGTGCGACCACATTATTGTTAGAAAAAGGTGGCCTCTTTCACGAGGCTAGATATGGAAGCTGCAGCTGGCTGTAGACCAATTTGGATTAGGAGGCGGGAGCGGGGCGGGGACTCTTGGCACAGGTTACACAAACAGTGGGCACCTTTCCTCGCTGTAGCGTGCACTCTTGTCAAGAGGCCTTGGTGGCTCCTAGCCTCTTGCGGTTAGAGCCTTGGCAATGAAGGCAATTGTCCAGCTCTCACCCTGCCTACGATGTACACGACAGCTCTAATTTGAACCTTCTGTATGTAATTTAACGGGAACCCGGATCTGTATTTCGCACTTGAAGATTTTAACCGCCCTCGTGAGTGCCAAGTGAACGAGGCTAGGAGCGCTGGTAGTAGCGGCCGGGTATTTCTAAATTATAGGAGAGCAACAACTCACCAGCCCAATTAGCTATGCGTATGTGCGGGACTATCTCTGAGAACTATCTGGCTCATAATAGATAGATGCTATCCGTCGCCGTGCTCGTCACGCGTCATGGAGGAACGATTCTGGGGATCTCCTCTATAATCCTTTCGCACGAGCTCGAAGCAGAGAGTCGAATTTGAACACGAACTTGGGGAACGAAATTTCTCTGGGCCCAACGCAATCGGAGGGTCGCTTTGAGGCTCCACGACACGCAGCAACTATCGCCACGACTGGATCTCAGGCGCAGGAAGCGGTTCCTCAGATCCTACGCAGAGCAAGCACCGTACCGACTAACTACCCAGTGTCAGATATAGTTATAATTCCAAACGATAATATTACGGCAGAGCCCGCGATGACAGACAAGATAAATGTCGCTAATGAGCCTCGAATCGCTAATGCATTGCACAAGAGGAGCAAGTTCAAGAGTATCTTTCAACGTCCTGCCACCGACTTGGAATCGGAGCTTCATCCTTTAGATAGGATCCTCCGTGGCCAAGAAGACAAAAGCAAGTACTTGGGGCGACATATCGAGAACCGCCTGCTATGGTGGACTCTTACAAGACAAATCCCTTTGGGGAACCAATTTCGAGCTACATTGTTCGGGACCTGGCTCAATCTTCTTCTGCCGTTTATCCCAGCTGGCTTTGTAGTGAACTATGCGCACCGTGGGCCTGCCACTGTGTTCTCTGTTAACTTCGTCGCCATCATCCCTAGTGCAGCTCTCATGGGCTTTGCCATCGAGGAGCTGGCGATTCGGCTTGGGGACATTTATGGGGGGTTGTTAAGCATAACTTTTAGGTAATGCGTTCAATTCACAAATTCAGGCGATGTTGGCTGATAGTACAATTCAGTAACGCGGTGCAGCTGATTACCTCGATACTTCTGCTCAAGAAGCAGCAGATATTCGTTCTACAAACGTCTCTTCTAGGATACATCTTATCGAATCTGTTGTTCATGACTGGTCTTGGTTTCTTCCTGGGAGGACTAGGCCGTCTCGAACAATACTTCGATCCTGCAATAGCGCAGACAATCGGCATGCTGCTTCTCCTCGCAGTATTGAGCGTGGTGGTTCCTACGACTGCCCATTTGATGACCGACACAACTCCCGACGGCATACTGGGTCAATCACGAGGAACGTCAGTCGTCATTCTAGTGTCCTACGGCTTGTACATTCTCTTTCAGTATATCACAAACCGAGACTTGTACAAGACCGAGCAGCCGAAAGTGCGAAAGGCAAAGCCAAGACCAAAAAGCGAGGTTCCTAAAGGGTCTACGCTGCGGGGAATTGCCGGGATCGGCGCCACTACCGCAGCCGCTTCTGGAGGAGGTCTGAATGCCAGCATGCTCGTTAAAGACGCGGCGGATGAAGAAGATGAAGGAGACGATTTTCCGGAACCCAACCTTAGCCTCTCGGTGGGCATAATTTTATTAACCATCTCGGTAGTGCTCTTGGCATTCAACACTCAATTCGCCACGGACAACTTACAAGGCCTTCTCGAACATAGCGGTCTAACACAGAGTTTTGTCGGCCTCGTCATCATTCCAATTCTCAGCAACGATCCTCAGTCAATCAAAATGGCCATGCTCGATAAGATGGACCTGAGTATTGCGCTCACGCTGGAAAGGTGCATGAAAACGGCCCTGATGGTCGTTCCGTGCGTCGTCCTCGTGGCATGGGGCATGCGAATTGACGAGATGACCCTGGAGTTCGATGGATTCACCACGGCAGCGCTCTTTGCATCAATCATCATTGTTACGTATGTGGTACAGGAGGGCAAGTCAAACTGGTTAGTCTACGATGAGTCTACGCAAACTTTGTAGTATGTTTACTGACCCGCAAAAGGCTCACTGGCGCCTTGCTAATCAAGGTGTACATCATTATTGCTATTTCCGCATTTTATAGGAAGTAAAATTACACGCACTAGCAGGTGGGACATTTGTGAAAACGCTCAAAGTCACCATGGTTGTGATTCTGAATAGAGTCCATGTGTAGCGAAGCGTTTGTTGATTTTATTAAATATATATGAAACCTTCGTGCCATCGGATATCACATTTACTTAGCGGGTAGGAGATTCGATTGTATTCGGGAGCTGAAATGAAGGTAGGATATATAGGTAAGGTTAGGAAATTTTGAGGGTTAAAATATCTATTAAAGGTACTACTATATATAATGAGAGTAGATAGAATAAAAGTACTTTTCTAATTTCTAATTAAGGTTCTATTTAAAGATTATATCATTATAGGTATATAGTCTTTACTTTACTTTTAAGCTTCTAAGGTATATTAGTTTAGGCAAGCGTCAGATGAGAATGAACATATAGACCAAAGCGCGTGGTTCCTCATTGTCAAAGTCTGTCCGGGAGTTATCCCTCAAATCCAAGTCCAAACCTAGACCTTCAACTTGACTTGTGTATTCGGGGCTGATCTCGGCGATAGTGTTGGGTTTTGTTCGAACGTTACGGCAGCTTTTGATGCTTACCTTAGCTGCACCCCTGAACAACCGGTGAACCCGACTTGAGCAGGCCCGACCTGTCGGTATTCAACAGACATTGTCCAAAAATGCGTGGCAGGGATACATCGCATAGACGAGAATCAAGACAGGGGTTCTATTCGTCAACTGATTTCCTCATACATCAGCCAGCAACGACAATGTCTCACCGGTCAATACGGTGCTGCCTGGATTGATGCGCTCCGCCGCTAACATTGTCGAGTGGGCTTGCTATTAAAACCGTTAGTGCCTTTGCTTTTGTTAGGTAGTCTCGGTCGTACTATGCTCTCGAAGAGGCAATATCTAACTCACTGCCTCTTTCCCAATACATCCTAGGAGATAAAAACTCCGTCGCCTACTAAATGATGAATCCGTACGTCTATACACCCCTGAATACGGACAAGTCGGAGATTCGACTCATACAACTGGCGCCTGGCAAGACTGAGGATCCAATTTCTTTCAGTATCATACATGCTTCTCTCATCGTACCACAGGAACCCCGTGAAGATACCAGACTGTCTGTCAAGGAGTTACAGAAGATGCTCCCGGACGATTGGCTAGTAAAGAAGACGCTAGGTGGGAGATACCTGTTCATGAGAATGGGCGCGTCTGGAACTCCAAATTCATGGAACCATCCTGATCCGGCTTTTGATCGTTCGCTGTACGAATCATCGGAGCCCTCATCCATGGCGGGATATGAGCCGGAATATGAAGCATTGTCTTACACATGGGGCTCGAGTGCGGACCTAGTGACGGCCATAATTCAGGAGCCAGGTGACGACAATATTTTGACTAACCTTGGGTCGCTAGATATTGGTCAGAACCTCGCATGTGCGCTCAAATGTCTCCGCTTGCGAGAGCACACCCGCACATTGTGGGTGGATGCTGTGTGCATCAACCAGCAGGATATTGAAGAGAGGAATACCCAGGTGCCACGCATGGGGAACATATACTCACTAGCGAAGACGGTCCTTATAAGGCTAGGAACTGAAGGAGATAACAGTACTCACGCGCTTAACACACTCGGATACTTCGCACAACAAGTTGAGTTCTCCAGTGATGGCTACATGGGAGATGCACCAGGAGCTCATGAGCCATCTTGGTTTGATCCGCAGCATACATTGCCCTACGACAACTCTACATGGACAGCAATCACATCGCTGTTCCACCGTCCATGGTTCACGCGTGTGTGGGTTCTACAGGAAGCAATTCTTGCTCGGAACGCCGTTGTTCAGTGTGGAGAGTGCTTCATGAAATGGCTCACTCTCCGTAAAGTAATCCTGGTTCTCTCTAGTAAAGTGACACTCTCAGCGAATTGGACGCTTTCATCAGATCTTATGCCAATGCTCTCCTGACACAGCAACGTCTGAATCTTCAGACCCTGCTGTTATGGATAACGAATCGACAATGCTCAGATCTAAGGGACAAGATTTATGGTATCTTCAGTTTGCTAGCTCCAGAATTAAGCAGCGCGATCAAGGTCGATTACAACCTGGGTGTGGCGGACGTGTATAAAGACGCAACTCTAGCTCACATGCGTCTCTCTAAGCGAGTCAATCTGTTGCGTGATTGCCAGCTGAACACTCGTATGAGGAACTGCCCCTCGTGGGTCGCGAGTTGGACACGATAGACTAGTCTCTCCCCGTTCCGTTTTGGTCACAGACGGCAGGCATCTGGGCACTCAAGCACTCACATGGAATATCATGCACCAAACACTCTATGCGTCTTGGGTACACATGCTGTTACCAAACTCCGGGGGACAACGAAAAATATTTATTGCGCAATTCGACAAAGCGAGCCAGAAGGGCTCTTTACCAGGGACTACGTCGGTGGAGGCACATTATTAGATGCTTTTCTGGAGGTCATCACGAAAGGCCGGACTGGAGAAAGATTTCCAACGATGCATGGCTTCTTCCCTACATTGAATTATCTGCGCAATGGATATAAAGACGTTGAGTCTGGCAATGCATCTCTTCAAACCGTTCTCAAATTCTACGAGAGGGAGCTAGAGCTCGAGGAATTGTGGCTGTTCAGAACACAGGAAGGGTATTTTGGTGCTGCAGCATTTGAGGTTACACCAGGTAGGTCGTTCTGCCTTCTTGCGTTTCATTCCTAATGTCATATTCAGGCGACGCCCTCAGCGTGATACTGGGTTGCGACTACCCCCTCCTTCTCGCAAAATCCCCGAATTCACGGTATAGCATCGTTGGCTCTTGCTTTGTACAAGGTATAATGGACGGAGAAAAGCTCTTGGGTGCTATGGTTGAGCCTTGGAAGCTGCAAATGCTCCCTAATGGTGCGTGAAGAACTTCACCCAGATATTACAACGAAAGAGACCACAAAAGAGACACAAAACGATCCTCGACTTCCACCTTTGGAGGCTGAGTGGGAATTGACTCAAAGAGAACCGGACCAAGAAGATCCGCTCTTCTTTCGAGAATATCGAAATGTAGTCACGGGTGAGACTATTAATTATGACCCGAGGATGACACCGGAGGCTTTGAGGGAGCGTGGTGTGGAGCTACAGACGTTTGGTCTAATTGACTTAAGATGTTTTCTCTATTGGCACCGCAGTATAGCCATCAATGTGCCTACCCTTATATAGGCCTACAAGTCTAATAATGGCGCTAAGAAGTGATAGTTAGCTATAAGGCTACAAGTAGCACTTAAATTATTAAATATTACTACCCTAGTCGGTACCTCTAATCGGAACGACTACCGGTTCTAGTTAGGGCAGAATTGCCACATAATCGTAACGTAATCTGACGGAACATAGGTGTGGCTATCAGAGCTGTGGCTGTGCAATATCTAGCAGGCGGGCCGACTGATGCTCCGCAGCCTTGTCTCTGGCGGTCCGTCAACCATTTCTTGTAGATTCGCCACCTTACAAGTACAAGGCTCTATCCAGAGCAGGTCGATCGTCCTCCCTGCTAGCGCAATTAAGGCGTTTAGAGTTCAGCATCATCTGACTTGCTGAGCTGCTGCATCATCCGCTCATACAGAGAGTCTAGTCTAGGCGGAAACAAGTTGAGCTTCTTGAGCTTCTTTTGGCACGTTCCGTTTCGCCGTCATTTCAAGGTCTTGACATACCAGCACTACTCAGAAGAAGGTTTTGTTCGCATTCGACGCCAGATTCTCTAGCATAAAGTCTCGGGTTCGCTCGTCGTACTTCTCCTGCTCCGCGAGTGTAAGCATGGCACGCTCTCCATCACGCTCCTCTGACGGAGGCGGCGACCACTATGTGCGTAAAGAACCGTCCCTCCTCGCCGCCGTCGATGAAGGCAAACTCGACGAAGTAATCGCAATTATTGAAGCTGCGAAAGCGGAGGACTCACCCACCGAACACCTCCTCCGCATCGGCCTCATGCGTGCCGTGGAACATGGCAATTATTACGCCACCGAATACTTGCTTAGCGCCGGCGCGAAGCCTGATGGTGCACCTGGGAATCGCGTTTCCCCCTTGCTGCGAGCGACTGAGAAGAACTATGTTGGGGTTGTGAGACTGTTGTTAAATTTTGGGGCAAATATAGATGTAGTGGATAAACACGGACGAACAGCGCTGATGATTGCTGCGTGGAATAATCATTCGCATATTTTGAACGAGTTGTTGAGGAAAGGAGCAGATGTTAATAAGAGGGATAATGCAAAGAGGAATGTCTTGCATAATCTAGCTGCGGATAAACATCGTGATTGGGGGCGGGATGTTATTGATCTGTTACTTAGGACTGAGGTAGCTATTGATGGGGAATTTGGACAAGATGAGTTAAAGAGAAGTCCGTTGCATTGGGCTGCTGTTACGGGGAAAATAGAGCTTTGTAAGATGTTATTAACAAGAACACAAAATCCGAGGGCGAATGTAAATGCGGTAGAGATTAGAGGGAAGACGAGTTTGCATTTAGCAGCTAGCCATGGGAGAGAAGATATTGTGGACCTGTTGTTGAAGTATGGGGCGGATGTTATGGCGAAGAGCGACGGGAGTTGGACGCCATTACACTGTGCGTGTGAGAATGGGAGTGTGAAGATTGTGAAGATTTTGTTGGAGGGAGGTGCGGAAATTAATGCGAGATTGCGGAATAGAATGACGCCGTTGCATGTTGCGGTGCAGGCAGGACACGAGGACGTCGTCAAGTGTTTGCTAGAAAGGAAGGATGTCAAGAGAGCGGCCAAAGACGTTTTTAGAAATACGCCGTTTTTAAGAGCGGCGCAGAATAAGAGGAAGGATATTGTCAACCTTCTCGCTCCGTCCAACTACTTGGAAACTTTGTCGGGAGATGCGCTGGGCGCGTGCAGTGGATTCAACGCGACTATAATCGACTTCGGCAATTTCCACCGCGAAAATCGAGTCTCGAAGAGAACTGTATATGGTATAGCTGAACACCCACTTAATATTGATGAAAGCTAACCCTCACGCTAGATATTTTGTATGGGCACGATCTAGTGAACCCAGAGAAACCCGCATATACTATTTTACCCAAGGACAGCAAGGCCACCTCCTTCAGATGGATACATCTCCCAACCAACAATATAAATTGGATCGAAATCCTCCTTGCTAAGGTGTTTATCGAAGAGGGTGCAGATGATGTGGAAGGATACAAAGCTCTACAGCAATCGTTTAGTTATCAGCATAGAGGGAAACTAGCACATTCTCGCTTCATGACACCTGCATGTCGAACGACTCCGCGTGCACAGAAGTCCGCAGATGATGAGCCCCAAATCACCGTCAGTTTTCCAACCGGTGTAGAACCCAGGACCAGTCAAGCAACAAAATCCAGGCGAAGAGATCCTTCGCAGCAAGTTTCCAACAGTAACATCTTCTTCTGTATACCATACCTACACTACGAAACGGACAGCCGCCGTAGTGAAATGCAGGGCGCTATTGAACGGGCTGCATTGCTGAAGAACGGAATCCTACCCACATCAACCAGAGTTAGCACCGATGAAATGCTAATCCGAGCATACCTTGCCACACAAAATGCCTCGCTTCATGTCCGCCGCACTTTAGATCAATCCTTCTACCACAACATTGACACCCAAGTTCGCGACCGGGATCAGGTCATATACCGCTACCAAATGAATAGTAACAAAGCAGACAGTATAGATCCCAAGATTTTTATGGTCGATCAGCTATGGATGTGGATATTAGGCAAAGATCTAATCGTGACCAGCTTTCCGCAGCGCTGGCGACAGGAAAAAAACGATCCGATGAATGTCCTCGATAACATGATCGAGGCGATCAATTCCAGGAACCGCGAACCAGTGAGGACCGTCTATGATCTAGCCATGACCATCACCGACTGCTGTTTAGCCGCGTACGACCGCCTGTGCAGGGGTGACAGGGCATTCCAATTCCTCGATATGTTCGAATCGACTGTAGGCGACGCGACCGATCGCGAGGATATGCTTTTCAAGGAATTCTCCGTCGCCTCGCTACAGGCATCGGCGTGGCTGCAACAACGGCATCAGCGCCTAGACCACACGCTCGAGCACGGCACGAAAGAATTGGCAATCGCTGACATCCGCGAGCGTTTCCAACTCGTAGACCCTAACTCAAACCTACTATTCGTAGACAAGATCCTCGACATCAGTCAGGAAACCATGCTTCTGGCCGAAACAAAGGATATCCGTGATGAGCTGAGCATGATAGCCACAATTTTCAAAACCCAGCGACAAGTTCTGCCCGAACTCGAGATGGTTATTGCTGATATATACAGGGAGCATGGAAGCCAACAGAGCCTCAAGAAACAATTCAGGGAACAGCTAAGGAATATCGACATGCGCATGAAGCAAATAGACAGGATGGACAAACAGGCAGAGCGCGTCTACAAGTCCGTCATCGACCTACTCGACCTAAAGCAGAAGCAGGACGCGAACGCGTTCGAGGGGCGTATGGC
Organism: Periconia sp. TS-2; assembly: GCA_030378425.1. NCBI lineage: Eukaryota > Fungi > Ascomycota > Dothideomycetes > Pleosporales > Periconiaceae > Periconia > Periconia sp. TS-2. The sequence goes on along the minus strand of JASNQO010000019.1, from coordinate 19,241 downwards.
TCGGGACCAAGCTGAAAGTACCGCGCGCCAGAGCCAAATTATCATGGTATTCACGATCGTCACTATCATTTTCCTACCTCTCAACTTTATTGCCGCCGTCTTTGCTATTAATATCCGCGAATTTCCTCGTGACCCCAACGAAGACGGTTCGCTACCTCTCGCCTACGTGTCCAAGTATACGTTCGGCATCGGTTTCGCGATTTCGGTGCCTATGATCGTGATTGCGCTTTCACTGGATAAGATAGGCAAGGTTTGGGGGGAAATGAAGAGAGTCTGGGAAGAGAGATGGCCTAGACGGAGGATTAGGAATGGAGTGAGGGATCGGGAGGATGGGTGGAAGTCAACGGATCCGGACTGGACTCTGCCAGCCAAGGGGGGGCCACTGTCAGACTGACTTGTCACGAACATCTCCGTCACGCCAGCAGAGAGGGTAGCCGATCCGCTCCAGTCATGGGGTTGTAAGGTAGCGAATCTACAAGAGATAAGCTTGTCGACAGACCGCCAGCGAGTTTGATCACAGGGCCCGTTTAATACACTTTCTTATATTCTGCTGCATTATACAACTCAGATTATAGGGCATGTAATTATTCGTATGATTCATTAGTAGGATCTCTTAGACGCTTTAAATTAGTAGATACTATTCTAGTTTAACATGGCTAAAATACAATATCTATGCTCTTTGGAGCGTCATACTTTCAACAATACGAAAAGACTTGGAGCAATATTCAAGACTGCACAGCGTTGCCACTCTGATTAGTACTTCTACATTGCAGGAGGGAATGGTCTAGCCGTCGGCTTTGTAAGTGCGGGCCCTGCACCCATATGAGCGACTTTTCTCGATTTTAAAGACAGGTAGCAATTGTGGTAAATTTACAGCACAATACTCTATCTCCTTCCATGATCTCTCCAAGTGCATTCATTCACTGCCACCCTCTCCAATCTGAACTGAACTTCCGAATACAATGCGTGCTATCTTACTTTGGAACGGCATCTCGACGTATTCACCTCCATCGTGTACGGAGAAATTCATCGATTTGAAATCGATTTGATAGTAGTAGTCGTCACAATCCCACTCGAAATCGGAATTGATCATAGATGGTGTTTTGTCATTCATGACAGAACACAAAAGTTCGGCAAGCTTGTGATAATCGTCTCGCAGGACGTCGTACATCGTGTGTCTTTTTGGCTCCCGAGGGCAAATGAAAGTGCATTTCTTGCATGTAGAGCGTGCTTCATGTTCGTTGACCCTAGCCCATGCTGTTAAGCAACGCTACATTGTGTCCACTTAGATGAACTTACCAAGTCATTTTTTCGAGCCGTTCGTTGAGCATGTCCCATTGCTCCGAAGTCAGAGATCTCAACCATTCCCATAGAGCCTTTCCGCAATAAGAGTAGAACCCGTCAAATGCTGTGCGTATATTGTACTCCATTCCATTCTTCAATAGTAACGTGACTATTGCACTCGTGCCCATGATGAGAATTAGAAGGTTGAATGGAAGACGCAATAAAGAAGCGGGCAAAGGAGCGAGCTTGACCGTGCAGGCGAGTCTGAAGAAAATGAAGAAAGGGATGAAACCCACGAGTCAATGGATGAGCAAGGCTTCTTGATGAATGGAGTAGTTGATTGATTGATTTAAGCTACTCAGAGAAGGAGACAAATACAATACACAGTGGGCGCCAAGACACTAGCCATAATAGGCACGGGTGCAAGGCAGCAGTACACAGAAGGCCTACCGGCCAACGCTTCTGCAGAGAATTGGATTATTGGGAGCAGGGCTGGCGTTTCAGGGCACTAGCATAGCCTCCGACTCAGCCGACTACGTTTCCTTCGGTGGCTTCCGCAACATCCATCACGTCGCGCACTCAAGCCCTACAAACTCGCCGTTGACCCTCCGCCGACCGAGGAGACCTGCTCCAGCTATCCCACATCCTTGTGCTTCCCGAGCGCACCATCTCTTCATCCACACCAAATATCGCCTTCTGCGCAAGTTCAGGGCAGGAGCGGGTCAGCCATCCTTCCCGCTGCCAGTGGCAATATCACTTTTCGACCCCGTTTCCGTTTGTTATGTATTGCTGATAAACAGACGGACTTGCGTTTGCCACCCTCAATATGCACAAGCGTTGTATCTTGTTTGCTAAAGCAGTGTCGACCATCTATCCATTGCTACTTGCCTCCCACTTGCGTAAGCTTTCAAACGAAGATTTTGTATAGGGATGCGAAGCGCCTAGATGTAGTGCCTGCAACTTTCAGCATGTCCGCATCAAGGACAGTGCCTCCTGATTGCGACCTCGCGATCTCAAGGTGTTTGCAAGATTATTCATGGCCGTCAAGGTCTCGGGGTGCTCCTCACCAAACACTCTTCTCTTCGAACTCAGCACCCGCTCCTCGAGGTCTATGGCCTCATCCCACCGTTCTTGACCTTTTAGTATCAAGGCCAGGTTGCCCATACTGATGAGCGTGTATGGATGCTTCGCTCCAAGTACCTTCTCATACCCTCGCAGAGCTCGCTGGTTCATCGCTTCCGCCTCTTTGTACTTTCCCTGTCTCTCTAATACTAACCCAAGGTTGCTGACGCTTGTGAGCGTGTCTGGATGCTCTGCTCCCAGCACCTTCTCGGTCCCTGCTAGATCTTGCCGGTGCATTGCTTCCGCCTCTTTATACTTTCCCTGCCTTTCTAACACTGACCCAAGGTTGCTGACGCTGGCGAGCGTGTATAGATGCTCTGCTCCAAGTACCTTCTCGCTCCCTTGTAGAGCTCGCTGGTGCATTACTTCTGCCTCTTTGTACTTTCCCTGACTCTCTAACACTGACCCAAGGTTGCTGACGCTGGCGAGCGTGTATGGATGCTCTGCTCCAAGTACCTTCTCGCTCCCTTGTAGAGCTCGCTGGTGCATCACTTCTGCCTCTTTATACTTTCCCTGTCTCTCTAACACTAACCCAAGGTTGCTAACGCTGGCGAGCGTGTCTGGATGCTCTGCTCCAAGTACCTTCTCATACCCTTGTAGAGCTCGCTGGTGCATCACTTCTGCCTCTTTATACTTTCCCTGTCTCTCTAACACTGACCCAAGGTTATTGACACTGGCGAGCGTGTCTGGATGCTCTGCTCCAAGTACCTTCTCTCTCCCTTGTAGAGCTCGCTGGTGCATTACTTCTGCCTCTTTATACTTTCCCTGTCTCTCTAACACTGACCCAAGGTTGTTGACACTGGTGAGCGTGTCTGGATGCTCTGCTCCAAGTACCTTCTCACTCCCTACTAGATCTCGCTGGTGCATCACTTCTGCCTCTTTGTACTTTCCCTGTCTCTCTAACACTGACCCAAGGTTGCTGACGCTGGCGAGCGTGTCTGGATGCTCTGCTCCAAGTACCTTCTCGCTCCCTACTAGATCTCGCTGGTGCATTGATTCCGCCTCTTCGTGCTTTCCCTGCCTCTCCAACACCGACCCGAGCTGGCTGACGCTTTTAAGCGTGTCCGGGTGCTCCGCTCCAAGTAAAGTATCCCTAGCTTTCATCGCGTCTCGGAGAAAACCCGCTGCTACCGCATACTCTCCCATATGGAAGAGATACCACCCCATATTACCCGCAATTTTCGCTCCATCTCGCGCCTCCTCTCTCTCCTCTCGAGCGTAACAGAGCACCTTCCGCGAGTGCGGAAGAAGCGCCCGACAAGTCGTCCATGTCTCGTGTGCCCCGCTTGGAAATGCGGCGGCCATGACTCGTAGTGACGCAGCCTGCCATTTTGCCACCTGGCTATTTGCTTCAAGCCACTTTCTAGTCGAGAGTTGCACTAGGCCATGCATCTCATAAAGTTGCTCAGCCCGCTGCTGCGCCGATGGCTTCGCGATCTGGGTCCTGACCAGGGAGAATCTTGTCAGCGGCAATACTGCATCGTGGAACTCCAGCATACTTCTGCCATCATACAGCAGATATTCAGGAATTCCCTGCCTATCAAACATGGTCATGAGAGAAAGCAGGTCTGCAGCCGCCGGTTTAGTCCCCTTGATCTGTTCAAACGATATCTGCCAGGTGGTGATAACCGCGTCTGATACACTCTTGTCTCGTCGTAGATCTCTGGTTTCCTGCAGGTTCAAAAGATATGCCTGGTTGTGTTCGCTTTCGCGAAATAGCTCGAGGTACGTCAAGACGGTCATCCCCGTCTCGTTCACCGCAATGTACGCTGCTGCATGAGTCACAGCGATTGGGATGCATTCCAGAGCCTGTACAAGCGCTCTAGCATCGCCTTCGAAAGGCTTGTCGACCGAAACCCTTGTCTTCAGCAATGCCAACGCGTCCTCTTCGACCATAGGCTCGACTCGGATAACATTGTGTCTCCTCCCCGCAATGTTTGTTGCTGCAAGCAAGTCTCTCGAAGTGACTAGGATCCATCCATTCCAGGCTTGGGGCAGGAAACTTGCCAACGCTGCTGCTTTGCGAGAGTCTGCCAACTGTGCAACGTTATCCGAGCCAGTCCTTGCAGAGAAGATTCGGTCGTCGTCGGCGTTGTCGACTATCATCAGCCATCGCCCGTTCCTCTCGTCAGATAGCCAGTTGCACACCAGACGGAGGATGTCCGTTTTTGGATCGTCTCGGCCCGGAAGCTCGACCTTGACGGCGATGTCCCTGTAGGCCTGCTCGAATCGAGCACCGTTACTCGCATGCACCCAGAACACCCAGATGTCGGGCGCCGACTCCCTCAACCTGTATGCATATTCGATGGCGATCTGGGATTTGCTACAGACAGGTGAGCGTGGCATCACATTTGCGAAAGCGCGGGCATGCTCACCCTACACCGCCTAGACCAATAAGGGCCGCTCGAGCATGGTCCTGCGGCGCTTCCTGTTGAAACATCCTCTTTAAGTCGGCTAGAATATCCTCTCGGCCTACAAACGTGCGATCTCTCTGGAAGGGGACCATCGAACATGGTTTCGGCCTGTTCTGCGCTCGTACTGTGCCCGATCGGCATTAGCTGCGAGCAATCACACGGACAGCAGGTGAGGTTGGATCTCGAAGAGCGAAGTATTATGCAGAGGGCTACATACAAAACCGAGCCGCGACCACGCCTGGAGCTTCCCGTTCGAACTGTGTCAGCTTGTCTCGCGCGCTGCTGTACCCCCGGTGGTTCCTGGTATCGAACTTGACCATCATCGAGTGGTCTGCGTCGATGGGGACTTTGTCTTCAATAGAGTCGGGCAGCTGGAGGAGCGCTGAGTCGGTGTCGACGGCCGTGACGAAGTCGCCCATCCGCTTCCAGCGTTTGCTCGCGCTGTCCTGTCGTACATTGTCAGTAACACGTCACTGCATCATCCTCGAGCGAGTATCGTACAAACTCAAGCCGCCTAGTCTGGCCCGTCTCATAGAAGCTCACGACCTTTCGGTCGCGGATGAGGTTCTTGAAATCTGCCAGCTGGAGCGCGAGCAGATCCGACTTCGCCTTGATCTGTCCAAGCAGTGCGCCTCGCGGGTGTTTGTCCTCTCCAGCCAGCATCTTCTCGATATCGTCGATCACGAGGCCCTTGTGCGGGATCCCGAAAAGAAGCATCCCGTAAGTGGCCTTATGCAGGGACGCAATCGTCGGGTGATCGCTTTCGTCGGTTTGGACCGCCTTTACAAGACACTGCTGACTTAGCCATGAACATAGCATGCTAGAACCTGTTACCGACATGAGCAAGAATGATGCCGCCGAAGCTATGTGCGATGAAGAACAGCGGCCGCTTCCGTAGCTGGCAGATTCGAAGCATTAGCTCAGCGTGCCACCACTCCCTACAATCATACTCACCTCCTCTGTGTTCCGGACCTTCTTCAGCTCCTCCATCAGGCCCCGCCCATAGTCCATGATAGTGTCGATCCCATGGCTCGACAATTTCGAGTTGTAGCCGTAGGTCATTGTGCGGCAGCACGGTAGGTCCTTGGACAGGAAATGACGCAGCCACATCCTCCCGAGGTTTCCCTTTCCTCTCCACGACCCGTACGCGTGGCCATCGAGGCCGGTGATGGCGATGATGCTGCGCGAATGGTCAGAGGGGACGTTGTTCAATAGGTGAGGGGTACGTACTCGGCAGTGACGGGCGAGTCTGCCTTTGGAGTGTACAGCTGCGTGAAGCCAAAAAAGTGCTGGTCGAAGCTGATGTCCGTGTCGCCCATCTCCACCTGCCAGTCCCCCAACGGATTGAGCATCAGCTCGGACAAGAACGCGGGTGCCCCCCCGTGAAACTCGACCAGCGCGACCTTCTCATCATGGCCGTAGCAAGAAGGGACAATGGCTATGCTGGCCGTCGACTTGGACTGCTCTTCCTCGGTTAGGTTCTCGTCGATGGCAGCCTTCAGCGACAGAGTCAGCTCGCCCTCTGAGTGCGAGGCTGGCAGGCCCGTAACGCGGAAGACAGAGCCCTTGGTCCTGGCCATGCGTGTTCAGATGTGCATCGAGGTGTGCGTCGAGGTGTGCGCCGTCGAGCACAGCGTCCGCCAGCATCTTCGGCGGGCGCGCAGAGCTGAGCATGGTGGGGGCTGAACTGGTCTGCAAGGCTGAGGGCTGCGTCCACGCAGTCGCTTACGGTAGCTTGACAGCCAATGCACGTCGTCACGGCACCTCAGCCAAAGTTGAGGCTGTAAAGCTCCACACAATAGCAATCATTATAAGATTTTCTGACGGAGAGATTAAACAAGGCTCAAAAATCAATCATAGCTGCAAAAATCTACTCGGACTTCTACTATTCCGGCCCCGGCGCGACTGAGGCTGCAGAGGCTGCGATGCAGCACCCAAGGCCTTAGCAGCATCTACAGCCTCAACAACAAGCTTTTGTTCTTCTTTCTAATGCCTTGCTTAGGTAGCCTTGAAGTCTTTTTTGGCTACTTTTTCTTGGCTATACTTTTGTATGCACCTTCGTAGGATGGCTTCTTAAGAAGGTCTAGAGGCTACTACTAGTCTATAATTCAATTCTTTTCTACTTCTTTCTAACATTTAATGTTGTGCTAGGTCGGACTCGGATTATTTCTAATAGGTGCATGAGAGAATTGCGCTAGGCCTGTTCTAGCTCACCCACAACATCACGCTGCCTGGCAGCCTCACGCCTACCAGCATCGCTTGAACGCTTCATCCAGCCTGGAATACTATGCCTACAGCCTGCCTGCAGGCCCAGGATCCTACTAAATACGCCCTATGGGAGCCCTGCAGCCCATTAGGTCGATTGGTTATGTTGCTGTTCCTCGCTTGATCCACCACCTGGACCTAACCCCCATACACCAACACTGGGGAAAAGGGAATTAACTAGTAATAATAAAGGGAATTGACCTAGGGAAAAGGGATTCAACTTAACACAGGCCAGGATAAAAGGAATCGACCTAGGGAAAAGGGAATCGACTAGAAATGATAAAGGGAATCGACCTAGAGAAGAGGGAATCGACTTGAATGCACGGACCAGGATAAAGGGAATCGACTAGATATGATAAAGGGAATCGACCTAAAAGCACAGGCCATAATAAAGGGAACCGGGTCGGTTTCCTTTTACTGAATATGTATAGGGTTGCCTTCTTTCAGCTCATTTAACCTGTGTTACTTTCTCGGTCCCTTCGGTATGTGGGCTAGATTAATAGTGCATGTTCTCCATGTATATGTGCAGCTTTGTCCGAAGCCGCGTAGTAGCTGCCCTCCTCGAAAGCCAGTAACATCTTGTTTACATATACAACAGTCACATTTCGTCCTCGAAGATGGCCGAAAATCGACAGGACTTGCCTGAACTTCCTCATGCTCCCCAAGAGCCTCTCCTGCGTACGGACATTGAACCATCTGAATCGCATGACCATAATTCACCAACCCAACGCCCTTCTTTCGACGCCACCACTAACGTGCCTACTGCGCCTGACCTCCACCGGGGATTGCAGAGCTCCCGCTTTGAACCGAACTGGCTTGGGACGTACGTTGGCACCGAACCAGATACCACGACGCAAAGTCGAACACATTTCGCATTCGATCCTGAGGGCGGACTCCTTTTTCATCCACCATTTGAATTCGAACTGCGCGATGCGGACAGATTAGATGCGTCAACACATCACTCCTCGAGCGCAACATCGTCCCATGAAAATATTTCAGCCGCCAGGACTACGGAATCGAACACTCAGCATTGTCCAGGTAATGTCATACACAGAAGCTATTGGGTCCCATACACGCTTCGATTGCCAGTCATATTGGTACCCGCAGTTTCCTCCGTCGCACTGTGCGTGCTCGTTATAAGTCTCACCATAGTCTCTCGCAAGAACAGCGGCCTGGGACAAGACGATCACAGTCTAGTCACATCCTTTGGATGGAGGTTTTTGCCGACACTCACTGCCGTACTGTATGGCAAGCTCATTGCTATTGTGTTTAGTGACGTAAGAAGAACACAAGCGTTTGCCCAGATGGCCAAGCCAGGGGGAGCTTCTGCCTCCTCCTCCGTCCTCTACCCCCAGACCAAATTCTGGTGGTCTACCCTGTTCGACAGGTTTAGAAGGAAGGAGCATTCCGGTACGTAACTGCACGGCATAAGTCACGGGTTCTCATGCAAATACTCTGGGCAAGTTCGCTGTATTCCCAAAGCGCTTAACTGACTTATCCTTGACTTTAGGTAAATGGGACTGGGTTTTGATCTCCTCTTCTTTGCTATTCGCAATAAGCTCTCTTGCGATATCGCCGTTATCCTCATCTCTTCTGTCTGTCCAGGATGTGATAGTCTCCAAACGCACCGTTTTCGAGAGGATTGTACCTGCAATATCGCCACTGTTGCTCGAACCCAATGCCGATACTTACCTGCGTACGGCTAATCATTTACTCTACAATCTCTCGACATCAGTCTGGATATCAGACCCATATGTTGTCCTACCATTTGGACCACCTGAGAGATTGAACACCTCTCTGGATGGCTCAAACTTTCCAGAAGAAACTGAGACGTGGGAAGCGGTGAGTTCAGTCTTTACGATTGATTACCTTTGCGACGAGATGGATGTCTCATCACCGGAAGTCTCGAACAAGTCTTATACTGTAACGTCTAACTCGGGTAGAAGCGTGAATGGAACCGCGCCAATGGCTTCCTTTCGTTTATCACATAAGAGCGGCTGCTTGTACGACGTCAGCATGTCCACTAATTTCATACGGGGTGGTGCTGATTACACCGCTTGGATAAACGCCACAGAGCCGCTTTGGAATCTTCCGGGAAATTCTATCCCGTGGCCTGAGCAGGCCTGGTAGTAGTCCCAACGGATCTGATACTCCGTTCATCTTGGTTCATAATGAGCGCGGCCCAAGAAATCCATTCCTACGCGTTAACACAACTCAACAATGCAACGAACATGATATTCTTTTCATGAGCGGTGATAATCACTACTCATTTAAGACGACGCCTCCAGATCTCGAACATGCTATTACTCACGCAACCCGGCGGGCATTACTCTGCTCTTCCACGGTAGATATGGCGGATGTGCCTGTATTTATGTCCTTGACACCTAGTGGATGGAGGCTCAATCTCTCGACCGATGAGTTTTCGATAAAACGCTCAACAGTACCAATGAGTGTTTTGAATTTTCGCGAGCTTCAACGTACTTTGCTTCGGTCGAACTGGTCGACATATATCTACCCGCCTTCGTTGCAATACGACGAGAGTGTTGGAGGCTCTGTTGGTATACTTAACTTTTGGGCTGGAGCAAATATCACCAACATGATCCACCAGCATGACATTATAGCGCAAATGAATCTCTTCAGAAATCACTATTTCGGTGAATTGGTGCGTACAACCCTTATTCGACCGGGACTTTCCCGTAGAGAGCAAATATCTGGGACAAAAACCTTCTTCGAGGGGCGAGTTGTAGTTGCGCAAGAGATTGGGTTCACATTAACCGTACTCTTAACCATCTGCACTATACTCTCAATCATACTATCGATACGCGTGCGTGAGAGCAGTCGGCTGCTTCGTCTGGGCGTCGACCCTGCCACTACCATTGGCATGACACTTTTCGCTCTAACGCTACTTTCCGCTAGGTCCAATTGGGCAACACTCTTCACCTGCTCTAAGAAGCATGCTCAAAAGGCTCTCAAGAAAGTCAGATATTTCAGGACACCGGAAGTATTAGAACAGATTGGTTCATGGAATATGCAAACGGGTTGGTTGCGGGTCTGAGACTATATACATTGACCTAACAATTAGCAGTCAAAAATCGTCCAAGACGAAGAATCAGTAGGTTCGGTTTGAAACCCAAAGCTACTACAAACTGGACCCCGACCGGAGTCCGTATGTGTACGCTCATTATGTTATTGTTAAGTCTTGTCTCCTTCACTCTGTTTATCCTCATATTGCGTGACTTGGCAATGTGGGCAAGATTACGTGGTCCTGTGTTTCTCTATAAGGCTCGGCTAGCTTTTCTCGAAGACCAAGAGGAAGGATTTTCTCCGTTTCCTATTTTGATCACCTTTCTTGCTATCCTCCTCAGTATCTGGTGGGACTCATTTGACCAGGTTTTCTGTACCTTACAGCCCTTCATATCCATGACTCAACCTAATGGCTCAAGTATAGCTCGAGGAGCAGGTTTATCCTATCGCTCAATGTATTGGGCTTGGGCATCGTGGAAAGCAATACGGAATAGACACTGGATATTATTCCTGATAAGTACAGGTAGTATACTGAGTCAGACGTGTTAGTATGTCAATATCGAGCAGAGCGAAGAGGTGCTAAAGGGCCCAGTCACGGTCTCGGTGGCCGCAATTTTCCAACGACAGTTCAAAATTCAGGATCGCCTCATTCGAGTAGAACCCGGCGTTGAAACCCGCCAGATTCCCTTAAAATCCACGTATCTTCAAACAAACTTTAGCCGTGGGCCGGGCACGGACGTGGACGATGTCAATGTACAACGAGATGACATATTAGAGTCTTTGTCCGAAACAGAAACGGGACTGCCAGCCTCCTATTACCGATATCCCTCTATTGACAGGAGTTGGATGTTTAGTGCGCTCAATCAATTGTTATACAATGGTCCCCAGCCACTGTGGAGTCGCGATGGATGGAGTTTTACGCCGATTGGACTGCCTCAGACCTTCAGCAATAGCTCCTATACCACGATATCCGGGATACAGAACGCTAGTTTCGAAATTCCGCTCTCATCACCTAATGCTTCCTTCGTAACCTCGGCGATGAGGTGTCGTATGGAATGTGTCGATCTTGGTCGATTACAAGAGCAAACTACGTGGGTTAAGTATTGGCATGCTTCTAACTCCTCCTGGTTTTTCGGATCCCAATCAACCCATTTTACATCCTCAGGACAGCTCTACTATGGGTTGAACACTTCAACTATTGGCACACCATCGAATGGCCTCATGTCACGGTGGGGCTCCAACAATCTTTGGGAGTCTCGAGAGGCTTCCGACGAGACGCAAAGCAATGGTTCTCTCTTCTCTTTAGGCTCCTGGAACTTCTTAAATCCGTCCGCGGACGGTGATCTGTGGCCATTCCCTACATCGACATGGCCACCAAACATCACGACCGTGTGGCTTACGTCGCAGCTTCCTGAACACCATTTTATCGACCAAATCTCTGGTTGTCCGGACGATTATACAACAGACGTCTGTGAACTAAACAATCCGGACTTCGAACAACAACCTGGAACGTGGCTTTTCCGTCAGATCCCATCCATCCGGGGCTCTACATGTAAGCCAACCATTGAGACCACAGAGGCACGTATACTTGCAAACCGTGTTGGAAATGTATTTTCGTACGATATTCTGCAGCAGCCCAAGGCCGTTGACGATGCTTGGAGGGATGCACTCGTTACGTATGTCCATGCCAACAGTAATGTTTCTAAGAAGGATAGTTTTGGTGGTGTGGGATACATTGCAAATGCTAGCACAAGGTATGTCTACTTACTTCATGGGATATTGAGTAGTTGCAATCTTTGTGCTTACCGACCGGGCAGCTTTGGTGTTGACTTTTTACTGTTGTTGATCCACGAGTATGTAGAATTATCTACGATCCCGTACTTGAAAGACCTCTATAATATTCGCGACTATAAGAATGGCCTCAATATGGACTTTATGACATACACCATGTACAGACTCGCAGACGGAAATTCCAAAGATTTGCTGAATCATACTACACGCAGTACGCTCGCGGATCGCGTATTACGCGTCTTCTTTCAACATTACATCAGCACCAACGCGACCGCCGATGAAGAATGTAGAGGCTTCCAAAAGATCGGGACCAACTTTACCGATACTCAGCAGCGCTACGTGGGCGGTTACAGGCTCAACAATAGTGACTACATACGCAAGAACAACGGCACAGTGCGCTACCAAGTGCTTAACACAAATCGGACCGTCGAGGTCGAGCTTAGGACGCCAATCGAAGTCCTCACTATGAGCTCTGCGGCCACTTGTCTTTCCATTGCGATTCTCTCTTGTCTCATCATCACCACCGTCACCATCACCGTCTTCCAGCGACGATACCTAAGACCGCTCATCAGGGATATTGATTGTTTAGCCGATATGATGATTCTGGTCGCAGGAAGCGACAATCTTCTGAGACTGATAAGGGAACGAGGCTACGAAGTAGTGATGAGGGATAAGAAGTTAAGATCGAAGCTGGGATGGTTCAGGAAGCCTGACGGTGAGGTGAGATGGGGCGTTGAGATGATTGGAGACTGTGGGCTTGAGGGGAGTACGGTAAAGCGGTTGAATGGTCCGGAGGCAGAATAATGATTGACATAGTGGACTCGGTCATCCGACGCTTTAAGCTGTTGAGTCTAACGTTGCACCTAGATGTATTGACTAGTCATTTTTTCCATATTCATCTGAGGTGGTCCATCTCCATTTTGATGTCGGATCTGGAGCAGTGTAGCAACTCACATGTGGTAATCATAACAGATGTGTATGCATAAGATAATGTATGGCATGCTCTTTGATAGTTTCCTCTTTTATAATGCTACTGACCAATACACAAAAGAGACAGGCATACTAAGTCAAGAATAGTTTCAACATCGCATGCCCCCTAGCCGTGCACAGAGGTCAGTCGTGCCGGTCATGGCTGGAGTGAGCGAGCAAAGTCCCCTAGCACACATACAAGACTGTACGTATCGAACACTGACCTACCTGATTCATGGTACAGCAGACGATCTTGTCCCGTGACAGCAATCAAAGCGAATAATAGACGCTTTGCAAGAGAAGGGTGTTCCTATTCATTTGTAGCTTTTAGAGAGTGAACCTTATTTGTTTAACATGTTTCGCCGCTCTAGAAGAAACGGACTGGCGGTAGCAGTAATTATTAGCGGCATCAATTTTCTGAGGGAAAGTACGGGTAGATAGATTAGGAGCAGGTCAAAGTTTCAATCAACTATAATGGCAGCGACGATCGGGTAGAGGATATTGAATAGTAGGTGAGGGCAAGAAACATCCATTTCGCCATCACCATACCCTTCAGAATAGCATCAATCGTTGAACGACTCGAACAGGTCATCCGCAGCAGTTGACTCCTTGGAGATGATGGCCGACTGCATTGGTGCGAGCCCAAGCATTAGTGCAGCCCAAAATGTTCTTACCATTCAACAAACGCAATGTTTCTAGCGTCTCTGGATATACAGCACGGTGAGAGGAGATCGTGATGAGGTAAAACATGGGTACAGGCTTCTCTTCGTCAGCATGCCCTAGATGTGTCATTACCACCGTCTAAGTGCCTTGCTGAAAGTTCAACACTTAAGGAAGATCGACCGAGTCTTCTTATACTGATGTCTTCACCTTCTTGGATTTATATCAGTTCTGACAAGTATGGTTCATAGTCTGACACTAATAACAAATATATTGCTGACTTACTAACTAGAAAGTACAAGGTGTATCTGTAAAGGCGAAGCGATAACTCTCTGCAAAGCTTAGTTATGTTATCTCAGTTAGACTGAGCCCTGGTTCTGGATTCCAACTGTGCTCTGCTTTCCCGGCTTAGACATAGAGACCTGTTTCCAAGAGCACCTGACTATGTGAACCATGAAATACTAAGATTACTGGAATCACTGGACTTCTGAGATGTCATATTGCGTATCTATGAAGACTGAATCGCGTCTTAGTGATCACGGGATACCAGTTTGATCCTGCGCCCGATCCTGCGCTGTTAATTCTATTACAGATGGTTGAGTCTTCTTCTTGCGCTCGGACAAGTTGGGAAGTCCAGTTTTTGTTTCAGAGTGTTCCTTGCTCATGTAGCCTTGACGGATAAAGGGGCTTGCCAGTAGTGTCAACCCTGCGATCGAGGTATAGAAGATGAAGATGCGTCGGGTACCATAGGCGTAAGCTTCTTTCACAGCTTCAAGTTGTGTAGGGCTGGTGATGGTTCTGATGATCTCCACATTTGCAGCAGCGTTCTCTCCATTGAGGCTATCCAGCAGAGATACACTGAGGCCAGCTGCCGCCAGCGCGGAACTCCTAGTGTTGATGCTGTTCTGGAATATGGAGCCCCCAATAACAACAGCTAGTGAGGATGCTAAGCTGCGAAGAAACGACAAAGTGGATGTAGCTGATGCTACATCCGATTTACGTACTGTATTTTGAACGGCGAGCATGGGCGTCTGAAAAAGGAAGGCCATACCTACTGCTGCAATGAATTGGAACCCGATGATTTGACCGAGAGGCGTGTTGGTCCAGAACTGAATGTAGAGACCAGTACCCAACGTCATGAGCACACAGCCCATCTGGAGAAGAATCAAATATTTGCCGGTCCGATGAATGATGAGCCCGCCGACAAAGTCGGCTCCTGCCGCCATCAACACATAAGGAAGAAGTAGGACACCACTACGAAGTGGTGACGCTTCTTGGACGCTCTGAAAATACAGAGGCAAGTAGAATTCGGTGCCGGTTGTTACCATGCTATGTCCAAACGCAACGATGATGACGGCGTTGTTAGACAGTCGCCGGAAGACGCTCAACGGCATGAGCGGGTATCTGGCCAGACGCAACTCACTGTATAGAAACAGTGCAATTGAGGCCGAACCAAACACCAGGAGACATATAACCGTTGAACTGCTCCACGGGAAGGTTGCTCCCCCAAGATTGAGGCCCAGCAAAATCATAATGACCACCGCGAAAATCGAGAAAGTTCCCCACCAGTCCACCGCGGTGAGACCCTCCCGTAGCTTAGTTCGTGGGTTGTGAAGGTCTAGAAACGGGACAAGTAGCAGTTCTGCAAGTCCGCAAACAGGGAGATTGATCCAAAAGCACCAGCGCCAAGTCACATACTCGGCAAAGGCACCTCCAATCAGTGGACCGGCACCCCCAGCAATGGCCCACACGGCACCCATGATGCCAAAATAAAACGACCTATCGCGTAAGCTGAACATATCAGTAATTGCTACAGCGACAAGCTGCATGAGCCCTCCAGATCCAATTCCCTGCAGCGCCCGTGCAGCGATGAGCATAGGCATATTGACGCTCAGGGCAGCTATCAGGCTTGCCACAGCAAACACAAACACGGCAACCAAGATGAAGGGTTTTCGGCCCCAGATATCGCTAGCTTTGACCCATATAGTTCCGCACGACGCGCTCGCGAGTAAGTAGGCGCCGCCAATCCATGTATAGCCCGCTGCGGAGTGCAATTCGTGGGTGATGGTGGGTATCGCGGTTGCAACGAGTGTCTGGTCTAGAGCGGCGATGAACATGACCATGTACAATGCGAGGGTTATCATGAGGGTTCGGAATCTGGAACGCGATGGGGTCTCTTCTTCGATGGTAGCTGGCACTGCAGTGTGGACTGCCTCGCGAGCTTCGATGCCCTGCTGGACATTTTTGTCGTTCTCTGCCATGTCTGACGCAGCGTGGTTGCTAGATTGTCCTCACAGTATATAGGATTTAGGAAGGAGCACGCATTTCTAGAAGGACGCCAGTCCTCTCATAGCTACGATGTAACCCTGTCAGCTACGATGTAACCCTGTCAGCTGCGATAAGCTGTCAACAACGTGTTCGGGAAACTTTAGATTGCCCCTACAGATTCTGGAAACTACTTTCGCCTAGCCAGTCACCTTATTTAGCCTATAAGCTTTTCAGCTATTACTGTTGTGCATGATAAAAAGTATAAGAATGATACTTATTCTGTTCCTCTTCAATATCTAGTGAATATCGTGCGGTTCGTACAGCGGCTGACGCAGCAGCTTACTGCGATGGCGGCGCGGGGCGCGTCAGCCGGATGCACATTACCCTACGTTATCACCCACTCTCGTCGGCGCGCCGCAGCCGCCGTGATTTTCCACCCCCCAAGCCCATTCAGGACGCAAAGTGGTGATATATTGATGTAATGTCTACTGTTAATATGCCAAGCCAGTATGGCGCTATTCGCCTATTTTGTCCACTCCTGTGATACCAATGACGAACGGGTGATTTGCGAACTCAAAGCTGCTCCACAGTCTCAGCTCGTTCGTTAGGAAGCACTTTGATTGGGCAAGCGTTTAGTGATTCTTTGAAAATTGCTGGGGTCGAGTCCCATGTTTGCAAGCAGCATTCGATCCAAGTCCCGTACATCAAGGCACGACTCCACGCAAGCAGGAAGTGGGCCCTCTTGACTTGTTATCGAACACTTCAATGGACAATGGGGTCGTTGGGTGTAGCAAAGTCAATCGATCTACTCGGCGAGATAGAAAACATGACCACAATTAAGTGCGGAAGCGAAGCTATGAAGCAGGCGTTTCCGTTCAGCAATAATTAGAAGAACCTAAATTATGGTGTATGAACGTTTCGCGAAGCTTTATCTAGATAGGCTGGGCTAATCTTGTACTAGGCATATTTGGTACCTTTCTAAATGCTCTTCGACCCATTTATCGTTATTTTAAAGAGCAGGCTGACCTCTACCCTGACAAATTTCATTAATATATTTATCTGGGTCTGTTGAACGAATCTTGCTAGACTATAGCTAAGCATGTTGCTGCTCTGGTAGAAGACCTAGTATTTGTTCCTAATGCTATAATAGCTTTCAATACTACTATCCGCAACCTTGTCTTTCAACCTAGAGATATTATTATTTATATTCCAACCAACTTCGCGTCTTATATATCTACTATTAAGTATATTACAGAGAGTACTCCTATAGAAGCTGTTATAGTTAATATAGTATTACCTATAAGACCTAAGGTTGATGTTAGAGTTGTTGTGCTTAGTTATTACAATAACTTAAAAACAATCCCTCAGCGTATATAAACTGTTAGCGATTTGTCTTATTAGTACTTAACCTTAAATATTATTGTCTACTCTATAAATCCTATACCTTTTAAGTCTAGTACTTTATATTCAAATTGCTCTACTAATATAGTAAAGACAATTCTCTACCTATAGTATATTACAATATATAGAGGAGATATGTTAAACCCTAGAATCCTTATACTTAGAGGGATTAGCTAGATATATAAGGATTAAAAAGCGGATGATCTTAAAAGCGGCCAGCAAGAACTAGAAGACGAGGTAAAGACACCGCCTTAAAATAATAAATAGCCTAAAAGAGCCTTTTCTATAAGGGTATAGTATTACCTAGATAGCATATTATCTTTATAGTAAGCCTAGATATTAATAAGTAGCTTTATAGATTATTAGTTTCTATTTTAAGCTTAAGTAAATTATATAGAGAATATTTCTAGACTAGTATAATTTAAGTTAACTAAAGTATTAAAGTATAGATCCTTTAAAGTATAATTATAAAATATATTTATTAAGATAGAGTTATTTTAAATATAGCCTATAATAAAAGATAGTATAATTAATAATTCTAAAGCTATATAATATATATCTAGAAAGTAGTAATACTCTTTTCTCTTTAAGCTTAAAATTACTAAAAATAAAATAATATAAATCTACTTAGATTATAAAGTATAATAGATAAAAATAATAAAGTTAGCTTAGAAAAGAGTATATATAATAATTATAAATATAATAGAAAAAGGTATATAATAGTATAAGTAGATAAAAGAATAGTAGTAGAATAAGCTTACTTTAAAATATTTTTTTTATTTACTTTTAATAGTTAATACTTATTACTTTTACTAGATATAAAATATATCTATTTATAGCTAATAGCTATTTATAAGTATTATTAATATATATTAAGACACCTTATTTTATTATATACTAGGCAAGTTTATATAGACTATAGACTTTTAACTACTTAATAAGCCCCTTAGAATATTATATTTAGTAATTTTAAAGCTCTTTAATACTATATAAAATAGGTATAAACTAATAAGTTTAATATATAAAATTTATATTCTTTTTTTTTTATTTTATTAAAAGATAATATTAATAACCTTAAGCTTAATATATAATATATATAAATAAATAGCTTACTATAAAGAAGATATTAGATATAAAGTAAAATATTTAATTCTTTTATATTAATATATAATATTAACTATATAGTACTAAAATTAATAAAAAATATCTTTATAATACTAAAAACTCTAAAAAATAATTTCTATTATTAAATAGCTTTAGTCTCTATCCTTTATACTCTTAAAGTTTATATACTTTAGTTATTTTCTTTATCTTTTTTCTAATATCTACTTAACTACTACTAACTATAAAAGTTCTACTTCTACTTTTATTAAATTATTTTAACTTATAATACTAGCTAAGTAGATTTTCTAGATCTTTATCTTTATTTTTATATTCTCTTCTATATCTACTATTCTATTTTTATATAGTACCTATTTATTTTATATATTTTATATATTCTATATATCTCTCTATTTTTTATTTTTTAGTATTTATAAAGTTAGTAAAGAGATAGTATAGTATAAAGTAGTAAAGTATTATTATAGTATATATATAGAAGTCTAGGATAGTAATAAAGAGTTAAATTATTATTAAAGTAGTAGTTTCTAGGGATTTAAAAGTATATAAAAGATTAATTAAATAGTTAATAATAAAAAAAAGTTATAATTATAATTATAATTATAACTAAGTAGTTAATAGGTAATTTAATAGTATTAATAGCTTTCTTTTTAGTAGGTATTTTAATATTACTATATTCTACTACTAAGCTAGCTACTTTACTAAGCTGGCTACTTTTTCTTAGCATTACTAATACTATATATAAAGTATAATAACTCTATAATATAGTCTTCTATTAGCTAAATAAGAAGGTAGAATTAAGCTTACCCTATAAGCCTATACCTCTAGCTAATTTAAGAGTGTATAATATTGTCAGATTTCAGCTCTTTTTCGCTGAGACCAAATATATGTGAGAAATATAGGAAGTTGATAAAAAGATTGATT
>JASNQO010000018.1:745919-810475 GCA_030378425.1 Periconia sp. TS-2 | reverse complement strand
GATTAAGTAGGTAAAAGGCCTCTGCCTATTTACCTTCTACTCTCCACCTTAGTATTTTCTATATAATAGAGTTTCAACTTCCTATCCCTGCTCAGCTTCATCGTGAGGCTACCGCCATATAGTGAGACCGAAACCCGTCCTCACAGGGCCGTCATAAGATACATATCCTATCTGGTAATATACTGTATTATATTCATGCACTATCCTTGTTATAGACTAACTTAGTCATTTTGCTGTAGCACATAAGGAAGTTCTAGGAGTGCCTACAACTGCGGGCCTGGTTTCGGATTTATTGTTTCTAATTTCGTGCTGTTTTATTGTGACCTAGCGAGCCTGGCTCGGGTTGCTTGAAAGCCTGAGGCTCCCCTCGCTCTCGTCCCATCATCACCATCACCACCGCTACAGTAAGCTAACATGTCCGACCCGTACTGTAGCTTGCAAAATGCTTGCAAAATGCTTGCAAAATTGGTGTCATATTTTGCGCGCCCTCCCAGCTTTACTTCGGTCACACCCTGTCGCTCATGCTGCAGGCTGGATATGATATGATTGAATTGAAGCTTACATAATGTGCGAAATCGAGGCGATAGCCTCCTAATATACAGTAATGACGTAGGGGTGGGCGGCTTACTGCGCCACGTTGCAAAGCCTTCCGAGCGCGATCACGGCTGGATGGAGGATCGCATTTTGATGGTAATAACTGTCTCTTGGCTAGAGATTCACGGCAGTTCCCGAGGCGCTCTTCTGCCAGCAACCTCATATATCGAGGGCATGCTTGGAGTACCGTCAAAGGCTGGTTCCTGGTCCGTGGGTACAGCTGCCCTACTCGCCGCACTACGTAATGCGGACAGCTGTCGAGTCTGCCAGTATCCCCAGGCTAAGGCAGTCAACAGAAGAGCTCCCAGAGGAATTCCAACGCCAACACCCAAAGCAACGGTGTTACAGGATCTATCCCCACAAGAAGATGTTCTGGTTGCTGAGGCGGTTGGGGCTTCTGTGCAACTAGAGGACGAAGGAAACGATGCGTAGGCCGCGATGGTACCAGTAATATTGACCTGCTGCACGGCACCAGGTAGCAAGGAGAATGTTAGTGATGGATTCGAGCAGTTATTGTGGCCGCTACAGGTCCATTGGCCGCTTGGGCAATACTGTATGAATTCGCAGTTGTCTTGAGCGCCTGTGGGCGATCAGCTTTAACTCATTCGTGAATGAGTTGGTTATTCATTACCTGATTGTGCACCTGGAGAGCTTGAAGTGCAGAATATTGAGCATGCTGTATCTTGCCAATGTCGATCGGTACATGCGCCGCGATATAGCGATCCTTTCTCTGCAATATTACTTTAGAAGACATAAGCAATCATAATTGCCCACAGAGACAACTCTGACACACCGATAACATAGTCCGTTGCCTACACAAGAGTCTCCGAGGACGCAGCAGGCGCTATTAGGAGCTGAAGGATTGCAAGGGACGTATTTAAAACCCGTGGGGAAACTGTCGCCACGAGTAACGGTGTCGGGGAAGAAGCAGACGCTACTGTTCAGCATTGTGAGCACGATTTCTTTGAGAAGAAAACAAACAGAGGAGAGAAGTAGGAAAGTTGGAAAGCATCTGG
The DNA here is from genome assembly GCA_030378425.1 of Periconia sp. TS-2. Lineage (NCBI taxonomy): Eukaryota > Fungi > Ascomycota > Dothideomycetes > Pleosporales > Periconiaceae > Periconia > Periconia sp. TS-2. The sequence continues at coordinate 808,865 of JASNQO010000018.1, read as the reverse complement.
CGACAAGGCTGCCAAGGCGTATAGCCCCATTTGTTTCACTTAACCTGGTCTAATAATAGACAGGTCCGTTTACGGCAGGTCGAAAACATGGCCACACGACGAGCCAGTACTGATGCGGCTTTATTATCGGCCAGCAATGTGGCGCAATAAACGCTAATTAAGAAAAAAGACGACGTTATGTGGTATTCGCAGCTCTTTGCCGTTCGCGCTGGGGATCTCGCAACAACCAACGGTAAGAGTTATGTACGACCAGGTCTTAATAATAATAAGCTAGGGGTAACTAGTTAGTATTTAAATAGCTAATAAGGTTAAATATAAATACTTTAAGGCTTTCTCCTCCACATATAAATTCCTCAAATAGCCCTGTGCTGTTGTTCCCAAACGGCTGCGTTGCTTCCTGGATAACATTCAGGACTCGCTTGTGAGCGGCGTCGGGTTCAAATGATAGGTCAATAGCTGCTTCCATGACAAGAATGAATGCGAATCCAAGGCTAACATCATTGAAAATGTGCGATAAATGTTTGGATGGGACGAAGATGTTTCCCTTGTTGTCGCTGGTGGTGTGACAACTAGCCTTGTGCGACAGCTGTGGGAGCGGTCAAAGCGGGGTTGCTATAGGGAACGCTTAACTACGGGGCGGAAGGACATTAATAGATAGGTAGGGGCTGAAAAAGAATTGTATAAGCAGTCTCTATTTTTCTACTCTCTTATACATGTGTGTCGCGCCTCTAGGTCCCATATAGGGCTCCTATCAAGGCCGAAAAACAATCAGGCTAGCCTAGTATGGCCAGCTCAGGGCAGCCGGCACGGCGCACTATAAGGGTATTTAGTTCTATTTATATACATAGGAGTCCCAGAATATCTCAGGGATTCCTAGAGTACCAAGATTTAGGAGATCTTTAGGACAGTGCAGGATATCTAGGACACTCCATGATCCTTGGTTACGTGCCTTGTGCCCTTGTCTCGGCCGTCATGCCGTAATTACTTGCATTGGGCGCCCGTCGTCCTGTCATTTATATACGCCGCACGCCCCATCCTTAGGATTGTAACAGTATATTAGTTAGAACTAGCAAGCTGCCTAACGAGACCAGTAAATAATATATTTATCCCAGTCCTGATCTGTAAGCTCATCCACCGGCCTTTTGTCCTCGGTAAATTCTTTGCGAATTTTCATTGCTTTTTCAAGAAGGGCATCACCTGATTCAGATCCAATCTGCCTTAGCAGCGTCCCCTTCTTCCAGAGAGATCTCGCGAGAGAGTCACGGCAAAGAGGAAGAGATGAGAACACCAATATGGCGGCTTCCAGTTCGTCCCTATGGCAATACATAAATCAAAATTGCTGTGGTGTAGTTCGAAAACATCACTTACAAGGCTTTCTGATGAGTGCCGTGCTGGATCCAGTCCCGACCAAGACTGTAGTGGATATCGCCGGTAAACTCATGAATCTTCCCGAGTGTAGCGGTGAAATTTTCATGAGCACGCTTATGATAATCTCGGCCTTCATCGTAACGCTGCTGAGCATTGCGTATGTTTCCCATGTTACGCCAGATGTGTCCGGTCCTATATACTTTTAAGACTTCTTCAAACAATCGCAGTAACAGCTACTTACTCATTTGTTGTCTTGTCGTCTTCTCCAAGTTCCTTCTCATGCTATTCAAGCTCTGGAGTTAAGATTTGCTGCGCTTCCTGGATGCGCCCTTCAAGTACGTCCACTATGGCGATGTTGATCGCGGCCCAAGTCGTGGAAAATTGGGGCGATCCTTCTATAGCAGCAAATGCGTCGATGCTCATTTTCCAACTTTTCATTGCCTCTTCCCTATGATCATTTTTCATCTGGGCTATTCCGACGTCGACGTATGCACTCGCTAACTTTAGGGAATCACTGCGTTCATTCCAACGTCTAATCCTGTCCATTAAAATCTCAATCATCTTCTGACTGAGTGGTACGGGATCGGAATCTCCAAGTTGCACTTCTGCAAGGGCAAGATTTCTGTACACCTCGGCCAGCCAGAACGTGACACTCTTCTCCTCAGAGGTGCCTTCCTTCAGTGCTGATTCGAGGATGGCTTGGGCAAGCTTACTAAGCCTGCGACTATCCTTATGCATTCCTCGCTCGCCAGCATACCTGTGTGATGAATCAGTCGAAAATTGTCTCTATTTACGAAAACAGGAATAACTTACCAACCACAACTACAAAACAAGTAACCGCTTCGTGGTGTTCGAACAAATTCACCTTCACGAATGTCGTTCCCAAAAAGCTCATCCATTCGCCAAATATGCGATATGCATTTGGCGGCGATTGGAACGCGCCATGACCTATTAGCATCAGGATCCCCTCCGGAGACAAACGGCCAAACAGCTGATAGCAGAGTGGCTGTAGCCTCAAACACATCACGAAGTTCAGACCTTTCTAGGCTCTGCCGGACGACGTCTTGCACAAGACGATGAATGCGAAGCTCGTTCGTTGCCATATTCCGAGTGACCAATGATGAGTTAATTAGCGATGCTCGAGCTTCGAAATAGGAAACCTTGGTCTTAGGGTAATGCCTAAGAATGACCTCTTGTGAGCCCTTCTGCAATATTTCCTCCGCAATGCGATCCGCATCAAGGACAGACAGCACTTTAAGCAGGCTCTGGGCAGCAGGCTGATGCTGCTCAATTGCCCACAATGTAAAAATGGTGTGATCGTACCCCCGCGGCCCGCCCACTTGCAAGGTGTGGAGACTTTTCGCGTCTTCTGCGTAGTACTCTTCGAATTCTGTCAATGAAAGATGTTTGAGTCGAATTACAGCGCTCAAATGAGCGATTGCAAAAGGCAATCCATCGACAAGTTTTGTGATTCGTTCGCTTGCGCGGCTCACGTCTTGACCGTCTTCTCGTTTAGAAAGAGACCGGAGCATTATCGCACCATCGTTAGTAGATAATATGTCGACGTCAAGTGACCGATTTAGCCAGGAGGCAGTTTCCTTGACTGAAGGATTGCGGCTAGTGACCAAGATAGATCCGGGTCCATAGACAGGAAACCAGTCAAACAACACATCCGGATGGTCGACGTTATCCAGAACCAAGAGCCAAGTTGGCTCAACGCGCCAATGTGCCCTATTGTGGATGCGAATTCCACAAGGGTTTGCCAGCCAACCTTTCACAGCCTCTCAAACGGTTACATTGTCTACAGGGGTTCCTTTCTTAACTAGATTTAGTTCTTGGGCGATTTCAGTAAACTGAACCCTAATCTTTGGCGCTGTATCCGTGTTAACCTAGAAATATGTATTGAATTTATCTTATCGCAAGTACAAGTACTTGATTGCAATTTCGGTCTTTCCAATTCCACCTATGCCACACAAGACGATTGATCGGGGCGCTTTAGATATATTGAATTGGGCTTCATTTTCAGCAGGCTCGAGTAATTGCCGGTCAATTTCCGCTAGAATACTGCCACGATCAAAGAAATCTCGGTTGTGTGTGATGGATAACATGTAGGACACAGGTAATTGAATGTTATGACTTGAAAGTTTATTCACCTCTTCTCCCAGATGTCGTGGACCCACGGCCTCTTTATCATTCTAAGAAATAACAGCTGGCTTTAGATTCTTTGGTTTTCTTTTATCTTTGCTTTCTACATCGTGTTCCCCATGAGATGTATCTTTTTTTTTAAATTTGCCATCTTAAGCATCATACAGCGGCGGGGGCCTAAACACCAAGGTATTTAATGGAGCATTCTCAGCGAATGAGGTGAAAAACTGTACTAGACGCCTATATAAAGGCCTATCGGTTTCGATGCTGTATAGTTCTATATGGTTGCTTAGATTAACTTGAAAGTTTGATTCGTGCCTACTACCAATTATAACAAGAGCTTTGGGTACGAGCTATATTGTAAGCAGAAGCGTGAAGTATTGTAGGGACAGACATACAACTATTAATGCCTTTTTGGTTGGTTGTAGTTTTCGCAACAAGTTTTCTTGCACGCTCGTTTCTCTACCTTTATATATAGACAATATAGGGATGTTGAGGTTAAGCTCCTCGAAGAGACGACAAGTCGCAACAACAGCATCTAGCTCATCTATTGTTATATTCTCTTTTGAGACATCCTTTCTGTTTGCCTTTATAATGTACTTGATGTTCTTCCAACCCTTATCTTGATTGGTCTTTAGGTGCGGGGTGCCAAGAAAAATAAGGCCAGAGGTTACATCGTCGAAATTGCCTGAGTATTGAGCCAAAGCCTAAAGCTTGCTTGAGTGTAGTTTATTTTAAAGCCAATTGGCAACCTACACTTTTCAAGATCAGACCTCCTAGGCTGTGACAGATAAACAGCAACGGTCTCTGCGCATACTGGAAATTCATCAGCAAGATCATAGCTCTTTGAGAGTTGTTACACGGTTCTCCTCCCAACTAAATACGGGTGTGGATCGGAGGCGGCTTACATCGCCTTGCTGCCGATGCCAGACTAGCTCCGATATGAGTATAGAACCTTGGTTGAGTAGCTGTTTCTATAGTGAAGAGCCATCAAGCTCTAGCTTATAACTGAATAGGAAGACCCTTGTGTTATTTGTTGTAGACGCGACTAAGGGCTTGATCTATAAGCAGTTGTTCCGATAGTGATTGGGGGGATAATTTATCCAGACGCCTGGTATAATGACGATGCTAGGAATACATGATTAGATAACCGCTCGACACCTTTAAGAGTTAAAAGCTTACTCAAGACCTTCTTCGGGCATACTGAACTCTTTGAGACGAAAAATTGGTCGAAGCCTTCCCGGATTTATAACATGCATTGTTATGATTGTTGGACAGCGCTATTAAGATAGAACGATGTCAAGAAATGGGGATGCCGTCCTTATTGTTTTGCTAACGGTGACGACACCGGAAGTGGGGAAAGTGTGGGGTTAGTTCCACCAAGGGTTTTGTAGGCTGCACAGGATGCATTATAAGCAAATGAAAGGTAAGCAGATAGGGTATAAGGCAAAACAAAACACGACATCGACGATCTATCGTCACCGGCCGTAATTCCGAACCAATGGAGCATTACGAAGTAGCGAGTGGTTGACTGGATGTAGGGATCAATGGCTGTAGATTGCTCACTGTCCCCTGCTACCCTTCAGCTTTGTATCCTTATCTACTTTGCTCCGCTCATTGATATGTAAAATGAATTAAAGTCGCACCGTGCAGTACTTCTAATTGCCCCTAACAATACGCCTGCCTTGATTTAATGTTATGCCTTGTGACACAACAGGATTATTGTGGTTTCTTAAAGACTATAACATTTATAAGTCTAAGAAACTATATAAGCTGTACTTTGTCCCTAAAGGAGGTGTCCTAAGAAACAATTTGTTATTTAAAAAGGTGAAAAATATCTGTATTTTCGACTTGCGTTGTTCCTCTGACCTCTCTTTCGAGAAGAATGGCTTTAGTGTGAAGAGCCTGCGACTACCGCAAAACGATATTGACTAGAGCAATCCGAATGAAGTACTTTCAAGGTACTATCTAGAGCTAGAGCCTCAAGTTGTATTAATATTTCTAGGTAGCAAATGCATTGTATTGTATTATGTTGTAAGAAAGTCAATACTTTTCCGCTTTTAACTAGCAAAGACTACGAATACGGCCAGCCTATTATATTAGCTTATATTAGTAGTCCTATATTTTTAATATATAATATGTCTCCTGAGTCTAACAAAAACTATAGATCTGACCAGATCATCAGCTGAGCAAGTTATTCAAGAAAATTTACAAGATAATGTAGATGTAATAATTAATAGACATTATATATTTCTACAGTATGTAGTCCTTCTAAATCAACATTGTTCGAAACAATGGTACTAAGCATAGCGAACGGCTAGCGTCTGGCACCCTATAAAAAGTCCAAATCGAGACTGGCCACTTGCTGTATGCGACGTATTAACGATAGACATTGAAAAAGATATAATTTGCGCAGATGATGTCTTCCCCAAACTAGTTCGAGAGAAATGCTTCCTCTTCCACCGCGAGGCCTACTGATGGTATTACCTTAGTGAACAGAGATCAACTGAAGCAATAGTATTCTGCTAATACGACTCAGATCTTGGTCTATACTCTGGTGAGTAGTGCACGTAAGTGGACCACGACAGGCAACGCGCTAATACTACTTAAAATCTAAGGTGTTCCTCATCTATCATTTAGAGATGATGCATATAGTTATATAGAGCCAAGAGAAAGCATCGATATTAGTCTTATTATATACTAGGGTTGAATTTTTCGTTTTGGCCAGTCTGATACAGTGCGTCATTAATGGTCACCAGCTGGATAGCAATGAAAGAGCCCAATATAAGGTACTATTGCACGTGTAGAAACATTGAATAAAAGCTTCTTTATTGTTAAATGTTATGAATCGCAAGTTGCATTCCAAATTTCAGGGTGCGTAAAGTTATTTAGGAAGACCTGCCTTCTTCCCCCCGGGGCGAGAATACAACAACAGGACTTCTCCTTCCGCAAATCGATGTCTATAAGTGAGCCCTTTCTGATCCTTGTTGTGCTTGCAGGGTGGAATTGTTCTATATACAGTCTTCCATGGTTGGGCTTTGGACGGCGTCGAGTTGTACAGGTCTTGGGGTTTAATGTGCACAGAAGAGCGTGAGTTCATACTTTGTAGAAGCGAATCCGAGATTTGTAGACTTCGTTAAAGGCGGGGAGTACTATGTCCTGTTAAGTTCAGCCTTGTACGGCTGGAAGCACAGCATTTATTGCGACAGAGAGTTATACCTAATTGTAAATTCTACTAAGAGCCTAAGGAAAATGTATCCTTTAGATATAATTATAAGAGCGCGTGATGCGGTATTTACATATCGGCACTTCTTCTATCACGTAATGCCATATGTCTTGCAACACGAACGGCAGCCTTGTGCACCCTTGCATTGCCTTACTTATCGCTTCGCTCCCACATTAGACGAGTCACAAGGCGTTCACAATACCGAGATGCCCACCAATCAGCCTTGCAACCTCATCAATTTGCCAGGTCAGGCAGATACACAGGGAGTCAATAGCATCACGCCAAGGTTGTGGGAAGGTAGAGTTCCGTTGTACCAACGAGGCTGTACAGTCGTCATTAACTGAGAGAATAAAGACGCACTCTTTGCTTCAACAGCGATCCCATATGCTACGGGGTTTTCTTTATGCACTAACTCTTTAACCTCGCATATTTAGTCTATACATGATAACGAGCGAACACAAGATAGAACGTGACTATATGGCTTCAGAGATTCATTCCGATGTCGTGCTTCGCGCACAGAGAACGAGCATGTTTAGTTCTCGTCCTAGCGCAGCTGACAATGGTGAATCAGCTTTGTATGTTTAATCGCTGGGGTATACTAATACATATCAAGTTACACCCTCCCAGGCATATGCACAGAAGGTTACGTCCTTCTCCAGACTCGGCCCGAAGGAAAATTATCTTTCGGGCCTTCATTACAGGCGTTTGGCCAGGTTTTTAATATCGCCATATCAGCCATTCGGCGGTGACACATCGCTTGTACAGCCAGCTTCGGACGACGTGTCAAAATTTGTCACACTCTGCGATCTGTCGCGTCATCGATCAGACACGGAGAAGACACGTCATTTTACGGATCCAGACGACTTTGCACGTCACGTGGACCAACAGGTTGCGAAGTTCAAAGCAAGGAAGCAAGACGACGCGGAATCATTGAATACAAATGAACAGCGGTCGGAAGAAGCAGAATCTAGCGTCAGGTCAGTCAATCACTCTTTAGCCGCCAAAGATATTCCGGGCCAAATGGTTTTTCTTCACGGATACCCATCCGCAAAATGGCTGTGTCAGCTCGGAGCAAGCTTGGACATTGATCCGGAATACATGTATAGACACCTGGAAGTTCCGCCTACTTCGATTCTAGACTCATCAAATCATGTCGAGGATTTTGATCCTCCATTCCCCATGTCTCATGACATTCTCCAACTAAGAGTCTGTGAGATAGGCGCGTGGGAGCCGGATCACTCCGAGTCAACCACTGAAGTGTTGCGAGAGGCGTGCAACCGCCGGATGAGGAAACACTTGGAAAGCTTCATGGGCAGGAAGGATTTCAGGGTGGGAGACTCGATTATACGCCGCTTCATGGTCCATGACGTAAAGCATTTCACGATCGAGCAGCTTATTACCATCGAGATCATTTACCACACTCGAAAGTGGTCAGGTACAATACACTAAATGGTTTTGGCCGCACGACACTAATCTGTGCCAGCTGTCGTGTGGATGGATGCCGGGAATGATCTCTGCGCTTCTCCTCACCCCTCTTGGATGGATGGCAGGGGTGGTCCGCGGATCTCCAAGCTACACCCAACTTTCCGGCATCGAAGTCGGATGGCATTGAAAAACAGCAATGACCCAAACGAGCGTGCCCAGTGGCAGCCCGGACAGGCTTTGTCTGGGAGTCGCCCGTCATTGCCTCAGACGATTACCCATGTGCCTCAGGCGTGCGGGGAGTATCTCAAAGCCGAAGCCATGGCCCACGACGCCTTCTACGCCCTCAACGAGCTATTTCAGTTCTCGGCGGCGTCAATCGATCAGCTACTGCACTTCCTGGAGGGCAAGGTCAAGGGCTTGTCGACCCAGCCATCGACGCGTGCCATCTCCGAGGTGCTCCTGATCAAGGCAGGGGTCGAAGACCATAAGCAAAGCGTTCGGCGCAATCTGAGCGTCATCCGGACTCGTGGGGGTCCGAGGTGGCCGCGCACAAGGGACGCGCGGTGGAGCGACAAAGCGGCCCAAGCGGCGGAACGACTCGAAGCGCAGTATGGACAGCTGCTGGAACGCTGCGAAGAGCTGTCTGGGCAGTGCGCAGACGTGGTTACGACGCTGAACAACGCGCAGGTCCACGGCCAGTCGCGCAGGGCGATTGAGCAGACGGACAAGGTGGCCAAGCTCACTTTCCTCGCCTACGTCTTCGTGCCCTTGTCCTTTGCGTCGTCCTTTTTCGGCATGAACTTCAAGGAACTGGGGCCTCAGCTGAGTATCTGGACCTTTTTTGTGACTGCCGTTCCACTGTTCGTCCTCTCCATTGTGTTGTGGTTCTTCGACGTGAAGCAGGTTACGCGTTGGGCTCGATGGCTTGCCGGCTAGAATAGAGTACCCCTGCTACGATAGTGTAGGATAGAACAAGCTTTGTTGCAAGCTAGGGCATTTGTTAGCGTGCTGGGGACTAGTTATAGGTATCGCGCATACGCATCAGTTTGTCCATTCTGCCATGGATCCATCATCTTGCCAACTTTGGTGACCTGACTTGCAAGGCTCGTGTGTACCGTGGCTGACGTAGCCGTCCCGACCCCGCAGCCTCAGCCTTGTCTCGGCTGGCCTACTAATCTCCTTCGCGTTCAACTCCTACGCTCGCCACTCGTTACTGGTCCTTCGCACGGCATTACCATGCCTGAATTGGCCCAAAGAGTGCGAGAGCGAGATGGAAGATTATCCACCGTCCGCGGTATCCTCACCTCCCGCGCAGCCTTGGCCGGAGTCCTAATCGGCCTCTGCATATGTTTCGCCAACATGTACTTTGGCCTTCAATTTGGCAGAGAAGATTACATGCCCATGCCATCCATCCTGATAGCTTTCGTCCTGTTCAATGCACTTGAGCATCGAGGCTCTTTGCCAGCTTCGCCCTAGGAAATCACCGTAACCCACTGCATCGCTGGTGCTTTGGGTGCTATGCCCTTCACTGTCGGTTGCACTGGCGTTATTCCTGCTCTTGAGTTCCTCCTGCCTTCCTCCGGCGGCCATTTGCTCGTTTTTTCCTATGCAAAGCTGCTTGCCTGGGCCATTGGTATATGCTTATTGGGTACCATCATTGCGCCAACCCTTCGATCGTTGTTCATCCTTCGCGAACGGCTCACTTACCCAACGCCGACAGCCGCTGGTGTGCTTATCGGAGCCCTGTTCCATTCAGAATCCATAGCAGGCCGGGCACAGCGTTCCAATGTCGTCGAGCGTAGTGCGAACCGCCACTATTCAGTTTACGGCTCCGACAATCTACCTCCCGAGATGTCATCACATCCAGCTCGACCTGAAGTTGCTGGCAATTCTATCGATGGGCAAGACTCTACTGAACCAGAGGTTGGCCGAGGTATTCGTGTCTTGTTACACTCTTTCCTTGGTTCCTCTATATTTGTATGTTTTGACTCCGTCCAGTCCATGTACGATCTAATTCACGGCTTAGAGTGTGGTCTCATACTTCGTTCCCGTGCTTCGTCAAATGCCTGTGTTCAGATCGTATGCCGCCAACAACTGGAATTGGGCCTTGGATATGTCCCCTGCTTACTTTGCTAACGGGTTTATCCTCAAATTAAGCATCAATTCTAATATCATACTTAGTGCCATCATTAGATGGGGAATCTTGTCGCCTATTGCAAAACAGAGCAACTGGGCTCCTGGGCGGGTACAGGATTGGAAAGATGGTGCTCAAGGATGGATATTCTGGCCTAGAATAGGCTTAATTATTGGGGATTCCGCTGTCGGGCTTGTCTGGATCCTAGTAAAGATCCTACTCCTAGATCATTACAATCGGACTCAGGATGCCCTCTCTCGTTACCTACCTAATCGTCTTACTAGCTATAGCAACGAACGAGCACCCCTTCTTCACCAAGACAACTCTACGACAGACTCACATAATTCACAAGAGGTAAATTACAACAAGTGGCCGGAAAATAAGCTTGTTACCCCTAGAATGACATTCTATTCCCTTGTAGCAGTGCTTATTGCGTGCGTCTTAGCCGTTCTAGGAGTCTATAGGAGTAATTTGTCTGCTCTACCTCTTGCTGTCTCTATACTTCTAGCACCTTTAGCTGTATTTATATCTACACATGCGTTAGGAGAGACAGATAATGGTGCTAGATCTGCTATTAGTAACTACTCTACTCAAACGATATAGTACTAGTCAAATTAGTGCTAACTGATATGCAGCCAGAGTCACACAGTTTATTCTTAGGACCTGTGTTTCAGTCTCTAACCCAACTCATTTGGTTGCGAATATCTCACTCGCGGGCATTGTACAGGCTAGCGCCTAGCAAGGAGTATTACAGATAGCAACTTTAAAGACTGCATATATAACGGAAACAGCACCAAGAGCGATATTCTACAGCCATTGTCTTGGATCTTTAGTTGGAGCTTTTGTTAGCACGCTAGTATATCGGCTGTATACTTCAACAACTACTATCCCTAACGATGAATTTGTTGTCCCAGAGGCCCAAATATAGGTTTTAGGAGCTAAATTAGTCTATCAGCACGGGTTACCACCTCACGCTTTACCCTTTGTTGCTGTAGCTACTCTTATCGGTACTATCTGTGGGACTCTCCGCATTGTTGGAAAGGAGAAATGGTGGCGCGATCTTGTGCCATCTGGAGTTGCGGTGGCGATTGGTAAGCTTAACGTTTATTCTAGTCTTATTAAACCTAATCCGGCTTGCTGACGAGACTGACTTTCTTACAGGGATGTATCTTAAGCCTGCGCTAAGTTTGCCTGGGGCCATTGGCAGCGTCACTTACTACATCCTCCGAAAACGTTGTAAAACGGAAAAATTTACTCTCATCTGCTGTGCTGGCGGATTGATTCTCGGCCAAGGGATTTTCAGCGTGCTTAATCTTGTATTAGGTGCACTACATGTACCTCATCTATAGGAGTGCTCCTCCTTCTGACGGATTTGCTCCTCCTTCTGGCGGAGCAGGTCGCTGAAATCGCTAGGATTCTTACGGGTTTTTGGAGTTCTTAGAGTTTTAACTAATGTCGGCTCTTTTAACTTGAGCTTAGATGGCTTAGGATTCACAGATATCAAAATCCAATCTTTACCCAACCAAAAGAATTGCTCCTACTTAGTTCTCCAACACTTTCTGAAAGCCATGCCGAACAATAAATCCAAGGAGGCGCAGGCAGCATGCTGGCGTTTCGTATTTTCGCTACAGAACCAAGCTGCGCAAGCGGATGATCACTTTGATGAAAACCTGTGCGCAGACACAGTCTCCCTGATTCGGAAAAAAAACGAAAATCATGACCGAGTATTGAGAAATGCCGAACGCACGCTAGACATATTGCGCACGGAATATGAAGCAATGACAGAGCAACTAGGCCGCATCAAGGCCATGGTATTCGACCAGCCTCGGGAACCCGATCAAATTCAGAAAATCGAGGCTCAACAGAACGAAATAATTGATCGACTATGTGAGACCTTTAATCTTCGTCGTCGTGAGAGCGATGATCGTTCAAGTAGCGGCTTGTACTCAACAAACGATCCCGACAAGCTTACCCACCTAAAAAATATGTGCAAACCGATCGATGATAGCGGTACCCAGTGGAGGGCTAGCGATCTAGCCAAAAGTCTCATCCAGGCCGGGAAAGACTTGTGGACACAAAGGCAAATGCGTTATGCTGCTGAAGATGCTGCCGACCGTTTAAGAACAACAAATTATGAACGCGAACGTCAAGACTTAATTTCCAAAGTAGATGCATATCGAAGGTCGAACACAGGTTTAAAAAAAGAAAATAAGACTATCACAACGCAGTTCACAATGCAGCTAAAGGACTGCGAGGCCACTAATAAAGAACTTCGTCATCAATTAGCCAAGTACCGCAATTTTTCAGATGACAATACTTGTCTCAACGCACTAGATGCCTTCGAGCGTTCTGAACTAAAGATGTCGCTAGAAACAGTCTGCAAGGCTGCTACCACAGAGAAAGAACTATCTAGCGACGATTTCAAATCACTCTATCGTGGTTTAGTTTTACGTGATAGGCCAAAAAGTTCTACTGCTCGATGTGATTGCAGGGTAGCATTAAAGCTAAATCTCAACAAAATGTACCCAAGTCCGGAGCATGACCATCTACTGCTTGAATACCGCAGAGTGCATATCTTTGTTATTCCAGGATCCCGCTACCAATAGCAATAATATAACCTCAGACATAGCGACACTCCAGGTGCGCCTACTCCAGGATTTTACGACAGTTCAAAAATGCTTACCATTTATTTTGGAATATGCAAAGCTTGGGCTTTGGAAAACGAGTTTCCTTCGCTTTAGTGCCTTTGCATCATTATTCCAGACCTTGGCCAGATTCACGTCCGATAAAAATGACCTCCGAGATTTGGTACACCAAGTTCGGCAAGAGCGGCATTTAACGATGTTTGAAGATGCTTCAATACAACGACTTCTCAAATATCTCGAATTAGGAAGCGATACGAGCTTGCCATGCACATTATATCAGCTATTCTCTGACCTCGAGATTGATGAGGAAGATGAATGGGTAGTGAAGACTGAAATGGGGGGGTCTCTGACTTCCATCTTGCTGCGACAGGCAGGCCAACAGATCAGCTTTGTAGTTGACCGTGACCTCAATGTACACATGTACACTACACCATTCCGAATCTCAACAGCAGATGACAAGGTAGTCGCGACGCATGGGCTTTCCCAAGATTTCAACATTCCATTTTGTACAGATTTGGCCCGGCCCATTGACAGGTATCTCTTCAAATATTACCGTGGCGAGATATTAAAGAGCAGCTGTGACGAGTCATGTCTGGAATATTTTGATAATGAATAAAGAATGTCTCCGATGTGTCGGCTTTCCCTGTAGCATCTCAATTTGAGGACGTTTTGTTAATGTTCTGCTCATGTTCCCCTCGTGTTCCCTTCATGTTCCCCTCATGTTCTGCTCATGTTCCTCTCGTGTTCTCCTCATGTTCCCCTCGCGTTCCAAGTCGGTTCAGGTTGCGTTGACGCCCGAATTCACCTATTCCTTCACTGCCCAAGTACGCATGCGTCACTTTCACTCTCACTTTCACTTTCACTTTCGCTTTCACGTTCCGTCTGTAGTCATAAAATTTTGCGACTGTGCTTCTCGCAAACTGTTCACATTTGCTTCCGTACACGTACTATCACCAACAGTCTTCGAATATCATACCCCGACACAATGATTCCAGCAAAACGTGAAGGACTAGAGCCTGCACAGGAGCGTACTCGAAAAGCTCCGCGTCTTGAAGGAAACCCCGACGATTTAAGAAAACAGCTCCTCCGAGCACATGCCCAAGGAATTCCAACCCTCGTGGAAACCCTTGTCACAATAGAGAAGGACACCCAGCGCCTGAAAAGTAGCCCGCTTACTTCTGATTCATATGCTAAAATCATCGAACCATGCGTGGAAATCTTGATCACCATGCATCCGGAGGTTAGATTGTCGCTGATGAATGGTCACATATGTGCGGATCCAGATCTTGCCTCGAATTTACCCAGCCAAACCAAAAAAAAATTTACTAGCCCACCAAGCGTGCCAGGTCGGAAGCCAAAACTTAATGCGGATGGTTCTTCTCCTCAGGACTTCCCCAACCGCCCTATCATCTACGCTCATTTCTTTGTCAATCGCGACGGGCTCCCTCCAACGAACGCTCAAATGAACCAGATACTGGCCCGAATCAAAGAGTATCTTTCGGCTGCTGACAAGAGGGCGACCGCTCAATCTAGAGCATATGCAAACCAGGTAGATAACTACTCTACCCGGAATAGAGGAGACCTACAACGCTCCAAAGCCCGATATGAGGCAGACGGTCAATTTTTCCTGAAATATTGCCAGAATGACAGAGACCAGCAAAATATCGTGAAATGGATTAGTGTCGCTGAGGACATGGTCAGCGACAGCCTTAACCCTGACGATTTGATTCCGTGGACCCCCACCAACGTGGGCTATACTTGGGATCATGTACAGCGAAAACAAGATCACCAGATGCATTCATCATCAAACCCCATCATGAATCTTGTAGAAGCTGTTACTGCTGCCGATTTCCGCAATGGAACTGAACCAGTTTACAGAATGCGTTTCCTCATCCTCCTTGATTTATTCGAAGCTACACACGCAAAGTTCGGAGAGCACCTCATATCCCACCTCGCAGGGTCTTACATAGAGTACGGCGGATTTAATGCAGCCTGTGCTGGGGGAAATACGGGGTCTGCCAACCGTATTCCCGGATGGGTCTACCGCGCGTACGCGATGAAATTATCGGCCAGCCATTTGTTGCAGAGCAACTCGAAATCGAACAAAAGGCCGCAGATAAGTCAAATTCGAGTTCCAAGCAACCAACCGCCATTAAAGCTGCCAAGATGATGCAGGAAAGCCTCGTTTCCAATGCTAGTGTCAAGTTGGCGCAAGCAAAATCAGACCTCAAACGATCGATTGCCGAGTCTGGCAGCCAGGTAGCTGAGAACTCCACAGTGGTAAGACGTATCGACGAGAACTCGAGATCCCTGGCTAAAGGGCTTGACATTCTACGTGACCATGTTGAGCACTTGGATCTAGATGGAGGCGATAACCATGAAACTTAGAGGTGGCCTTGAATATTGCCGCTGTCGACAAACCTGGTTCCACCCGCCTGGAGATCGTGTCATACCGAATCTGACAAAGGCATGGCATTCAAATGGTTCCATGTAGTACCATGCCAGAGAGCCGATAGAACAATGCGAGCACAGCCATCATTATACATGCCTAGTCGTAGCAAGTGACTCGTTTCGTGATTTGTATGTTGTGTATTTCTCCTTTCTATACGGCTCTGTGAAGTCATAGGTGCGTATTGGGTAGCAGTAACACTTGGTATCTTTCCTATCAATAACTATACATTCTTACCGACCGGTGATTATATGAAATCGAGAAGGCGAGAATCTCCTAATGAATCTCCATTTGACGACCAACGAGTTTGAAGAGCTTAACGGTGGCTCTCACTGCAAGTGTCATACTGTGCGCATTTTGTCGGTCTGCAATATCGAGCGCCGCGTTGCGCTATGGGTTATGGGAATTAGGGTTAGTATATCCCTCCACAAATTAACATCCAGTCTTCAGCAAGTCGAGAGTCTGAACATGTTGGGAAGGAAAGATAAGCTTATGATGAGTCTTCACGGGATAACAGGACTTCTTGTGTCCATTCAGCTTGCGCACATGATGCGGTTGTTCCATCTTCAGGTTACGCTCATGAGGCCTGCTGGCGCCAGCTGTCTATACCATGCTCATCACGATACTTTCAGTGCAAAAGGCGAGTTTTCCTTGACCAGCACAGTCGTCGGTGGAAGCTTTGCGATTTGGGTGGTCAGTGGAAGCCCAAATGCTAGCGAGAAAAGCTTGAGGCGGGCATTTGAATTGTTGGTGGAGGTAACAGAGCAAGGTTTAGCCCGAGTTCCAGTTGAAGAAAAGAGCGAGCCAAGTATAGCTTAGAACAAAATGAGACATGGGGAAATTAACTCTCTTCATCGCGAAACTTAGAAGTATTTAATGGCACGGCTGTCGATTGATTAAGACTGCGCGATGGCGATAACCAGCCAGAAGCCGTGAAGACGATGACTTTTCTTGTCCTGCACGCGCACAACATCGGGCTAGATGCGGGCCGTTTACAACCTTTAGATTGCAATCCGCGGCTATCGCGAACATTTTCATTGTGATTTAGAAATAGGCAGTGTAGAGATTCCAAAGCAATACTCGAGATTGAAGGTGAGTTGATCTCATTGTCGTTCTGGCCTCAATTCAACATCAACACCGTCATCCCACCCAGGATCCACATTGTTGTCACCATCAAAATACTCATATCTCATGGACACGAATGACTTACGCGTCTTAGCCTTTCTGTAATCGATTATTGGAACACGGCTCAACAGAAAGCTTGCATCGAGCACTTTGTCAGCTTGCACACCTTTATCCGAACGAGGCAGGACATCAAGCTTAAGGTATGTTCGAATTTCGCGCTTGCCCTTGTTACCATCATCCTTGTACCAGCCTTTGACGACATTAAATCGCATGTTGGACAGCATGGTTGGGGGCGACGGATCAACTGTATCCGCCAGCAAGGGTATGTCGTCGTCTTCATTTTTGGACACTTCACTGCCCCAGCGTACCAAGAGGTGGATGGCCATGAGAGGGTAGTCTGGGGAGGTTCTAGTCTGGTCGAAACGAATGCTGAAGACGAGATCCAGTGGGACTTTGCTAGCTGTCGGAACAAAACCTCGTTGGCGGATCGGATACACCTGTAGATCAAATTTTGGTCGATCTGGATCATCTACCCGAGGCCAGACGCCTGGTGTCAGCGCTTGTTTGCGGTTGGGAGCAGCATCCACCCGTATAGCAGCCCATGCTTTTGCTTTCTTTATCGCAACAGCCTGTACTTGCAGCGCATATTCACCAACGAGGGCAGCCTCGCGGCGTGGCGAGCGCGCGCGTGGTCGTAGAATGGGATTACGCTTGACCAGGACACGCTTTTCCATCGGTTCTAACAACGGCGGCTCCATTTTGGTCCTCGCTGGAGTTGAAAGCTGAAATCTTTGGCGAGATGAGCCACTGACCTCGATGGTGGCAATCCCTAGCTGTAGGATAGGATCATTGAACTGGAGAGCAAGTGTCGCTGAATTTGGTCCTTCCTCAGAGTAATCGCTCGGATCCATGCCTGGCTTAAATGGATCTTCACCTTTGAGACGTTTGTAAAGGCCGAGTGCAAAAGCTTCACACTTGACTGTGCGAGTTGACCAGTTGAACAAGCCATCCTTCTCTGTTAGAGTCTCTTGAGGGCGCAGGGGGTTTCGAGTGTCTTGGTCCTTTCGCTTTGTGGGATCTGGCTGTGTGTATTGTTTTTTGAAGGACACCTTAAGACTAGTATCATGGAGCTCTTGTCCAACAATAAATCGTTGCTGATGTGGAGGCAGCGTAAAGGTGATCTCTTCAAGGTCGGGTGGTACACAGTCAAATAGACAATACATGGTATCGTCACTCAACCGCTTTTGTACGAGTATAGGCGCCTGTTCTGGCTGATTTTGGGTAGTATCAATCGTACCATCAGCGCGCATCAACGGCTGTGTACGAGATGGCGAATACTTCACAGCAACTGCCAAATCTGGGAACTGTACCAGCAATTGTGAACGCATCAAAAAGCCATACTGAGGCATCTGAACGTGCCAGCCCCCTAGTTGTGGATCGCGTGTCTTCAAGCGCTCGTTGATGGCATTCTTGATCGCAGTTCTGCAGAAGTCTTTGTCTGGTGTTTGACCCCAATAGTTGGCAAGGCTAAGAGCACCATCGATGAGAGCGTCAGTCCAGTTCTCATCTATGTAAAAGAATCGCAAGGTCTCATTAGGTAAGAAACTTGGATCTGGTAACAGATAGTGAGCTGGGATGTTGTCGAGATGTAATTTGTCCATGATCCAGGAGTAAACGTGAGCCATGTCTGTGTTGTTTGGCGCGTTGTGCTCGTTATAGAGCGTGATACCATCGGCTGTCATCATAGCAGTCAAGGCTGCTGAATCTGCATGTGCGGCAACGCGAGACGAGATATGTGGTGAGTGCATCGAGATGTCGATATGCTGACTATTTTCCTTTGCGGCAGACGGATGAGAATCATGGGTCCAGTCCCATCGATTTGAGTCTACGGCCGTTGCTTGGATGTGCATATCGTCGTTGAGATCATTGAGACTCTCTACAAGCTTGGCCATGTGAAGTGCAGTACTTCCACGAGACCTGTAAGTACCCAGAGCGCTGTGAACGTCAATCTTTGACTTGCTAAGCGCATTGCTATGGATGAGATTACGCAACCGAGATAGTGCTGCAGTAAATGCTTCATCTCCCATAGCAAGAGTCTTACCAAGCTGCCAGGCACTTGAGTAAGTCAGATCCATGATTGAAAGTTTAGAATCAAGTATCTGCAGATCAGTCCCAAAGTTGGATTGCATGGCCAACTTTGTATGGTCCCATCGTGGCACAAAAGTTGAGGTCAATGGCCCACGATACATGCCGGCCGTTATATCGCCAGTGATTGTGCGATATCTCACCAACGTAAATCCGTCATTTTGTCTCTTGGTGATGATCTCATCGACGGAAGCTGCCGCATCAATAGCCGTACTCGATGTTGTGGCATTCTCTGGATAGAGAACATTCAATTTTGTCCCGAGGTTTTCAAGGCGTGCCCACGGGTGTTCGCCATCCACCGAAGGTAGACAGGTGTATGTCCATGAATGTAAGCTGACCATAGCCACACGCTGATCAGGTGTATTTGGGATCTCTGCAGGTTTGAGCTTGCTGTTCGTAGCGAGTGATAATAGATGGACAACTGTGGTTGTGGCCGTGGATTTTCCAATGGGGCCAGTTCGGTGTGATATACTGATGCCATAGAGACCTTTGTCGATGTCTTTGTCATCTTTAGCATCACCAACAGCCATGCCATCAGTCGCAACTTGACGAACGTGAGCCATGTATTTGTACTTGGAAACATCGAATGTGGTATTGTTTGAGGTATCGTCGCTGCTGAAGAGGGATACGAAGGTATCACGCTTCAAAAAGACGACATCAACTTGCTTGTCGGATTCCGGAGTGTCCCATTTCTCATCATAAGGAATTGGATTGGTGATATTTGAGCCTTTTCGGAGATGAACTGTATCGCTTGCTTTCATCTTGACAGCGAGGGTCTCGCTCTGACTTCGTTTCACCTCTTCCGGTAAACCTTGGAGAATGCCATTGAGCTGTTGCTGCTCAATTTGTAGTTCATCGACGGTGAAAGTCAATAGAACTAGCCATGGTGTACGACTAAGCGTGTTCGCTTTTTCTTGGTCCTTGTTTATCCAGGTGGGAGCACGCGCCCAAGGTAAGTGAGGATCTTTGAGCACGATATGCGGCAGTATGGTGGCTTCTGCACTATCGCCATTTGCTGGATATGTTGAATCGACCGAGTCTGGTGGTAAAACGAACTTTGGAGCGACAACATAAAAGTACTGATCATCGTCTGGAATGCCTCTACCAGGCGTCGGAGTACGGCGTGGTTCATTATCTTTTTCCGGAGGTGCATCTATGCTCTGGTTCACATGGATACCGTGTAGACCACCCTGTAGTGAAGGTCTGTAGTAGGAGAAGAATCGAACCTCGCCCGGTAACAAGTCTCGTGTTGCACCAGAAAGTAGGCGCTGAGCATGCCGTATGGTAAGGTGTCTGTGAGACTTAACCATGATGGTTAATAAAATCTGCGACTACAGGCAGCCGACAGGTGGTGCTTGATGACTCTCAGTAATTATGTGATGCCCACAATGGACTACTATACCCCTCTCTCCAAAGAAATTTTGCATACTAATCTTGAATGGTTTCCTCACAAGAGCTTGCAAAAGGGCTATGAGCGGCAAATGACTGATTAGCGCCTGATACAAGCGAAGCATTAGCTGAAGTGACTAGTGGGTAGGACGGATGTGCTACCGTCCCTATTAGCGCCTGATACAAGCGAAGCACGATCACTTCAGCTGAAGTGACTAGTGGCCGTCCCTGCATGCAGGCTAAGAGCCCTGAGGTGCCTAGACCCCGACGGCTCCTCGTTTACACGGGCTTTTCAAGTGCAGCAGCTAAACTTGGCGGCATATGCATGTTCATGACCGCGGATCTTTTGAGCACAATCACATTCCATTTTAGGCGATTAAACACGACAAGTCCAAGTACCGGATTACGCGTCTTACCCCGATTTAGCATTAGATTGGGATTGTAACAAGTCTGAGAATTTCTTTCTTCAAATCCAAATTTAGACAGAAAGCTTTCACCTGAAGATTTGAGTCCCGTTGCATGGAAATACGAGATCAAAAGTAAAGCGAATCACACACGGGAAAACTCGATATGGGAGGGCAGCCTCTTTGTTACACGCAAGATGAAGTTACAGGTCGCCTCGATACTTCGATGATTCTTGAACACCTGATCTGCTCTCGAACACCTTGGCTAGTTACAGCGTTGGATCAGTCTCATTGAGGATATACGACATTTTGTATTTGTGCATGAAATGAAGAACATGTCAAGAGGCCATCGTCATGTAGCGAAAGGCAGAAGCCATGTAACCGTACATCCCACTTACAGCTCATACACTATGTCTTCTCATCTTTCTTCTTGGGATCCGCCATTATTACGTAGCCCTCTAATGCTGTGTATGGTCCTGGCTCGTAGCGTGCTCGCTCATCAGTAACAGAGACAGGCAGTGGCATGAACGGCTCAGGGGTATCCAGCTTCTTATCCTCTGGTTCGTAGGGTTGGAGCCAAGCCCATTCTCCACCAGCTATGGCAGCAAGGCCGACTGTAGCCTCACCTTTCTGCACATCTGGAAGCAAAATCGGCTTGTGTGGGGTTAATGTTCGATCTTTCTTGAAGTCCGGTACGTTTTGGGTAACGATGATCGGCCCGGAGTGGAAGAAAGCGCGCATCGTTGCTATTGCTCCTTGCCATGTCCATGGAGGTAATGAAAGCTCACGTACGGGAAGAATGGCCGAATAGCTGTGCAATGGTGCGAATGGGTCGAGTAGCATACCAAATACTTGGAGTTCATGATTTCGTCGCCATGCGTATTGGTCGCTGGTGACAGATCCCTCGGGAGTGACCCAAAATGAAGATAGTATGACATGAGGCGGAGTCTTCACTGGGGACTCATCTGTATTTGTATCGACCAGCGCTTGCCCATCTTCCACAGCCCTGTCTTTCGCTTTGGAGTTCGTCTTAGGTTTTTCCTGGAAATATGTGTAGATGGACTCTAGTTCCAGGCCAAGATCATGTGTTGACGATTTATTCTCATCAAGCTTCTCTCGACATGGGAACAACCCAACTAAGCCGTCAAATCCACGTTGATTGTCGCCCAGCTTGACCGGAAATTCGTATACCTTTGGAGAGGGTGGTTTAGGATCGGAATCTGAAGCTGGAGGAATCAAAACCAAAGGCAACGGTTTGTCTGCTTCAAGTTGGCTCGTAATGGCATCACTCTCGAGCTCCAAAGACCACCCAACGTTTGTAAGTGCAAGTGGGCGGCCAATAAGTGCATTCGCGAAACCTGCGTACGCATCTGGTGTAGTTTGCATGCTGCCAGTTGCGTCAACAATCATGTTCCAGAATGCTTCTAAGAATACACGATCACCTAAACGCTTAACGAGTAGCTGCAGTTGTCGAAGTTCGGGGCTATCGTAGAGTTGGCCGGGATCTTTTGGTGGCTCGAAAGGCAACCATTCCGGTGATGTCTGTGAACCGTCACGACCTGCAAGGCGTACCTCGCGGTAAAAAGTTCCATCTTGCAAGAACAGCTGAATTCCTAGATTGGCATAGTTGATAACAATCCAGCCCCAGATAGGGTTCTCCCATTCATCTGCTGGCTTCCAGAAAGGGGCTTCCGCATCAGTACCTATGTCACGGACTACAAAGGTAGAATTGAGGCGTGCAAGTTGATTGATCTGGGGAGGAATTTGCACAAACTCACAGAGCTTGGGAGCTATGGGGGGTGGTGGCCTCGGTGTTGGAGGGCAATCGTCCATGTCCAAAGATGAAAACTCAGAGCGCTTAGGTTTTGGTTTTGGCACCGGTGCAACTACATTAGGATCTCTAGAGACCTTGTCCAAAAGTTGCGGAGCATACCACTCGCCAATACAAGGCCAGATGTGCTGTTGAGTGGTTCGGGGTGTTGGGTCGATGGCATGGATAGCTTGACCGAATTTGTCGATGATATTGAGTCGCGTAAATCGCATTTGACCATGAGTTACTGGCTTGAATAGAGGAGGGTTTTCCGGAGGAGGTGACTTCACTGTTGTTCCGAATGGGGTATTGTCCGTTTCGAGATCCATGAGGCTAATGGCATCGAGGTCAAATCCTCCCTTATCACGCTCTGCCTGAATGATTGGCATCAGCAAGCCAGTCTGTGGATCTCGTAAGTTTGGCTTGATGTGACTACCCTGAGAGATTGTAGTGAGTTGAGCTGTCAGCCCGGCAAGAGGTGCAGAGAGAAAGGCGAGTTTGCGTAGATCGCGCTCAAGTTGATTTCGAGTTTTCTCATCTGGGAACTTTCCACCTTCACAGCGTTTCTTGTTGAGCTCGCTGGATGGTGTTTCGGTAAACAGCTGACGAATTTTGGCCTCTAGAGAGAAACCTGCTTGTGGCAAGATAAGAACGCGGCCAGCCACCGTCCGTTTGTCCTTGAGACCCACAAGGGTCTCCAGATTGTTACTACTTGGGATACCATACCTCAGCTGATCAGCGCGACTGGACCGACTCCCACGAGTTTCGAGGGACCACAGATCATATGGTATGTGAAAGTACTCGATTTCCCACTCAAGGAAAAGTGGAAACCATGGTTGAATGTCCTCCCAACGATCCCGCCACAAAGGAGGAGCTGGAGGCGGGAGTTTGTCGCCGTTCGTACTGATGGTTTTGCTAGGGTCATCGTGAGCAACCCCATCGAGCTGATCATGAAAAAGAGGAGCTTCCATGAAATCTGTCAGAGTGGGCGTCTTGAACCGGGCCGGGCTGAGACAAAGAAATTCAGTCACAAGCTTCTTCATAATTGGCCTGACCGGCTTGAGAAACTTTATAAGAAGCTTGTCAAATTCGTCCCAATTAGGAAGCCCAGCTGAGTCTTCTTTATTCGGTTCAATAATCTGGGACTCCAAACGAACCTGCAAGTCATCGAGATAGTCATGCTCCCACCCAGACTTGATGCCACCAACAAGCAAAGTCGGGTCACGTTGCTGGTAGAATGGTGGTTTTGTACCAGATTGAAAATGGTTAGGCTCACTTTGCTTGATAATCTCAGCCTTTAATGTTGTAGCTTTAACAGCGAGTGCCTTGATACGAGCCACAAGTTTCTCAACGCGTTTCTTCGTTGCATTTTCTCGCTTCTCATCCGCCATGGAATCAGTAACGTGCTTCCACCATTCACAAAACAGTTCCCAACGTAGACGTTTGAGCATACGTTGCATAGCATCAAGTCGCTGTTGATCCGCATTGAGGGTACGTAAAGTAGGGATCAACTCGGCGGGTGGTACGCCAGGTTGAGAAGTCTTGGTGTTGACTTTGCGGGTATCATTTTGTCCTGAGATATTCCAAGATAGTCCACCATCAGATCGAACGTAGTTCCAATTGTAAAGCATATCAAGAGCCTGTTGTTTTGATTCGACGCCATCGTCTCGAGCGATCAGGAAAGTTTCCAGGTCGAGGATCAGATTTTCAATCGCAGCCAAATCTGGTGGATCTAGCGGATCCTCTCCTGGTTGGCTTTCGGCGTGCGCATGCGCATATGTTAGTAGTGCATCCATCGGGGTAGTTCCAACCGAAATAGGTAAGTTCTTGTTCAATTGTACTGAGAAATCGTCCGCCGGTGCCTTTGGCTTGGCAGTACGGTTCCATTTCACACCATACATGGCAGCATGGCAGACCGTATGAGTAGCATCTGATGCATCAAGCCAATCTTTGAATACCTTTTCAGTATCTCGACGTTCTTTCTTTGGTTTTTCCGAGTCCAACTTGATGGAGAGCTTGAGATTGGCGAGACGTTCGCGATGGGTCATCTGATCCGTGTCATTGAAGATGTCGTCTGCTTCAACGCTGTGATATCCGATCACGTAATAGTCAGCCTGGACTTCATCTAGGAAGAGGGACGTTTTGTTGCCATGGCCATCGTCGACAGTTCCGTACTCGAAGTTGTCCACCATGCTGAACACATTCGAGCAATGAGGTTGATAATCTGCAAACAATTGGTTGGATGAAGCAAGAAGGCTGAACTTTGGAATGCGTGAAACTGTCAAATCCTCATTCCAATTTTCAACGGGGGTTTTACATCCAATGAAGACTTCAGCTTGAGCTTTGAGCGATACATCAGCGCCTTTGGTCGGGTCAGATCCTTTCGGGTCTTTAGATTTCGGCTTTGCGCTGATGAAAGGTGAGACATCCACTTGTAAATCAACAGACTCAGGAATCTCATCTAGAGCCCACTGACGGTCGCTCTCGACAACCCATGCAGTAAACTGCTTCACCTTCCCGCGCGCCTGTATTGGTTGAATTGTGGACTGATCTTGAATAGTTCGAATCACCAGCCAGCGTGTTGGTACACTGGGAAATGCTGGAGCAGTGGGATAAACTTTTTTTCCATCATCTGCAGATGAATGATGTAAACCTCTGGCGGCCCGTCCCTTCCTAACTGACTCCATGGCGATATTGTATGCTTCATCGTTCTTGGCTTGTACCAGTTCGGAAACTGTGGTGGGAATGTCCAGATTTCCAGCAGCAGATTTTGACTTTGGAGGTGGAGTTGGAGTTGGAGTTGGACGCGTGGTAGCAGCAGCAATTCCACTTCGATACAGGCGTGGAAGTGTCCAGTGAAGATAAACGCCTTGGCGATGTTCTCGAGCCTTGTCGGACCCAAGGTCAGTGAAGCGTGAGTTGAATTGATGAGGCCACGAGTTGTGGAGATCGATGGTGTTTGTTATGTCATTTTGAATGTAGCGTGTGTCAAGTCGCAAGAAGGTGTAGTTAGGTTGGACGATAGGAGCGATCTTGGCCGCTGGAGGTTCAGTTGTCTCTTCACCGTCTATGAAGAGTTCTTTGTCCTTTTCCTTCTCGTCTTTGAGGATGCCATCGCATACTTTGGAGTTGAAGATGAAGGCATCAAGCTTGAGCGGCAAAATGACCTTTTGAGCCTTGTCTGATGCCATGACCAACTGGGGTACAGTGAAAGTCACTCTCGATTGCGATTGAATTGTAAACTTGCAAAGTAATCACTCTTGATCCAACGAATAGGGTACACATTTCCAGAGAGTGTTCTACACCCTGAAAAGATTGCGCAGTTCAATAACGCCCTCCTAGCGAGAACCGCCACGCTGCAGGCGTATGAGCTAGCAAGCCGCTCAAAGCCACTCATTCAGCTTGACCTAATCTGGATCGACTCCAGAATTCCCATGCAATGTGACAAGTGGATCAGCGCATGTGATTCCAACCTGCATAATCTAGTGATGCAAGGACCCGTCCAGCCCTCTGCCGGTACGCGACGACCCGCCTGCCGAGCCCCTAACTTTTCAGCTGCTAACACCCACTAGTCAGATGCATTGAACACATGGCCACTCTGCCCTACGAAACTGGTCGACTGATCTTTGTCCGTTCAAATCGCGTGCATTTTGCCGCTTTAGCTGTACTACACAGTATACTGACTTACCTAATTCTTCCTGAATTTCCTACCGTCAGCTACCGTGAGTTCCGGCCGTCATGTACTCAAAATTTTGCCGACTGAATCAGGCGAAGATTCAAATCGAAGGGTAGTCCAAGAATTTCATTGAAATAGCCACATAGAGCATGACAACAGAGATTACTATTTTCGAAGATACACACTAACCATCGACTTTCAAACGGAATGTATACCAACATCAATTAACTCCGACCGCAATCATAGGAAGTGCTGGAACCATCTGCTCGAATCTGCTTAACAATCTTGCCGGTGGTTTGCCCGTCAATGTGTTGTCCGGTATCCGCAGCCGGGCAGACCAAAGCTTAACTACATCTTCAGGTTTGTTTTTCGAATCTTGCCAGATACGTGGCACTTCCCTCCATGCTTCCTCGTTCTTCTTTTTCTTCTCATCGTCTGGTTCATTCGGGATAGGCGGTGGTGCCGATAGGTTTCGTGGTGACCACGCACCATTTGCCTCATGTTTGCGTTTGAATTTGGCCGTCATGACTCTCTGTACCGTGTCCTTGACCAGATCAAATTTCGGCCTCTCAGGAGTTGACAGATGTGCTGGAGGTGCAGTAAATTCAAAGCCCATCACGAGTGATGTCGAACTATTTTTGCTACCGTTGAGTAGTTCTCCTACTCCATTGCCGCGTAAAACTGGATCCTGTAATCGATCGTCTGTGTAATTACAAATATCAGAAAGCGTCTTAATAGGTTGATCATCCTAGACTCACATTTTCCCCACACTGAGTATGGGACTGATTTGATGATTGGAGTGATGTTCCAATCTTGATCTTTATCATCAGCTGATACATGTTGTACTGAGAGTATATCCTTCTCCTCTACCGTTATGGTAAGCTTGGAATTGATGTTTGAGGTCAAGTTCATCGGCAAGGCGAAGATTGCGGCCTTGTATTCACTTGATACAGGTAACGGCAGAGGATGGTCCTTGTCGCGCGGGCTGTTTGCTCGATTGTCGTAGAAGTTACCTTCACTAGCAGCAAAGGCGAGCGTGATGCTGAATGAAAAGATCCCTCCGCTGACTGACCAAACTTTGTCCTGTTCTTCGACCGTCAACATCTTAAGATGAGCCAAGCTTGAACTATCAGCTCTAGTCTTGGTTGGAGTCAAGCCCTCGGTACAATTGAAGAGGAATGGCTTTGTCGTGCTTGCATGTGTTCCGACTTCATTCTCGAAGTCATCATCGTCTTCGATAGCAACCCATTCGTTATGGTCTTCTTCAGCAAAAGGACTACCACTAGAATCGAGGAAATTGATTCCTTGAGCTGCGTTAGAGCCACCTGTTTTGAGTGCTGTCTCGATGAAATCGTCAAGTGATACCGTTGAAGGCCGATTTGGCATGTTACCACCGAAACGAATGTCGAATCCAAACACCCAAAAGTCAACGTGGACTATACCGGCCATAGGAGGTCCCGCTACGGTCAGTGAAGCACCAATTTCTGCTTGAATATGGATAGTAACGAGCCAGAGATCCAAGGTAAATCTTACACCAACGCTCAAACTGCCAGTTGCTGCGAAGAAGAATGGATCGTAGTTGATCAGGAAATCCAAAGCTGCATCGAACCATGCTCCAAGTGGTCCAGCTGATAGTGCAGCATGTAATCTACCACCTCCCATGCATACACGGGGGGTGATTGCAAAATATGCTTCACCGGTGATACTTATCGATCCCTCTCCAAGCGTCCAGCTGATTCCCAGCCGTGGAGGATTTGGATAATGGGATGGTCTGTTGAAAGCTGCATGGAAGCCGCCTATCGAAAGTACCCAGTCGCCCTCATGACCATTCTGGAGTTTGGGGTTCGAACCTTGAAACCATGCAAAGAGGGCGATGCCACCTTTCAGGTGACAACTCTTATCGAGCACAAAAGAACGTGGCGATAGTTGCGCTTCAAACTTGAACGTTCCGCTTCCAATATCGAGCGTACATGCGACGCCCAACTCAGCATGTGCAAACTTAACCTCTGACCGTAGCGACGGGACATCGCACACAGCAACTCCATAAATTCCCAGTTGTACGTCGGGATTGAGTTGGATCACCACAACAGCATCAACATCGAGCATTTGAAATGCTGTCGCCTTGAGACCTGCCGCTGCCCAGAACGAGCCCTCGCGAGCAGCAAACCACGGCTCATCTCCCTTCGGCGGCTTAAGCAGAGCTCTCAACGTCTTGAGTGGTGTGGCATCTTTATCGACACCAGTCTTTTCGACGAAAGGAAATTTGTATACCGTCTCGACAGTCGGTGTACGGACAAGTGAGTTGACACCAAGGCCACCACATAGTCCAGAAATGTCCGCAAATCCTACAGAGAATAATGGTCCTTCCAGCTTGAAAATCACGAACACACTGGTGAAGGTGTCGTTATCTTCCGTCGTCGATGCTAAAGAACCATCTCTATGCATCTCGCTGTACATTCCCATGGCCTTGATCATCCAAGGTTTGAACGAAACGATCAACCCGCCCGCATAATACTCGTTCTTACCCTCTGTTGCATGGAAGAAACCACCCGCAACGGTTAGTGGTGGCTTATCAAATGACACGATAAGTCCAGAGATTGACACTCGAGGTGCATAGATTGGCAAACCCTCAGCTCGCAGCATTTCGTCCTCCATGGATGTCAAACTCTTTGACGCTGGTTTCTTCAAGCTCATGCTGAAACAGAAGCCGAGCAGTGAAAGACCGATGGGCCCTAGCAAGAACGACGCGTCGAGGACGATACCAAGTCGCTCAGTATCTTTGTCGTATTGGAGACCAAGATTTTCGACCTCAAGTGGCCCAACTGATTTCTTGAATGGTGCTTTGGATACATCAGTATTCGGCGTCTCGTCATCACCTGCCTTGATATTTGATCCAATGCGATTCTCATCATCATCGCACTCTTCAACCCAAAGCTCTCCTTCCGTGTTTGAAGTTACCACCAAGGTTGGCGGATTCTTTTGCTGTATCTTTGGCCGTCCAAACACGTAATCGAGCACCGCTCCCGGGACGCCTTTGCTGTTCTTAGCCACTACAATAAAGTGAGAGCCAGCTTCTAGCACGATCTCGTCGTATTCGATCTTGGTTGGATCCTTCGCTGATCTGTAGTATAGTTGATCTTCTTGAGCCTCGAGTTGCTTTGTCAAAGCTGTGAACTCAGCACTAGTAAGACCCAGCTTCTTCCCTTGACCATTGGCATCTGCGACATCTAAATTCTGTTTACCACCAGCGCTTGTGTCCGCTGCAGAGACCCAAAGGTACATCATCTGCTCGATTGGTATGTCAACATCACCAACGAGTGGTGCTTTGAATGGTCCGATCTTGCCGACGCTAACTTTGACAATACGTTTGGATGGAACTACATTTAACCACTTGGAGTTGCGCAGCTGCATAAAGGATAGACTGATGTTTCCAAGATGTAAAGATCCAATCATCACCAACATCTTGGTCTCTTCTTCCTTTTCCCTTCCCTTTGGACCTGGTACGGTTGCCATCGAACACTTGACGGTCAGGATTTCACCGGGCTTTCCTGGTCTTCCGATCTCGATATCGAGTACGACACTCGGGATCGTTGAAGGGATCTTGTCCTCACCATTGAAGATTGCTCCGAGCAGTGACCGCACGGTCGTTTTGCCGTCTTTTGTGAACCGCTCGTCCGTACCGGCGTATATGAGGAAAGTCCAATGGCCTTGTGGACCACTCGTTCTCGAGAACTCGACAGTCAACTTTAATGCGCCAAACGATATCCTGCCTTTGAATTTGAATTCGCCGCCGATGCCTTCCCCTCCAGATGCATATGAGTAGTCGAGATGCAGGTAGTCGATATTTAGATGACCGAGAACCGCGAGCGCATCATCTCGACTACTTTGGTCGATGAAGCCAGCCAGGTGTGACATGTTCAAATTGTCGACACCTGCCGAAAGGTTCCAGGATTTGTTACTGGAATTGTATTCAATCATCCCCATGATACGCGCTCCGTCGTCGCGCTTATTCAAATCGATGCCATCATAGATTGTCTTGCCACCAGGGAAGAGCATCACATCGATCCTAAGCTTGACTTCAAAGTTCTTTCCACCTTTACCCCAGTTTGCAATGGCTCTGATATCTACTTTGTCGATGGCCAATCGTGGTACGCTCTCATTGCCATTCAATTTTGGACAGGTAAGTGAAGTCGAGAAAGTAACTCCCTTACCATCGATCTCTAACCATGCCTCTGCCACCTCGCTAGGGATGCCCGCAGGAAGCCCATTGAGGTCAAATAGCTTCTTAAGGTCGATGTTGTTCAGCACGGATCTATCAGCAGATGGATGCGGTTCGAGCATGCGGTAGGGTTCCCATT
Source organism: Periconia sp. TS-2 (assembly GCA_030378425.1). Taxonomy (NCBI): domain Eukaryota; kingdom Fungi; phylum Ascomycota; class Dothideomycetes; order Pleosporales; family Periconiaceae; genus Periconia; species Periconia sp. TS-2. The sequence continues at coordinate 778,566 of JASNQO010000018.1, read as the reverse complement.
CTGGCATCGCCTTTAGATAACCCACAGGAGCACTCGATGAACTAGCCCACAGCGCAGCCCGCAGAGACGCTGACTTTTTTGGCGCCCACCTGAAGGTAGTGAAGAAGTACAGAGCTTCCGTATTGCCTATGGGAATTTCAATCTGGAGTGATAACAGAAGTGAGTCGACGCTCCGAGGAAATCCTTTCTCGTTCAGGCTGAGTGATAGCTCAAAGGCGCGTGGTTTGATCCCGCTAAGAAAGTTTATCTCCTTTGCGGTATTCAGCCAACCTTCCGCCTTGAGTTCGCCTCTCAAGACACCGAATGTGGTCGCGATCCAGTCGTACAATTTTGAAAGCATGCTCTCGCTCTCATCCGCCGTCTTTTGAGTCTGAAATCGAATGGAAATGCCACTTGTGCCTTGGAATTGTATGTATACGTCAAACGGCGTGCCTCCCAATTCGACGTCGAGTGTTAAGGTCAGCTCACCACCATCTCCGGTCGAAACAGGCTTTCCTGCGCTACCCTTCTGCCAGTCTCTCACCTCGCTACGTTTCTTTGCGATGATGCCAGCTTTCATGATGACAATTCCTAGTTTGGCATCTTTCAGCCATCGCTCGATTTTGTCCATCTGTTCCTTCTTTGCGACGGTAAACTCAAGCCTCAATTCAGTATTACGACTGAGTCCGCCACGATACCAAAGAGCATTCCGAGTTCTTTTTGCTGGGTCGTCAAGATTGTTTGGTTTAGGATCCAACCTAACATCGCCTATGATAGACTTTACCGCAGACGGTAGATCAAAGTCAACGAACGTAGCGACTTCTTCCAGCGTCCAACTAGCGTCCGATGGTTGTGACGGGGAGAAAGTCATGACGAAAGGCAAAACTGTTTCGGTCGATATCATTTTCCCGATGTCTTCCTGCGTCGTATCAAGCAATCGGTTCGCATTCTTGGTATCAAAAGAAAGGATGTGCTTTTGACCGGAGCCCCACCCTGTTGACAATTCTACGGTGAATTGAAAGTTCACTTCATCAGAAACCTTGAGAGGCCAATTCGGTGTGGAGAATGACAGCTTCGCTGACGGTGAATCTGTCAGAAAGCCAAACATAACCCTGAACCATCTTTGCATTTCGTCACCGACTGCCAAAGGTATGCTCTGCCCTTGCACAACTTCCCGTTCGAGAATGATCTGTGCGGATGGCATCCAATGAAGAAAATTGAACAAGTGATGCTCCTTGGGTACAGTGCCGAATTTTGATCCAGAATCAGGTGGCTTTGCGTCAGCTGGTATGATGTAGAACAGGTCTGCGCTATTGATACTCTCAATCAGGCACCATTCATCATTTCCCAGTTTTCCCATAGCGCCAACCAAAGCCCTGGTACCACCGGAGATCCTAATGTCAGATGGAAGACTTAGAATACCCCAATCATCAGAATCAACGGTACGATGTTGCACCTTGTTGAGGTTAAGTGCTCTGTCGCCATGGAGGTTTTCCATGTACTTGAGATCAGTTTTAAGCATTGTTCCGCCCTTCCCGGAATGTGGATTATCCCCTTCAACGACGAAAGCGCAAAAGAGCACAATGTTTTTGGTGTCCACATGTTTATGTTCTGGTTGTAATTTCCAACAAGAAAAACAAACACTTGGGAGAAATGTTTTACCCAGATACTTGTAAACCACCGCAAGAATTTTCTCGCTGTCCTTGGGAAAAGCTGTTGCAACCTCTAGCAAGACTCTTCCGAAATGTTGTAAATTTTGCTCAAGCTCATTAGGATTTTTAGCTTTGCAAGCGTTGTGTGTATACTGAATCAAGGCTTCCGTCTCCTCAGGATAGACACTGACAAAATAATCGCTTTTAGAACCTCCTCCTGCAATGTAGATTGGCCATTGTGTGAGGTAAAGCGGTACCTTGGCTGGTCGTCTGTTTGACATGTTGTATCTCCACCACGCATCCATCATGGCCAAGACTTCCCAACCTATACGAAATAGTCAGCCATTCATCCAAGCAGCAAGTTTGTGAGTCAGTCAAAGGTTGGATAAATAGAGAATCAGAATGTGAAAGGCGCGGGCCTCATATACGGATCTTCATTGACCGATGACGAGTCTCCACCAACACCATCAAAGGGAGAAGCAGGGAATGAGAACGGGTTGAACATACGAGGATGACCGTATCCTTTGTTATTTCCAGCAGAGATGACCACATGCTGCGGTTTGAGTTTCGTAAACAGGCTAAGCGGATTTGATGATGCACCGTGGTGACTTAACTTTGCAACAACAATCCCATTGTCGTCTGTCTCCGACCAACCTATCCATTTGATGATCTCCTCTTCAAGCTCCTTGTGCGCATCTCCGGCGAGATAGTGTGAAATGGTGTAGTTGTTTTCGTAGTTTTTCCAAATGATAAGGTTACATATGGATGATTTGTTCTTGTACGTCGTAAATGGCGATACTTGGTCATCTTTCTTGACGTACTGCATGTCGCTTTGATTTGCTGTAGCACCTCCGATTACTGTTCTATTGACCGCCACACAGTAGAGGCCTGGTACTGCCGTCCCTTCAGGTGGATTGGTGTCAACGAGATCTTTCACATTTTTGATCTGGCTCAAATCTGTATTGGAAATAGTCGTGTTGAAGAAGTTTGCTCCAAGAAGCTGTTTCGTTCCGATCCGCATCCGCAACACCTTGTCCGCCCGCTCTCCAATGTCCATATGGAGGATATGCATGTATGCAACGCCATCTACCGGTCCCTCTTGTTCAGGGTCATAGCTACTCAAGAACATACCGGCATATCGCGAATATGGCCAATAGTCTCCATTAGCCTGTTGTTCCTCGGGATAGTAGTTTTTCCAGTAAGGTGCATAGAAAATCGTCTCGGGCAGACCGTCCTTGTATATCGCGCGACTTAGGCGTTTGGCCTGTGGATCCTTGTGCCTTTCAACAATCATATCTGTCCATATGAAACTCATGAGTCCATCGCTGTGATCGGCGTCCCAGTGAGTGACCACAATGGCATTGAACTGTAGTCGGTTGCGTTCTCCACTGAAACCACCTCCCTTTCTATCATCTTGACAGGTCATTTCGTCTTCGATGACCAGAATTGTGCTGTCAATGTTCTCGTTGTTTTCCCCGGAAATTCCATGTTCGGGACGCCATTGACCGAATCCATCCTTGCCGCCATCAATGAGAACCGCTCGTAATACTGTCTTCTCGCCGTTGACATTGTCTGAAGGTCGCGAATATAACACATGGATAGCTGCATCGCCGACATTGATGTTGACGTGATATGATTTCACTCCACAAATGAGAGCCATTGTCGCGTCTGATCGCGCAGCTTGTCGCGCAGCTCTAACGACATGCTCTACTCAGAGAAGCAGAGAAGGTGGATGTTTGACAGCACAAGTGACAGCAAAAGAACGAATGATAGTTTACCGGCTGCAAGCCTGAGTGCAGTGGCTGCTTCTGAGGTCGAGAGCTCTAAGAGTAACTTTTCACAATCCAATCGTAAACGAATTGTAATTGAATTGTAATTGAATCGCACCAACCTCTCCCACCCCGAGCGGGAACTTCCAAGCAGTCCTACAAAGTCCAATTGGACCCCCCAACAAAAGTCAATGACGGCTAGGCGAAGAGCTGCATTGTTAGCGTCGTAAAGAAATCATGCTATCTGTGCACGCCGCGTCGTCCCGCTTGCTTGTGCCACGTGTCTCAGCTCAAGATACTGCAGGTGCCGACGCCCATCCCACACCCTTTCGGCAACGATGAAGGCAATCAGCCCAAACGGGATGAATAGTCGCTCCCGTCCGGGATCTAGGCTTCCCGTCCGGGGTCTAGGCTGTGAGCGAATAATCCACCTCCAGCCAATTTCGGTTGTGCACCCCCTACTAACCCATTCTGCCAGCGCCGCCCGTGCCAATGCCTGCACTCGAGAACACTGATGCGACCGAAAACACTAAACGACCGAGCTGAATTCAGGGTCAAGGTCAGCTGAAGATGATGCGTCCCATGGATCAACGTCCTATGCGCCTGCGCACGTTCCGAGCACGTTCTAACAATCTTTCAAGCATAGGCTCGGCGGTTCTATCACAGTCGTGCTTTCTGAGTCGTTCCATCAGAGCCGATCTATCAAAGCTGATGCTTCAACTCAGCATAGCGTCCTGCGCCTGTGTTGAAAGAGCAACCATGGCTGAACACTAGTGATCGTATCGAAAAGCTCACGAAGGTCACGCACATGGACAATAGAGATGTTCGGCATCATACGCACCACCCGACGGCGGGTCTAAGATAGCCCAGACGGACCCAGACGGACAGTACCGACCTCACAAGGCTGAGTCTGCATCATTAGCATCTCAAAGCATATTCGAGCTGAGCAACCATTAGCGAACAATATGCATGCAGAAGATACTAGCTGCCAAACGAGCTCCACAAAGCTGGACAGCAGTCAGTCAGAAGACATGGCCAAGAGACTGTATGAGGAAAAGAAGAAAGAGATGGAAGAAGGAATTGATAGTGTCAGTCCTGCCAAACCGAGACAGCGAGGCGGCGACACCGAGGACTAGTGAGGCGACAAGCAAGTTAAAAAGACGCCTTCTTCCCAACTGTTACGGCCTCAATTGAACTTTAGAATTCAATTCAGTTTCTGTACAGCCAACTTAGTTTTGCACCTCCCTGCCAATTCTTATACCTTCGTCGTCCCATCTTCCACCCACAATGGCTGGCGATGCTAACGGCAACGCCACCGAGGAAGAAGAAATGACCGCCATCAGCACTTTGCTAAGCCCTCTGCCTTCCGCCGCAGGTGTTGTCCTCATCTATTCCACCAAGCGTCAGGTTCTCCAGCTTGAACTGCGATACCTTGGTGGCAAGGCCCTCACCACCCTCGGATGGGCCGACAAGGCAGCTCCCGTCCCCAAGCTTGCGAACCCGTCTTCTCTTCTTGCCATCCAGGACAACAATGTCACCTGCGTCTACGGTGTGACAAAGAATGCGAATGGGGACTTCAAGCTTGCCCTCATCAGCCCAGTCTACCAGCCACTCGACACCGGCAAGCCAAAGACTGGATCCTTGGCCGGCACATCCACCCCAGATGGTCGATATCTCTACTACCAAGGTGCTCCAGCCGGCGAGACCAAGATCGTCGAGTACGCCCAGTTTGTCGACAACATGAACATCAACCCGCTCAACACCTCAGCCATCCTCTCTGGCACAAGCCTCTTCGCTTTCCGTCATGAGAACCTCAACTGGGTCGTCTTCCAACAAAAGGACAATACCATCTCGCTCTACAACGTAAAGTCCAACAAAGAGAGCCCCATCCCAGGCTCCGCAGATCTCGCACGCGAAAAGACCCCCGTCACCGCCTGCGTCGTTCCCGCAGCAGAGGGTCGCAAAGCCCGCGTCTACATCTACTTTGTCAACAAGAAGTTCAAGGTCATCAGCGCCAACGCCGCCGTCGCCGATACTCTCTCCTTCACCACCAAGGACGAGAAGCCTTCCGAGGTCACCGAGCTCGGCCAAGGTCAAAACACCATCACCGCCGAGACCTGGTCGCAGCTCAGCGTTCAGCCATCCAACAGCTTCCCAGTTCCTGATGGTGTCCAATCCACCGGTGCTGCCGTCCAGCAGTGCAATGTCTTGTTCGTTCTCAAGTCTGAGACTGACAAGATCAGCCAAGTCCCATGCGATGCATGGCCTAAGTCTGGCTGACTCCACACTGACGTCGAGGGAGGAATAGTAGCTCCCATCGGAACACCTAGTCTAGGAGGAGTTGGGCGGCTCGATGGGTGGCGATTTGATATGGATGCGGTGGAGCTTGAGTTCGATGGTAAACTAGTATTACGTATGAAGTCAAAGCTGTAGGACTTGCGCAATAGGAATTGAATCACAATCTTAATTAAACTCCATCATGTCTTTGAAAAGATCAGTAATTGACTTCGTGATTTGACTAATTCTTGATCCGGTACGGATGTCACGCGACATGAGCCTTAGATACGACTTGATGATGCATCGTCATGAATAATGTACGCAATGGAACCACAAAATAAAAATGGGAGTAAGATAGAAAGACGAAACAATTTGCCTAAGCAGTATAGCACTGAAGCTTGTCCCCACAATCGCCACAAGGAAGAGGAAAATTTGATTTGGTAACAGTGTAGTGGCCACACACAGGACTAACCGCACGCTTCATTGGTCGCCGCAAGGCTCAAGAGCCCGCTCGTAGAGCTCACAGCACTGTGAAGCGGCGTGCAACAGTTCGGAATGGCAGCTGGCCATGCAGCGGTGTCCGCAGTTCAGGGGGTCTATAATGATCAGCAATGTTTCTCTTTTTGAAAAAAAGCCTGGTGGTGCTTACCTATCACAAATTTCTCTGCACCCTCCTTCTGGACTGTAAAGCTCGAAATCATCTAGCTGAGAGGCCAACATAACTGCATCTTGATGACGAGGATAGTATAGGCTAAACGCTAGCCCGATTATATCTACCTCTTTAAACAAACCGACGACTTTGCTCTATAGTAAAGGGCTATTTTAAAGTTTGGTTGCTATATCTTCCGGCCAAGTGCTTGCACGCTCGACTTTGTTTACTTAGCTAAAGATAACTTTAAATAATATAGAGAGCATTTATTAAAATTTGAAAAGCTAGCTTGCGTATAAAATTTGAGAGCGTGATATTGGACCATGGATTCATGTTATTCGATGCGCTCACGTGCCATATCAGGATATGCTTGAGCGCCAGTTTTCTATCGAAAAGTCAAGCACCAAATCACTATGCCTAAGCTCTAGAAATAAACTCCTTCTCGCTCTTAACAACAAGCACTAGATCTACTAGTCGAAGCCAATTTCTACAGACCTCCTTGGAGTGGCACAATTTCCGCGTTTGTTGTAAATCGCGGCTTTACTGACAGACTTGTGTATATCAACCTCAAACGCTCAAGGTATTCAGCTTAGTGAATTGTGAAAGCTTGCATTCCCCCCTCGTCAAGGTGTATATCACTGTAATACTCTTCAGTACCCTGCACGCACGAATGGCAGAGTCTCCGGCAGCTCATCTTCTGGCAAGCCAGCCGCCCAGGGTGCAGGCAGGAGTAGCAGGCTTCAGCCCAACGATCCTCCCCGTTCAGCTTTCCTCGCTGATTATAAGGCTCGCCTTCCTGCCGGGTGCTAAGTATATTCTGCTTGCCTAGTCTTTTCCGGAAGACTGTTCACTCGCGACGAACTTGATACCGGCTTCTTTGTCGTTTGAATCTTGTGTCTTATGCTAATAGGCTTCTACAAGCTTGCCCATTACTTTCAGGTAGGCATTCTTTAATGGTCCGAGTGGCAGGGCAAAGGAATCTAGTTCTGCATGGTGCTCATCGATCCTCACATCAAAGAATTCCGGATTTTCGTAGGTCGCACGACCATGTCGGCAAGATAGGTGTGGTTTTCGACATCTTGGTAGACAGAGTAAGCACTTTCCACCGCAGCCCCTGTAATTCCCCCAGCCCGGCAATATACTTTCCAAGTCCACCCTCTGTACGAGCAGCTAATTCTGATTGAGATTGGCCAGAGGCTGATTCCGGGCCGTAGAGACTTTCGAAAGTTGAAGCAATCGCTACCATCGCTTTGAGCTGATCCGTGCGGTGTGTTAGATTGCGTCGACAGTATTCGTCGATGATGTCCGCCACATCTCATGCGCGGTGTCAGCCGTTACAAAACCTCCGGGAGGGTTAAAAGCCATTGCATTCTCCATTCCATCGCCTTTTTGTACCCTAAATCGCCAATCTTCACCGACAGTGACTCTCAGCTTGGCACGATCAGCCAACGAAAGGGACGAGTCATCGTTACGACCGTCTCTTGGTCCCGCTGAAATCTCTGCGTCATCAAAATGAAGTGCGAACGAACGAGACATCTCCATGATAAACAATCGCCAGATTTGCTCCACCCTGCATCATTCCTCCAAGGGCCTCCAACCAGCGATGATCCAGAGCTTGAGCCATAGCCTAGACAGTTTTCCTTAGCCCAAATCCTAACGGTCTATTCTGACATTCATAGAAGCCATTGCCGTCATGTTGCTCTTGCTTCCATCACAGCGAAAAATCATGCCACCTGTACCTAGAAAGAAGTTGCTCTTGCAGGATCCAGGCTCTGGAATTGGCATGCTCTGTCTTCTTCATGTAAGGTCTGGGGATAAGGATGTGACTTTCAAGAACATAAATCCTTGCTTGTCTGTCTCAGATAAATGGCAGCCGAATGGAACCCACCGATCGAGTCCAGGACAGCGAGCTTGAGGTTGACTTCAGGGCACGGGCAAGGCCTCGTCGAAAAACGTTGCCTGTCGACGTCTCTGCCAATTTCATTGGAGCATTCTGTTCCAGAGTGTACGACAGGCCGGGTTCCCGCTCAAATCCCAAAAACTTGTGGTAGGCTGACTTAGTACCTGTAGGATGAATGACGAGTGCAGAATTGGTGTAATGAGAGTTCATTAATGCTAGCTCCTTGTCCATATCATTTAAATCGGTCTGACGGATGCAAAGTGCATCGGGCCAGAGATAATCGATCATTAGGTCTCTCGTAACACGTGTGGCATCCTGAAAGGAATACTATCACTCCTGGCTTGTTCCGACATGCGGACACATTGCGGCTTCGCGCCCTTATGAATGTATGAGCTTTATCTTGCTGTCTTTACTAAGTTGTTTCATACGTAGGTCGAGAACCTGGGTCGGAAGGCGCCTGCATGAGGCTTGTGACCATTCAAGGGACGGAGGCAAAAAGCTTTCGCTTGGTGGGTTTTCTAGTATAGGTTTTAGTCATGGCATGGCAATTTCAACTCCTTTTTGCACGACTTACCACGAGAGGTGAACGTCGCACACGCAACCTGTGGGAATTAGACGGCCATGTCCACGGAGAACCACGGTCACTTCCACCCTATTTATAAGCTTCGGTTGTACTGATTTCGGCTGGTCAAGTCCAGCAGATCGAACTAGTCAAAGTGCCCCATTTCGACTCCCAGCCAATGTCCAGGCGGCTTTAAAGGAAGAGCCACACCTTCGCTAAGATCCAGGTTGCGAAGAAGGACTCGACATGTCTTTGTCTGTTCGTAGAATTTGGACAGGCTCGCTATGCCGTAGTTAATAGTATCGTCCGCTAGTGGTTCATCTGTTATAAGTTTCATCTGTCGCTCGAAATCTCTCCACCCCTCTGGTCGCCAAAGACATGCATCGCACAACTCAAACGTCCCAGACATGATCCCTCGGTACTATCCTGTCCATTTAGTTGAGATGGGTACAGCCGCGGGCTATAGAATGAACTCGCCGTTTGATGATGTAAATGCGGGGATGACGTTTCGATGGTCACAATTCTTGGTGCACTGGGGCGGTCTCAGAGTCACGTATTTGCCACATCTCAAGTGAGGCTACTGAAGGGCCTGAGCTGGTGGATTATTGCGACTAGAGTACTGCTTGCTTGGCCTGTTCTAATTTTACCTGCCTACCAAACACGCCCTAGCCCACGCAAGCTTCGTGAGGTTTATGAAGCTAAACTATGTGACGGGCCGCCATTCACCTCTCGCGCGGAGCCTCACAAACACTGCCCCGAAGGCGAGTTTACAGGGGCAAGAAAGAAAAGGAACGAATAGCAAGATCTTCTATCCGCAATACTACTATGCATTGGTATGTGCTGTAGGATTGGAGGTGCCTCACCTACCTTAAAGCGTTAGGCTGTGTTTCACTTCAAACATAGAATCTCCGCAAAGGGGCAGCAACATACCGAAAAGTAAATATAGAGTAGCAATACCGAAACTAATGCATCAAATTAAGCTGTCTATGCCGTACGACTTGCTTGTGTAAGAGAGTAAGCGCGCGACTACATCCTCACACAGTCAGATTTCTTGGCTAGTTCGCTAGAAAAGGATATAAACTGTCGAATATAGTCGTCTTTCGCCAAGTAACTCGCCAAGGAAACAAGTCGTGAGTTTCCTAATTGAAGTTGGCTCGGTTCCTAGCAGATCGCCAACTCCGGATAGAATAGATCACGACCTGCGATTCATCAGGTGAACATGAATTCGTACGACAGAGAAGTTAGCTATCGCGAGGCAAAAATATTTTCGTACGGTATGGGACATCGGAGTGAAGAAAAGTCGAAGGGAGTAAAGGTATTTAAAGGGCTATGTTCTCCATTGAGTCCTGTTGCATCAGGACGCCATTGAATAATTCAGCTCAATACGTCTTTCATCTTCTCTACCAAACCACATACAAGCCTTTTCCCGTCATGCTTCTCCCTTCCGTTCATTTAGCGTTTGCATTCGTCGCGTTGTCCGTTCATCGCGTTGCGGCAAATGAGATAAATGTCAGTTTGGACGACTGCACTGTTGAGATCGCGAATAAACGAACATTTGGCCAATCTGATGGCGCACCGTGGTGTGGTATGCGGATCAAAGCAGGGGCCTTTGCGAATGGTCTTAAGGCTTGGAGCAGTCCTGAAAGCCCCGAGTTTGGTCCTAATGATGAGGAAAAATATGGAGGGATCTACTCTGGACACACCCACATTCGAGGACTGGAAATATCGTACACAGACGGAAATATTACCAAGATTGGCGATCAATCAGGCTGGTGGTATTCGGAAGTAAGATGGGATCCCGAGAAGACTTACGTGGAGTGGATGACAGGACGGGATGTGGATTTCGTAATTGGTGGTATCCAAGTTGATCCCAACCCTTGGCTGAATTATTTTAAAATGAAGCTCTCAGATGGACAATTTTTCTGTGCTGGAGATAATCCATCCTCAGACGGGGGCAAGATGGGACAGACGTCCTGCAAGGACGAGAAGCCGGAAGATGCGCGCGATTACATCTCAGGCCAGATTCTTGGATTCAGCGGTCGGACCGGGACTGGAATGTTGGAGGATTTCACAGTGTACATGCTGAAATCAGACGTCGAGGGTACGGAGATTTTCGATGTAGAGCTCAGTCCCTCGATTGAGGAGTTGAACCACAGGGCCCAAGGGTAAGTCATGAGGTCTGTTATGGCCCTGTATGGCAAACACTTACCTGCGATTAGCGAGAACGGAGTTACCAAGCAAACTGTCTTGGTAGGCCACCTCATCAACGATTTAGTAAGTAGGCTCTCTTTTGTATCGTTGAACGATCATGCTGATCATCTTCCTTTTCTCTTTAGGACAATGGAACCGTAACTTATACCGTTGGCGCTGATCATACCTTTACAAATACGAAAACTCACACCACCGAGATCTCAAACGCGTGGCATGTGGGCAATAGTTTCAATTTCGAATATGAGTGGGGTCTCCCTGTTTCGCATTTTAAAGTCGGTGTGACTGTTGATTACTCCTGGGAGCGGACCTCGAGTAAACTAGACACGGAAACTAACACAGAGACTGTAAGGTCACACTGGTCACCCGGAATACAAAACTGTATGCTAACGCATCATATAGAAAACGTTGAAATGGGCTACGACAGTCCCTGTACAGACCAAAAAGGCGGTGCGCGTTGAGGCTTACACCATTGAGGGTAAAATGGATTTAACTTGGACAGGAAAGGTAATGATGGGAATTGCTACGACGAAGACCGTGGCTCGCGCTGACCTGTAACAGATGAGATTAACGCTAAAGGAAAACGGTATACAATTTACCTTTGGCACCGGTGGTACATTGAAGGATACCCTGTACTCTGATTCAAAATGGCTAGTGACAAATGAGCCAATAGAAAAGGCGAGGTCAGCTATCGCAGAAGGTGACGGCAATGAACTTGATGTGAATGGGAACCCTAAGCCGATGCAAAGCGTGCCTTCATCCAAGCTTAGGGCACGCAGTTTCGAAGCTTGATATGTTAGACGGCGTCTAAATTAAGACTCTTACTCCGTTCTTGGTATTCTTTTGGTTCCTTATTAGCTCTTCTAGCACCTCTTTGCATCCTTGTACTCCTTCACTACGACATCATGATAGGCTATTTCAACAATTATCTTTCTTTGCTCGTCGACTTCTTTGCATAGAATAACTGTAGGCTAACGGTAAAGTCTATGCCAATGCTCAGCCTGTTATAGACCAAAGCTTATGAATCGGGGTTAACCTGTGGGTGTAACAAACAGGCGACAATATTGCTAGCCCTCACTATGGTGTGGAAGCGGTTGAGCATGTCGTTAACTTCGGCCAAAGTCAAATACGTAAGGATCTGTTCGGTTGGTAGAACTCTGCGCTCATTCTGCAAAGGTTTCAAAACTATAAATGCCTATCATTACGATCTAGCCCCGGGAACTGTTCTTAATTTGACTACGGGTAATAAGTGAGCTCGTGCCGAAATCACTCGGTTCGCAACCTAAGTCCGAGTTTTAGCTAACCTTCCAGTAAGCTATCGATGATCAGATGGTTCTCGTGCGCTGGCTTGGAAGTCTAGCGGTCTAGATTTTTCTTGTTTTTACGTAAAAAAATCTATTCGAAAGGCACGCGAAACAGGAATGTGGTCCCTGCGGCATACAAGGTTTAAGGACTGGACGGGATTCGTAAGCACTCCGTCTTAGCTAGGGCATGTACAACTCACTTTATTAAATTTGGCTTAGGCAAAACGATACTTTCGTACGACAACACCGGAATACAATCGTGTCACTTGAAAGACTAATCTGTTCTAGGTCAATTGTTATCGAGCATCTCGAAGCGATCCAGAAACCAGCAACGACCAATGCTGCATGCCTCTTTAGTCACCGTGATAAGGCTACTCAGACACCCCACAAGCTTTTCATCGAGTATTAAGGCAATTAGTGTCCCAGCAAGCCGAACTCTCAGACCATGTATGACTGCTTTACTCTCAATGCAAGTCGCGAGCAACACCACTCAACCGCAACAACCTCTTGTGTGTGATTTAACAAGAAGTTCGACGTTTCAGCAAAGTATGGGTGGTCATCGATGCCCTAGATGAATGCCCGGCCCATGCTAAGGAAAATTCAAAGGATTTCCTCAGAGTGATCCGCAGCCTGCCGCCCACCGTGGGCCTTCTCATTACTTCGAGACAGCGGTAAGGTGCGAGGTCGAGATTACGCTAATGAGAATGATCTTCGGAGCTATAGAGGCCGTATTCGAGAACATAGCTCCCACAACGAGCAGCCCATACTAGTGGATCCTGATACAATCGTCAGAAGCTTCTCCCAGAATGTTTCTATTGGCGCACCTACGCAAGGATGGTATGGATGCGCAGCGTACCCCCGCAGATCTACAACCAGCTCTAGAGAACCTACCGTCAGGTATCCATGAGACGTGCGACAAAGAATACCCAACCACGACATGTCCCTAGCAAATCGTATATTCCTATGGATAACCTTCGCCATGCAACCTCTGACGGTTCGTGAACTCCGATACGCCTTAACAGTCAAAGAAAGAGTCACAAACGCATCCATGGCTAGGTTGCATATGCTTGAGGAAGGGCAACCTTCATAATATCGGATGTCTGTCTGCCTTGACACCTTGCGATATAATTGTAGTCACTATCGCTATACTCTCTGCTGCTATCCCTGCTATCACTATCGCTGCTGCCGCTCTCCTCCTCTTTGCTCCCTTTGCCTCTTCATTACATTGGAAATAATGCGGACAAAGTAGCATACATATACCCCGCATAGCGAGCCGACTCTCCGGATTCTGTAGTCAGACTATTGTCTGGTAATTAGCCTCTGTTGCTTGAGCGCTTCCTAACCACGTGCGGAGGGCGGAGGCAGCTGAGTAGAGACGTTATCTAAGCTTATTGGAATGGAATAATGTTAGCACTTCTCGTCTCAGTCCTAAAGGTTCGTAGGCTATTCATTCAATCTCCTTGCACTTGTAAGAGTAGTGTTAATGTTGTCTCCTTCACATGGCTTAATCGAATCCCCACCCAACAAGATCACGCTCCCAAACCGTGGCATACCTCTTTCCGGCGCCACTGGTACTGTCAGCCGGTTCCAGCTCCAAATCATCTAGTAGACGCGCTCTCGCATACACATCCTCCAGTGTTCCATGACGCTGCTTTATTGAGCCATTATAGTTACTGTCGGTGATGACAGTTTTGCCCTCGGTCTGCTTAAAGTTGTCCGTGGGTCTGCGGGCCTCTCTGCCAAGACCACCCTTACCGTCGTTAGGAAGCGGCGGATAGAAGGGCTCTTCGTTTGGCGCGTATTGATACTGCATGCATTCGCCGAAATTGACTTTGGGGAACGAAGCGAAAAATTTATCGTAATTATGGTCCATGGCTTGCTTCAGGGACGTTATCTTGCTCTGGCCGGGGGGGTTGAGGACAGCCCACGGATCACGGCAAGATCCCTTGGTACAAGATTTCGTGACGAGCAATAGCGTGTTGAGCCGATTCAGCATGTTCACATGGTAGGTATCGGTAGAGTTGGCGAGGTTGTTGATCTCGTAAGGGTCCTGGATGGTATCATAGAGCTCAATGTCGCCCGTGCACCAGATGGAGAGTAACCATCCTTCGTCGTCGCCAATGATTCGTAATGTCTTATAGCTGTTATTCATGAATGGCGAACCAAGCAGAGCATTGTTGGGCGACTCCGCCACGCAAAGGCCCCAGAACTCGATGTTAAGCGTCTCCTTGGAGTTGCCCTTGCCCTGCCCCTCGCCATAACTCTTATGCGGGTGTTTCCACTGGTCAAGTAAGCTTACGCCGTCAAGAAACTCAGGCCATTCATTTTCAGGAAGTCCGGCGATTTCGAGGAAGGTCGGGGCAAGGTCGGCATGCGTGCTGGGCGTCTTAGAAATCGCGCCAGCAGGGACCCCAGGTCCTCGCACAGCAAAGGGCAGGTTTGTGTCCTCTGCATAAAACCCGGCCTTTCCCGCTGGGTGTCGGTTTTGACCAATATGATAACCATTGTCCGTAGAATAGATGACTATATGCTCCAAGTTAGAAGCAGATACTCATAGTTTACAAACAAACAGGTTCACGCAGCGGTAGTCGGGAAAATGCATCTTACGGTAGGTGTTTCCCATGAGGCCTTTCTCTTCCAACACGGTCACAACATCTTCAATAATCTCGTCCATACCCTGCAGAGATTGGGCTCGGGATCGATATGCAAAGTCCGCAAAGTCGATGGAGGACTTGTTCATCAAGGGCAAATCCCGTAACCAGCTGCCTTTCTTCGACTGGTACTCTTCAGCAGGGTTGAAATTAGGATAGCGAGGTGCTCTGGCGTTGGGAAAGAGATCTGCATGACGTGCAAGAGGAATCGCGCGAAATTGATCGTTCTGGATGTGACACGAATATGGCGCAATCTGTAGGAAGAAAGGCTTATCTTGAGAGGTGAGCTTCTCGAGACGATCCAACCTAATCCCATGAGTCAGTGATGCCGAACACGGGTTCCATACGAGTGTCCGATGCTCGTAAATAGGTTAAAAGTCACTCACGCCTTAATGCGGGTCACGTCAGTTGAGTGCCAGCCCTCGTAGTACATAGGACGCCCGCCATTTTGAGAAAAGACTGGAACGTTGTAGTAGGTAGTGTATGGATCGAGCTGACGCGTACGGTTTCAGTGCTACGCTGCAAGACGTGAAGCGGGGTGATCATTCTTCTTCAGCAGAAGCGGACTCACCAATGCATCTATCCAATGCCACCCCTTCGGAGTTGTGGCATAATTTACAGTGTTGTATCCGTTCAAGAACTTCCCGACGTCTGCGGATCAAGTCAATGTTGGACCGAGGAAGAGCCTCTGATCATTAAGAGCATACATTCGGTACGGTATCCAGCCTTATTCAACCAATGAGGCAAATAATCGGTATCTTGGCCCGAAAGGTGCCATTTGTCGTAGTTACCGCTGTATAGAGACGTAAGTTACGAAGAGTTTCTCCAGATGTAGTTCTCGTGAATGTTTCGACTCACCCTGCTCCATTGACGTGAGTGATATTGGTGTTATGGCTCACCTGGCCCCGGAGGAGGCCAGCTCGACTTGGACAGCATTGGGCGGTAGTGCCGAAGTGATTGATAAACTGAGTCCCCTTATTGAAGATCTCTTGGTGTAGGATGGCTTGGAAATCGGTGGAACCGAGCCGCGCATCCTGATCGTCACTAAGGATGAAGACGATATTCGGCTTCCTATGATCGTATTCACTGCCAGAGTTTGGTGCGCACAACGCGACGACGGCACTAGTGATCGTTATGCTGAGCGACAAGATTAAGGAACGCATGGCGAGTTCACGGCTTGAACGCCAGGGGGAGGGAGCTATATCTGGCGATCGCTAATAAACGTAAAAACAAGAGTCTGTATGCAGCCTTGAGGTACACCAAATACCCAAAAACTTGCACCATCCTTCTTATTAATGTATAGCTAGAGCTGATCAGCCTCCCGTGCCGGCTCACTAAAGGACGAATATTCGCATGATTGAACCGAGCAACAAGTCATTTGCCGTGCCCCGCACACATTGATTTAACTCACTAAGGCACCGATCGGCTAATCGTCGGCGACGGTCTTCTCGGTGGTGTTTTAGTGACTCGGGATCGTTCATCCAGGAGCTTTCTGGGGTCTCACAAAATCCACCTATCCCGACTCCCACCGATCCCTTGCAGAGGTGATGCGTGAATCGGCGAAGGGATTTTCGCAGGGAGGATAATGTGTTGTCGATCTCGTCACAATCGCAACGCGAGTAAACAAAAAGCCGCAGGATAGGCTTCGGTCAGAGAAAGCAATGGAGCTGTATTAAGCAAACATAGTACTTCTGGTATCTGCGTGGCAAGATCCCTGTTGGGTGACCACGGAACGCCAAGAGCCCACACTCTGCTCGATAACCCTGTTCTGCCACCTCGACCTTAATTTCATGCTGTCTATGCAAGACCTCGAGCAACTTATCTCCAACGTCGACATTCTCATATTCAGCCTGCCCATCTAGGCGCCCGACAACTCACCATTCTACGGTGCTCGAGCGAGGGGGCCGCCGGTGTTGTTAAAACATCGATCAACCAAGAAATAGGTACAGTGCGAGCGAGGCTGCGACAGCAACCTCTCAAGCAATCGCGCTGCTATTTACTAATACGTACAATCCGCAGCCCTCTTGCTTCGGTTGAGCACCCACATCTAAACTTGGAGTGGCTGCTCTACTAGGTCGCTCTTCCCTTGATAGTTGGGTCCCTGATGCAAGCAGCCATATCTGATAAGGCGGTCGTTTTCTTCAGCGAAACGACAGCCTTTTAGGCAACATTTGAAGTTTACCTGGCTGCATGCAATTTGGGTTGTTTGCTGAGCAAGAAGGTCCACCAACAATGTGCAGGTGTAACCTATGGTCCGAAACAGGGCCCTCTTCGAGATATCCACTGATCCCAAGTTTCGAGACCGTCGCTCACTGCCCCTCGCCTGTGGTCGCCCCCAGCCTTTGTCGCGAAAAACACTTTGAATAAAAACCTGAGTAGGTGGGGAGCAGCGCGTTTTTGCCGTAACCGGTCCTACGACACCTGGCCGACCGTGACATTGGCCTTATCATCCTTTTGGCGTAGCTGAATTGTGCTTCCCCGCCCCCAGCGGTAGTAAAGTGAATCACAGCTTATGTTGAGGTGTAGGAGGGCAACAGGAGAAATGGTGAGAGAAGGAGCTGAGCATTGACGAATTCGTCTGTCCGGTTGGGGCGCAGCCCGCAAACAGCCCGTCGGATGATCTAGGACGAAAGTTCAATAATGAATACACATACAGCTCATACCAAGGTATGCGGATTAACGACGGAAATTCGAAGCAGCAGCGCCAATCTAGCAAGTGAAATTATAAATTACTTGAAGTACATTACATGCCCAATCTTGTGCTAAAGAAATGCGCCTAACTCAACCCTGCTGAAATGTATCAACAATTCTCCAACTAATATTCACCATCGAGCGCCCACGAATTCATTCTAAAGGATATCTTTTTCTCATATCGGCTGATTTACATCCAAGTTTCCACGCCAGCAATAGCATGTTGAGGTGAATACTTGTTTGTAAGCAAGGACATAATCTCGGCTGGGCTGAATTCGAATTCTGGTACGGGGGTGCCTATCAAAGTTCTTGCTGGCAGGGGGTCGAATCCTACCCGAAAACATAGAGGGATGGGACTTCAAGTCAACCTACGTAGATCTGGTCCATGGGATCAGCACCTTAGAAACGTCACAAGAAACCGAGCCTGGAGGAGGCAATTCGGAACTGAAAATTGAGCGCCTGAGATCTCCTTCCACATGCGGACCAAATATTATACCGTTCCTAATAATCATGATCATCAACGCATGGGACATATCGCATCCCGTTTGACAAATCCGAACCGCATTTAAGATTCGTAAAATCAATCGAAGCTCTAGACCTTTATCCTGTGTTTGAGTATATAAGCTTTGAGAAGGTATGGCTGTGGCGGAACAGCACTGAATAGGGCTTAGGGATCTGTCAAGATAGAGTATAATGTAGATGGCTTTATATATGCTATCTCTCCTTTTACTTTGTCTCTACAGGTACAAGTCTAAGACCATCCACATCCTCTCTTAGCTTGGCATGCAAACTACTAGCAGCGTCCTCCATTTCTATAATCGTGCCCAACTTTCCTTTCGGTACATTCAACCCGATTTCGTGTGGGCCATGGAATATTATTGCAAGAGGAGAACCCTTCCATGTTGGCTGGGCCCGTGTGGTGGACACTACGCTTACGCATAAGAATATCGAACCTAGTACTAGCACGGCCGGCAATGAAATCCACCCCCATCTGACGTTCAGACATGTTGTACCCCGCAGAACTTTTCCCATAGCAGGCTTGCTCACCCCCTCAGCGCCAGATCCGCGTATCAAAGCTGTAAGTGAATCGGAGACATTGCGCATCATCTCGTCGATTCGGGTATAACTAAAGCTGCCCTCGTTGTAGATTCTTTGTAGCGCCAGTGGTCCGTCTAATTGTATGGTTGTAGAATCTGCGCCAAAGGTATTACCCGAAAGATTGCCATGAAAATAGTCCCACAAAAATCTCTGGGCAACGCCTATAGCGAACGTCCTGTTAATCGCGTAGATACAGTCAGTGAACGGCGCTGTCGAGGGATTATTTTCGTAGTCCTCAGTTACATTATATGGCAGCCAACGGTCTGAAGGGGGGAGAACATAGCCTTGAGAGATGAGGGTAGCCCTTTCAGACGGAGATATGCAGTCTTTATCAAGTAGCGCAAGTGTGGTGTCCCCCGGGTGGTTGGGATCATTAGCTTCACCATTCCCCCACGCCAGGAAAGGATTTGAGGTGTCAACGAGAATCTCCCGCAGACTCCCGATGGAGATAGAAGCGTTGTACTCTCTGACACATGGGGAAATAGTACATTGCGCTGCTCCGTACCCTTGGCAGCGCCATGGATTTGGGTGGGAGGTATTGCCACTGCATCCCTTGATAGGGCTCCCATTCGTAGGATCCACTTCCTGTAAGCTGTATGTGCTCTTTCCTATTAAGAGCTGGATCCAGGAGATTATGCCTTGATCGGCTAGTGGTATTGACGAGTTGAAGACAACTTCCGCAGCAGCAAGACCTGTTTGAAAGTCGGAACTAGCATCATCCCAAGTTACAGCGAGTCGGACATCTCCTCCAGATTGGACCTCAATAGCACCCGGAAGCTGCGATATTATCTTAGCACTCGAGACATTCTTCCCGCAGGGCTGGGGAGAGCAAGTCTCATTCGGAAAACTGATTCGATCAGAGATCTCTTCGCACACGCTACAGTATCCAAGTGTTGCGAACTTTTCCGGGAATGTGCAGTTGCCAGTGGGACAAAAGACGTTCGCACCGTAGGGCGTCCCGATCACTCCAGCGTTGATAGCACCAATGCTTGGGTCTCTGTCAGATGTGTCGTTGGTTCCGGATTTCACTCTGCCGTCCTTGTAGTAATTCGTTCGAGATAGAGTCGCTTGTGTGCTGTCCAGTGGAGCTAAACAGTCATTATAGGAGAGTATCTGCTGTACAAACGGGTCGATGGCAAACGCGGCAATGGTAACAACAGCGCCAAAGGTTGCCAAAGGCTGACGAAAATGATGAGACCAAAGAAGCTGTAGCGCACCCCAAGGGCTGCCGGCTTGAGCATCTTTGTACTTGACGACATCAATAAGAGGTTGACCAGCCGAAGACGCAAACCATTGCCACTGTAGCTGGCTTATGCTTGATGCTATGACCACTCCTATCCCAGCTTTCAGAACCACAGTGTATATAGATACGACCGTGTTGACGGAGATGTCGTCGGGCCATTGCGGCTTGGGCTTTCCGTGATACGCATAAGCTGTGCCAATAATTGCACACAGCGCTGCTACCGCTGCTATACACGACAACGCCTCGAAAAACCACTCAGAGAACACTCCAGGCCTTTTTACATGTCTAGAGTCAGCTGTTGGCTCTTCCTGAGATCCTCTGTGCGCAGTTTCGATCTTAGGAGGGCTTGACAATCTCGACATTAAGCTGGTACTGATGAGGTCGGGGGCGTGTACCGGGTTAGCTTCCTTCCCACCGGCGTCATTTGGAGGGGTGGACGAAGAAATCAATGGCTCGGTGACTCCTGGTGAAATGTGCTCTCTGGGGTCGATTGCAGACATAAGGATGGACAGAGCTCCGAGTGTCAATTTCAAAGCTTTGATTGTCGCAGACGAGTATGCAAGACGATTAAAAGTCAATCCTAGGATTTTAGAGCTGTATATAGACTCAGTCTTGAGCACAATAACGGCAATTCAGGTAGGGAAGGAAGTCTTAATAAGCACGCTTAGCCTGATAGGCATAGGATCATCTTCGTTTTGCATTCAGTGTTGGCGTTCTGGGGCCGAGTCTAATTATCACATACCGCATCGGGTTTGGGGGCCGAGCCTAGCTACCACATACAACATAGAGTTTCGGACCCGAGCCATGCTAGATTTTGGGGTCCAGCTGCAAATGAGAATAATGTAGGCAATGCATGTCGAGCTTATCATTTTCGGAAACATCCTCTAGTTGCTTCAACTCAGGCACCATCACTGCAATACGCCACTCTATAGAGGTTTATTCGAAATTCACTAATTAGTGGGTTGAAATCATTAAGTGGCCACCTAGATAGGGCATTCTTACCGCTGCTTCCGTTTCTACGTAGTTGCAAAAGCGTAACCTTTGAGCAATTAATATATCTAAAATTTTCCAAGATTAGGCTACAGGATATAAATCTAACTAGCATTATAAAATGCACGATATACGCGTGGTTTACCTCCCTAACACGAAAAGTCTAACTGGTACTGGTTGGATTTACTGCCCTAAGTTAGCGATCAAAACCAGGGCTCATGCACTGAGCCAATCATTAGCGCATTGGGGTGCCGTCTACGTTTTTCCAGACTTGGGGGGCGTCAAGCCTCTTCCGCGGCGATCCGTCGGGCGCTGTCGAGAAATGTAAGCCATTCAAACACGTATTTGTTGTCGCGAACGGCCGAAGCACGCCTCTATGCTACGGAGTTACACGCTGTTTTGTCGCTCTGACTGATACAGGCTTGTTTCCTTAGCAGTTAGTCTTGAAGTTTCGTATACTCAGATGCTGAGTTCAGATTGACGAAGCTGTAAGCCTCCTGTGGAGTAATGTGTCAGAGGATGCCACAACCTTGGCTTTGAAGAACTTGAATCTTAGAAACCCCTTACCGTGCCACTAACATTGAATATCAAAAGCTGCGACACATCCTTTTCAAAATAAGACTCATGAAAGTCATCATGAGTGGAGACTGTGGCGGGTGAGCAACTCTTAAGAATGCTCCCCCCTTAGCTTCTTGGACTAGATTTTAGCTACTGACGTATAATAGCCGCAATCATCCGAAGGCCGTAAACCTCTACCAAAGGACTTTAAGGACGCGGTAGATTGTAAATGCTTTGGCTATATGCAACCCTTGACTTGGTGCTAACTAATGCGCGAGCCTTTCATCTAAGGCATTAAGAATAGACTAATATCCAGGCGGTTTACCTGGTGGTAACTTATCTTGACTTGTATCCTATGACTAGGTCGACCAGGATGGCAGAGGACGAGCTCATATTAGCCAGCATCTACCCTAGGTGCCACCTAGCATCTGGAGGTTGAAGAAATGCGGGACCCTGTGGGAACTGTCTACTTACTACCATTTCCTCAAACATCGATAGCCACGAATGAAATATTGTCTAGGTGAGATTTCCTCTAGCAGGGCAGGATGTGTAGCACAGGGTTTGTAGCGCAGGATATGTAGTGCAGGCTGTAACAACAGTCCCCTTTGACAAGTCACCTGGACAAACGAGTCTGCTACATAAGGCCTGGATTAAAATCTCATTCCTCCTGCGCCAATTTGATGACATCTGGTTGGAGTGGTGGCTTGATCGCCACATGCTCGCTCGTAAAGAAAGGATTATTATCTTTAACATGTTCGTGGAAGAACATGCAATCCCGATTGTTACATTGATCACTGCGGAGATACGCCAAGCAGTATTTGGTGGTTCCATATTGCGCTCTAGGCCCAAAATCAGTGTGCTATTGTGGTAGCACCATCTTGGAACTTATCAGAGCAGAAAACATCCTTATTAGCTTCGTCTCATAAAAGGTGCGGAAGTATTTTGAAGTTGGTGCTGAGTTGCAGCAACGCGTTGCTATTCATCTGCAAAGCATTGACAAGGTGCGGTGGAGGTCTGTCCAAGACAGTTAAGGCAATCCTGGCAAGCATCTTTCCGTATGCGGCCTTTTCGCTCGCTCGATGAGGAGTGCCGAAAAGGATTACTCCAATGGGCGGCTCCCTGATGCTATTATATCGTTGTTCAATTCTTGCCCGGAATAGTACCTAGTGCGCTAAGCATTAGACTCTCGTCCTCAAAATGGCTTTGGCACTGACCTGCTTTATGACGATTCCACCCAGTAAATTACCGATAAATACGATCGGTCTCTGCGCTTCCTAATAATATAAGAGCTCTGGTATCACTCCCTAAGTAAAGAGCTCCTAGCATCTTGGTTAGGAAGTCAGGATTTGAAGTTTGATGATATTGGACACTAATATTCAAGCCAATACCAATGCTTGCAACCTTTAATAATGCTGACCATGCCCTGGTGCCTCAAATCTCTCGTTGCTATATATCTCGTGACCCAAGACCGCATTTCCAGCGGACAATTCATTCCTTTCCCCGTATCCCGGGCTGCCGGTCAACTCGGTGGATGGCTGAAACTGACGTCCGTCCATTTCTGTATGAACAGGGTCGTGATGAGCTTCAAATGGAGACAAACCTCTTGGCGGTGGAAAATACTGCGCATTGTCGAACCTTTCAGTCGGAGAAGTAGGAGGCGCGGAAGTAAATGTCGATGGCGTACTATGTCCTGGCGCGGCATACGTTTGTGTTCCGTCCTGACTATTTCTTCTCATATCTCCAGCGATTATAGGAATAGGTGGGATGTTGTTCGATGCTGGGGGTGGTACATGAGCCCCGGAGCCCGCCACACCGTTCCACTCCCCTCCAGAGCCTGCCATACCGCTCCATTCCCCTCCAGAGCCCGCCACCCCGCTCCATTCCCCTCCAGAGCCCGCCACCCCGCTCCACTCCCCTCCAGACACACCATTCCATCCGGATGTAGGTTGCGCCATGGATGAGCCGCCTGCTCCTGCTCCACCACCTGCAGCCCCTGCACCAGACGCTCCGATCGTCCCACCGAGTATCCCAATCTTGATCAATGCATAAACAAGTCCTCCAAGAGCAGCCAGTCCCAGCACAGCACCAACACTTATGCCCGCTTTGACGGAACTAGACAAGCCACTGTTGCTACCTCCATTATCACCACTCGCAACGCAAGCTGCAGTGTTTTGAGCATTTACCGAAGCAAAATAGCTTTGTGCCTTGGTGGGCATGGTAGCATACCATAATGGAGTTGTGTATGTAGCATATGCTGTATTGAGAAAACATGCACCAGCTGGATCAGACTGGGCGGTCTGGGGCACCGCGGTCTGGAGGATGTTCAGTGCGGAGGACTCTTGATTGTCAGTCGCAGCAGTGGATGGGATAATGGGGCTTGAATGGCTATGGTCGGCGTTGGTCGCCCCTGAAGCTGAGCTAGACGGTTGAGACGTCGAATCTGATCGAGTTGTTGTAGCAATACAAGAATTTCTATAATATGGTAAGCTATGGCCGTGTTAGGCTATAACGAGATTGTTTTGCACTCGTGGTGTAGAAGGCCATTCCAAGAACGAAAAGTTTCAGTCAGACAACAATGAACTCACCCTCCAGATGCGCATTTCTGGCCGACCCTGCATATTGTGTTCCCACAACAAGTCTCCCCAGCAGCCTTGCTATAGCAATATTCGGCTCCGGAACAGTAGGCCTGCCCATTTTGTGGACAGCATCTTTAACACTTCAGTATCAGGTATTTCATATTATTGGATGTTTGTAACGTACTCGGTCGAGTCGTTGGAGGCACAGAACCACCCACTAGCGCATGCGCAAGCTGGGGATGAGCTTTCTGGAGACGGAGTCTTAGGTTGCGCCGAAGAGGCTGGTGGAGTATATGTAGAGGAGGTGAGAGGAGTGATACTGGGAACTAAAGATGTCAATTGCTCGGACGGACACGAGTTTCCCTCGTCGGGACAGGTGCTTGAAAGGCAAGTTCCATCACAGCAGACCATTTGGTTGGCGTATGGACCTATCATGTCAGACTTTGTTATGTTCGTTCCATGTATTTCTTGCAAGTGAACATACAACACCTAAGGAAAGATGGTTAGCATCAGTACAACTACGCATATAGGGCTTGTGGGGGGAATACTCACTTTTCCGCAGCACCCTGGTAGATTGCCCATGGGCACCATTGGGACCCATCGCAATTTAAGTTGAAACTCTTAGACGAATACCCAGTTGGCGCATAAACTCTAGGATCATCTGTTTGTTGATGGGCGTCGTAGCACGGCATGGTGAAATCCGGAAATGCTTATCAGCTACTAAGGGTAACCATTGTCATTTAGTACGTGTCGGAGGCAACTTAAGACTTTTATGTTGATGCCTCAGTTGCATCAGGCTGAGGCTGGGCGCAGTTAGTACACACTAGAAGCGGAATACGAGCTTTGGCTGGTAGATGACCTGCAGCCTCATGCAACTTGAATCATTTCCGGCGATTTTTGGTGATTGGGCCACATAATATCTAAGGCTATAGGTTGAAGCCGGTTGGATCCGCGGATTAAATGCCAAATGTGTCGCGGTATCAATCCACATTCAATGGTGCGAAGCCACTCACACAAAACTGCCACGATTCATATGCTGATTCAGCACTGGAACAATCAGTTATCAGATAGAATTGGACCATCACGACTAAACTGTAGAGGTGTCGACCAAGCGAGGCAGGGATTTGTACGCGAGATGAACTGACTCAATATCATTGTCGACCGGAGCTATACATCGGCTCATACAATGCATACTGTATTAGCATTAGAAAACGGGGACATCCATATGTGTAAGCGGTGGGAGGCCATTTTATTCCCGCGGTGCTCAGTCACATGAACGCGTTCGACCGTGCTCGCATCCCCTAAACCACAGAGCCACTCAGATCGCGCAATGAGCTTACTCACCCCCCCCCCCCGGTCCGGTGTCAACCCCGTGTTAGCTCAAGCCACTCTGCACATTCTAGGAAGTTCAGGCTGAAGCTCAATTCCAAGCCTTGTCCGACGTCACTGATACGCATTCCGAAAACAATGAGCTTTGTATGATAATGGGGAGGAAACAGGGACAATCATTTGCGCAGCCACAAGCGCTGAAGGTGAAGCATATATACATGAACTCAAGCTGAGGTGTCCTCTATCCGCTTATTATATTCGCTCAGATCTCGATACTAGCTCCCAAATCTCTAAAACCTCTGGCCGGGCATTTCGATAGGATTAGGCATAAAAAGTTCTGTAAGCCTAGGATACCTACACCGGTTGGTCAGCCTTGAGTAATCAGGCTTAACCCTATATAAGTGCTTCTAGCATACTACTACGCACACAAGATACTAGTATACTAATATAGTCGTCCTTCGTATGTGAATGCTTAAGGGTGCCGCGTTATTGTCTCGCTGGCTTGACTAAAGTATGGGTTAAATTATCCTTAGTCCCTAGTTTGTTGTTTCCTAGGATTAGATGCTATTAGACCCGCGTATATGGATGATCTCCTTGCAAGGATAGAAATTCGAAGGCGATAGAGCAAGGGTCCTATTGCTTATTCTATAATCCAAACCTAACCTAAGAATATTATACAAAGAAATGGAGTCGATTCTTTAGAATGCTTAAGGTGCGAAGAGGAAAACACGTGAGGAGAAGCTGTTCTTGAATATTCTATTCACAGATATACAAGGAGCTGCAGCAGTCCTCAAGCTCGTATTCACTCTATAATATCCATCATCTTGGCACTGAAAAGTCTGGATCCATTATTATACCGCGTAACAAATTTTTTCAGGCTCATTCGAATATCTTAGCCTTGAAATTTACCTCATCAGTATTCATCCGCAACCCTTGCTGAATCCCCTTGGGAACGGATCGCTTTCTGGCACCGAACGAGTGCATTAATGTGGCCTTTGATGAGTTTTAGGGTCACTGTCTCTAGTTCTACAATTCTAGTGCCGCTAGATGTTAGTTGCATTTTCAGAGCACTTTTTATAGCGTGTTATGCTAATGTTAGCCTGGCGAAAAATAGAGGGGTGGGAAACCACTGCATTATCGCACGTACATTGCACCGTCGGCTATTATCTGGGGGACGAATGGGGTTGCTTCCAGAGCCACTTGCTCTATTTGCTTGCTAAATATTGCGGAATTCATCTTGGAATCCTTCGACTCCCGAATCCTTTGAATCCCCAACATTTTGAATGACGAGCTGCTGCATTGGGTAACCACCATCTTAAGGACCGAGCTTCTCCACTAGGCTTTTGTTTCAATCGTCTTCCTACAGGATCGACGAAAAACACGTATAAATGCTATGGCGCAAGCCTCCCCCTCACGCAGGGCTTCTAAGATTCACAAGACAATCTTACCGCCTACATACAATGCATTTCTCCAGATTTATCCCCGCCGCTCTTCTCGGAAACCTTGTCTTAGGTAGCGCCGTCATCGACAAGCGTGACAACACCGACTTTAGCGGCACAGGGAACATCTTCGTAGTTCCTGGACATGACATTTCTCAATCCTCACCCAGCAATATCGTCGGCTGCATCACCGCCACAGGTCGATTCGTCGCTGATACATCCAAATGCGGTGTCTTCACTGCACCCAGCGGTGGCGCTGCTGGAGGGTTGATGTCGACAGCGGGAAAATGCACGTTTACGGACAAGACCGCGGAAGAGGGAAAGCCTATGGCGCCGCAGGGATATGCGTTCAAGTGTAGTGCAACACCGCAAGATGTATATAGCGTGTTCTATTCTTTGGTATGTTGAAAGTGCTCTATAACTTTTGCGAGACTATATACAAGAGTGTTCACGCTAATACGAGCTGTTCTAGGATGCATACAACCCCGGGCCTGGAGCGGCGTGGATCTGGCAAGGAAATTTGAATTCGTACTTCGAAGCCCTCAAAACACCCACCGGCGGCGAGGAAATCCCAATCTGGTACTATACGTACGGGGAGGACAGCAACAAAGTCTACTTCACGTGGTTGTGGAAGAAATTGTAACTAACAGTCCGGTCCTGCATGCCGAGAAGCCCTCCGTGCCGAGAAATACGAGGGGCACTTTTGACTTAAGGCAACTTATATATTCGAAGATACTTATGACGGCTATGTATTCTATCACAGATTCTTAGTTGCTAAAGATACGCTATGCAAAAATTACGTTTCTGTTGGTGGCGTCCCGCCTAGTCTGTGCGGACACCTAACCTCGTTTATAATGACTCGAAACTGACTTCTCACGCTATATACTTGACCAAAGTATTATGGGAGAAATCAATCTGTATTTCTTTGTACCAGCCTGCTTCTTTCGATGGATCTGGTAGGTGCCAGTCAGAAGGCTCACTCTGCAGTGGAGCGAACATGAAGGAGAAGCCGCACACCTAGCTATTTAAGCGGCCGAAACGACCTGAATAACCTCGTTTACGTTTCTCGATTAAATAAGGCCCATGCAGTGAAAGCCATGTCATGACGAATTCTTATGCCTTAGCCCTCTATGGCACTGTTGAAGAGGCGCATCTTATGAGCCAAAGCAACGACTTGGGTCCTGTATGCGTTCCCAACCTCATCTAGACCGCGGAGGTTATAGAAAATATTGAACAGCATTGCGACCTGTATAAGAGTAACTCGCGGCGCGTTGGCTTGGAGCTCCCAGAGGCGCTTTGCTTCGGCGATAAAGTGATATATCAACGTGTAGGGATTCCAATACTCGGCACGATTTGTAAACCGTGGATACCCGGCCTGGGATTGAATCGGGTTGCGAGTTAAGGAAGTATTTGTAATACCGTACGCAAGAATAGCCAAGTATGACCTTAACCGGTAGCGATAAGCAAATGTCTTCTCGTTGAGCGGCCGTATCCTCAAAGAAGAGATCCTTCTGGAAGGCGGCTGTGAACTGGCATTCGCAATGCAGCTACCCGCAAGAAGATTTCGCATAAGCGCATTGTCATCACATACAGAAGTCCGTGTGATATCTTTACAAGGGAGAGCCGAGGATCGACGATTTGAGCAGGATGAAACGGCTTCAGATTGGCAGTCTCGTACACTGCAGATCCGACTTCCTGTAAGTGGGGATGTACTTGAGTGCCATGAATTTTTTCGCAGTATTCGGGACTAGTCGGATGACGGATATGTAGGGGCTACATTACGAATCAATAAAGGGAGGTTAGGATAGTCACCGGGAAGGAGGCTCGCAGGCATCTTCGAGACATATAGAAAATGGTACTGACGCTGAGTCTCGGAGACCACATAGAGCCAAAGAAGGAGCGACCTGACTTTTCCACGGATGCCCCGCGCGGCTCGTTCTGACACCGACTTCATGAGTTCGACAAACTCATCATAGGGCGACCTTCGAGATTGTAATCCGTTGAATTTATGCTTAAGCATCTGCAGTGGCAAGTTCTGCCTCGCTCGACACATAACGGCACTTTAAACCGCGGCTGATACAGAATTTGCATTTTGATCGATCACTAGAACACTACCGTGAGGGAAGCCATGATAGGAGAACACTCTTCCTCGCTTGGTTCGTGGTTAAGGTTATCAAATTCAACTCTGTTCAACCCTACGACTGCACTCTTCGTGTGCGCCCGTTAGAAGCATTCCTAAACAACACAAGTTGCTATGAGGAATTGTTTATAGATGCATGGTCATATATCGTAAAATTAAGAAGCTTATGGATCTTAAACGCCTGCATATAATTCGACATCATGCCACCTACAAGCTTAATAGACCATACTTGCCGATATTCCCTTAGTCAGACAAAGGCAATCAAGATTAATATACTTCAGCTAATTACTATCAACCAATCCAAATTTTGGGCCCAGGCACAGTGTAGTTCTAAGAATAGTTAGGTAATACATCCGTTATCTAAGAAAGGTGAAATAGCATAGTGACAACTAACCTTCGTAACCTTATCTTGTCTGACCTTCCCTGAAATAGCAATACCAGGATCTATCCTTGAGTCAGCTTTCACATCTTCCATCGATGGGCACCGTCTCAAGATATATACTAACCACTCAACGAGTATGCCCCAGGGAAAGTGACCAAGAACTCTTCACTTGGCACGCTCGAACCTGAGCCCGTAACTTCTAGCTGCGCACATTCTGGATAGAATTGTACTGGTGACAGCTCGATCATAATGATCTCATGCCTAATCATATACTTTCCAGGCTTCAAGTCCTTTGGAACTACTACGTCCCAATGATCTGTCCGCCTATTCTCCCATAGATCGTTCTGGAACCATCCATCCTCATCCCCAATTGCATATCCCTTTCTTAATCCTTCCTCCGCAATCTTGAACCATTTCAGGCTACCAATGTCGGAAATAGCCGTACAATTATCCCCGCAAGATGCCATGTAAGCCACAATTGGCCCTAAGGTATGAGGCCAGCCGAACCCGTCTTCTACCCAAGTGGTTCTGATGGTGCCTCCGGCTTGTACTGGCGCATGGAATGCCCCTGGCACGGTGATGCCCTTGAAGTTGCAGGTAAGGTTACTGGAAGCTGGGTCGGACAGCGGGGGACCCTGCCAGGTGCGTTGGATCAAGTCTTTCTGGCCTTCAGCCGGTTCTGCCCATTTATAGCTTCAACTCATGTCAACAGGTGTATCCTTTCAAGGAATATGATGAACGTAGTGCATGAGGAAAAAACGCAGTGTTCAAGTCAAATAAAAGAATTGTCTCACCCTGTATAATTCTTTCCGTCGATAACGTATGAAGTAACGCCACCATGTGCTAGCGTTTCGGTAATAAATACGAGGATACCTGCAATGATCGAAAGCCTCATCTTCAAGAGTTGTTTCGTTGGAAATCTGGCCACAATTCAAAGAGAGGCGATAGAAACGGCCTTTACCGGCTATTTATACAGGTATACTTAGTCGCTCAATAATTAATATCGATAGGATAGTTACATTATACTGTTGTGTCCAAGCTCGATGTTCGGAAATATTTCCACGTTAGATTGCTCGCCGAGAATAGCACCGGCTTTTAATTGGCTTGCTTGTTCCTAGCTACCTAATACGGAAACCTCACATCACAATATTTTACAGCATCTTAACGCGGCCTGATGCAGCTAGACAGGGATTTTCTGGGACATTAATTGCAGGAGACCCTGATCAAGACTAGGCCTTGAATCTATTCCCATTGTAGTAATTGTATCAAAATCTACTGGTGACCAGAGTCCAAATTATTAAGAGCGAAAGACGTTCTGGGGCGCGCACGCCTGGCCGTGACACTCATAGGGATACATCATTAAATACACAACCAGGACCGTGTGTGCCAGCAGCCACAAAGTGTGGACATATAGTCCAGATAATATGTATTGTGATGAGACCTATGTCGATAGAGATAGCTAGGATGTTGCCTTCAATATATTGGCAAGTGTGCTTAGGGACGCAGCGGACGTTATAATCTACTAGTTAGTTCACACTACTTCGAAGTAGTGATGAGTCTGACAAATCTTGTAACTACCATGACATCGTGATGTTGCAACCATATATGTAGCGAAATCCATAAGTAATTCTAGCTTCGTTTAGGGAAGGTCTTCATCGGGAGCGTTGATATTGCGTGCCAATTCCTCGTTTTCAGTGATCATACGCGTCGCGGCAGCTGCGCTTACTGTAAATGTACAAGAAGCGCCGAGGGAATAAGGGCAAAACTAAAACTTACTATAGATTTGCTTCAAAGCATCGCTAATATCACCAGCCTAGTTCTTCATGTCTACCATAGTGTTGGGAAGGAGATCCATTGTCACTGTACAATTCTGTTAACAATGGCTTCTGCTAAGTGCACCGTTCTGGTCGAGACTCACTCTTGGCTGCGATGAGCTAGGCTTTATCATCACCCTGCTTCCTCACCATCTCATTATACTCTCTCTGTAAGTGGTTGACACGATTGCGCAAATCATCAACATTTGGACCCGCCATTTTGTCGCCGATGAGGATAGCAGCGCCGAGAAGCGGGAAAACCATGACTACGCAGTTCGACTAATTTAGCCAGATATTGAGCTTAACTATGAGAACTGGATGAGTCTAATCAATGAGGATGACACGCTGAAGGGTATACCATTTTTGTCAGAGTAAGGATCAGTGTTAGCAGCGTTGACCGCCATGTAACTGACCCTTCACAGCAACTTTCCTCGCCTTCTCAATTTCCAATACCTGATGGCAGCCACACAGGTATACATCAATCCGGAGCTTTCCATGTCACTTCTGAATTGAGTCTGCTCTGCAACATAAACAAAAGCCGGCTCTATGCTCAACGCTCAAGCTCAATCTCTACGTACTAGCTTTGCTGATCAATTTTCTGGTACCGCCGTGTCTAGTGTTCTGTCTCTCAACATCTATTTCTGCAAACAGGTCCTCAAATCTCGTCTACTGGCAGCTCAATCCTTTGAAGAGATATTCCTGGGTTATCTCTCTTCTGAACGAAGCGCCGTTGATTGGACATTATTAGGTGCGGATCTGCTCCGCAAGAGTGATAATGATCTCGAAGAGTACAGCGTTCTCTCCACATTTTCGAACAAGCGATACGACGAAGCATTTGAGGCTCATAGTTACGCTGAGGCACAATTCCAGAAGACACGTAAGCCTGTCGACACAACCAGCGACAAGTTCAAAGTTGATGTTGCTGCTTGGGAGAAAAAGCAAAAGTTATCAGCAGCGAAAGACATCCTTTTCGCTATAGTCGGTGTTGGTGTCGCAATCGCCGCTACCGTCGCTACTGCTGGAGGTAAGAACTTCAAGACGGATAACAAAGTTCATCTGATTCTGTGCCTATTTCTTACTTTTCTCAGCTGCTACTCCCACTGTCGCTGTCACAACGGCTAACCTTGCTAACACGGCATCCAAGGTTGCTCAAGCCATTGCAAAGATCAAGGAGATTGTTGAAAAGATCAAGGGGCCGTACGAGAAGTTTCAACCGATCATTGAGAAACTTGGTGTTCTCTTCGAATCAATCAAGAAAATGGTCGGTGCCATCCGCCCAGCAGAAGCCGCACTGGACGCCCCTAACGCCCTTAAATAGGGCGACATAAAGCTTGATGCTCTCAATGCCATTGCCCAGTGGGATATCTTCGACATTCAGGTCTCTCTGCTCAGTAAACAGTTCGGAGACCTTGACATTGTTGAGGATGAGATAGAGG